>JAOTON010000569.1:0-130000 GCA_034440635.1 Lepas anatifera | reverse complement strand
ACGACCTGAAAAAACAGGCCAACAACCTCATAGATGCATCTAACAAAAAACTGTAGGAAAACTAGAACGCATTGTAGGAGATTTCCGGCCTGGGTACTTCTACGGGAACCCGAAAACACATAAGCCGGAAAACCCACTGCGCCCAATAATTTCACAGATCCCGCTTCCAACATACCAACTAGCTAAGAAGCTGAACAACCTATTGCTACCGTATATTCCAACCACCTATTCTCTTAACTCTACGTCAGATCTCATAGATATCATCAAGTGCAGGAAGAGAAAAGGACTTCTCGCCTCATTGGACGTCAGTAGCCTCTTCACAAATGTACCGATAGAGAGAACGATTGAAATACTATCTAAGTATGCCTACCATCACCCCACCTTGGATGCACCAGAAATTCCCGAACATATACTCCGTGCGATGTTACGGCTCTGTACAACCAAAGCACCTTTCCGGTGTCCTCAAGGTAACATGTACCTGCAAACAGACGGTATTGCAATGGGCTCCCCTCTCGGAGTGCTTTTCGCACAGGCCTTTATGGCCGCTGTGGAGGAAGAAGTTCTTCCTAACTTCGAACCCCAAGTTTCCCTCTACTGCCGGTTCGTAGATGATATCCTACTAGACGTAAAAGACATATCAGTATTGCACCAACTGAGACAGGAGCTACAGACCGTTTCAGGCCTGACATTCACCGTCGAAGAAAGCGTAAACCATAAGATCTGTTTCCTTGACGTGTCCATCGATGCCTCCGATACCAGCTACGTCACTGATGTACATCGCAAGAAGACAGATGCTGGAAAATGTCTCCATGGAAGAAGCGAATGTCCCCAGAGGTATAAGGAGTCCGTTATCCGGGCTTACGTACACAGAGCACTGAAAAACTGCTCTTCATGGAGCCTTGTAAATCAAGAGCTAAAGCGAGTGAAGCAAATGCTTGTTAATAATTGTTTTTCACTATCACTTATCGACACCATAACCAAACACACGCTAGCTAAATACATGAAAGAAAGACCGAGCACACCCACAGCAGAAACCACAGATAATAATGGCACACCAGAAATGAATGATAATAACAACCAGACAGCAGAGACCACAGAAAATAATGGCACTAAACATAACCTGTTCTATAAAAACACCATGTCACCAGGATACAAGGCTGACGAAAAGGCACTCAAAACAATCATCCACAGAAACTGCAAACCCAGACACCTCAATGACACCATATCGCTTAACATCTACTACAAATCACCAAAAACATCATCTCTCATCATGAGAAACAACCCAACACAAGACCAGACACCAATCAAACAGACCAATGTCATCTACTACTATAAATGCAACATAGGAGACTGTGCGCTCCAGCCAAGTAGTGGATACATTGGGAAAACAACCACCACACTCAGCAGACGACTAACAATGCATTTACAATCAGGGGGGCCACTAACGCACACCGATAAATTTCACGACGAACCACTCACACGAAGAACACTAGTAAACAACACGACCATCCTCGCAAAAGAACATAACCCACGCAGACTTGAAGTTTTAGAAACCATTCTGATTAGACAAAAACAACCATCAATAAACCATCAGACACACGCACGAGGTATACTCACATTATATGAAGGTAGCAGATTGAGAGTGTGATTCGTGATATGTGTTAGTTGATGATTCGTGTAAATACCTATTGTGTTAGTTGTTAGTTTGAACCTTATTCAAAACTAATATTTGCGATCTGCTACAACTGAAAGTGCCGTGTGGAAAACATGTTAACATTTTGAAGGAATCATTTTCAAACTTGGAAGAGATCATAATATGATTCATTGTTCACCTTTTCACCAAACCATAGACTACATTTAAATGCCTGAGGATAAAAGTGTGTAACTTTTGAAACGTCGCGCTATATAAATATAAACGAAATGGAACCATGAAATACCTTATTTTTACCTTACTTATGTCTTTCGGATCGGTCGTTAATAATCTTCACCCAGAGGCAAGGAAACAAACAAGAAACATCGAAAAACTCTCAAGAAAGCTCATCAACGCAAAAGCTGCTGTGACTTTTAACAATATATGTTTAGAAAATAACTTGCTTCCTAACTATTCATATATATATATATATATATATATATATATATATATATATATATATATATGGTGCCGAGTTTCCGCCAGATTCCACGTAGCCATGATCTTCCGGGAGTGGATGGCACTTGGTAGGCGTTCGCACACCGTGGTGAGGGCTACGTGACACTCAATAAACCTTATCGTGCTGAGTGACACCAGTTTCTCTCGTTTGTGCCATCATGGTGCCAGCATGGCTCAGCATGCTGGCACCATGCTGGATATATATATATATATATATATATATATATATATATATATATATATATATACATACACATAGGCGCAGGAACTTTTTTCAAGTTCGGGGGCAAGGGCAAGAGGGAAGGATTACGTCCCCCATCTATGAAAGATTAGTCGATTAACCTGCTCTCGTTCCATGAGGTTTAAAACACCGTGTTTTGTTTTAATTGAGTCAGTACATTAATGCAAATTCAAGACGTATGAGGTAGAATCCCCAAAGACCCAATCGTTCCAAATTTCATCTCTTTATGGTGGTTATTCTCTGATGATGGGTCTTCTCAGCTTAAAATACGACTTTCAAATATGATGATAATGTTATAAAAAATTAACCGGCAATCGCTCATAGTATAATGAAATTGAAAATGCCAAACAGTATATTGATATTTCGACGGCGTGTCTTCTTCAGGAGCAAGTTTTGAATTTGAAAGTCATTGATAGCAATGATTTTTAAATTCAATTTGAATTTAGGGCGAACAGCAAGCAGGTACACGTGAAAACAATGCTTAACATCTCGCGAAGGATACAGTGTGATGAGTTACCTAAAAAATAACTTTCAAATAACGATTTTTCGTTCCGGCGTGGCTTATTCAGTGATATTAGTAGAATCCGCAGCCCTACCTCGAACACATCCCAACAATGAGAGGTACTCACCATTTTAGCAGCGTCCGAACGTGGACATTCTCTCAGCAGTCCGCTCCACGACGCGAGATTTTAGGACCGCCAAGTCGACACCTTCCAGGCGATTCTTGTGCGCGTTCATCAGGGCCAGACCGTTCAGTCGGGATTGGCCAGTCGTAGGTCGTAGATATGTTTTGAGCCGCCGCAGCATAGAAAACGATCTTTCCGCGCATGCCACCGTGCATGGCAGGCTCATGATTAGGCCCAGCAGTTTTCTCACCTCACTGAACAACGGTTTTGTCTTTGGGTCCATAGATGAGAGCTTTTCGCACAGCTCCTGGAGGGAGGTTGGGGGCTTTTTGAACCCGGCAGTTAACACATTGAGCTGGCATTCCAGCCTCTCCTCGTCGATGGATGCAGGAAGCTGCAGGGCATCGAACTCTGCAGACGACTGCTTCGAGCAGCCACCCAGAACCAGCCTTTCCCTGGACGCAGCGGCCTGGAGACCGTCGGAGTCGAAGCGAGTCTCCAGACCGCCAATGACAAGATCTAGGGCCTCCAATGAGGCGAGCCGAGCGCCCTCGACAGGAGCCACAGAGAGGTCTTCAGCTGACCTTTCGTCGTGACGTACTTTAGCAGGAGTGTACCTGCGCCTTCTTGGTGGTGGCATAGTCAAGTCCATCTGTTTCGCCTTCGCCGCACTGCAGGCGACTTTTCAACGCCTGAATGGTTTCCAGTACAGACCGTGCCGTGTTGCTGCTTCCCTGGAGCGTCCTTGCCACAACCTCACATGGCTGGAAGATGGCAAGGCTGAGTGTGAGTGAGATGTACGTCGGAGCTTCATCAGCTTTCCGAGACAGTCCTGCGATTTTGGCCCTCATCTCACCGCGGACTGTGTGATCTTCTTTCAGGCTTTGAAGCACGTCCCTCACATGTCCGTATTGATCCAGCATTCTCTTCATCGCCTTGGCACGGACACACCATCGTGGTCGCACATATCCCCAGGGGCTTTTGAACAACTTCCCCTTCTTTGAACAGAGGCTTGTACAGGTTGCTCCGTTTGGCAGATTCGTTGATGGTGTTGGCCACATCTTTGACGAACGAGAGGCAATCTGCTATGAGCATCACCTCCCTGCCAGCCTCCTGAAGGACGAGGTCCAAACTGTGGTTGGAGCATGGGACGTAGATGGCAGAGCTGTTCAGTGCTTTCAGCCGGCTCTGAACCCTCTGGTGGACCCAGCTCATATTTGACGCGTTATCGAAAGAGAACCCCGACAGCTTTACCACAGGGATGTTCAATCGGACCAGCACGTCCTGGATGATCAGCGTGAGAGTTTCACCTGACCTGCTTGGGGCGTCATAGAAGCCGACGAAAGAAGTCGTGGGTGTCATCTGCTGGTCTAAGTACTGCAGGCAAACGCTGAACTGCTCCTTGCCTCCTATATCGGTTGTACCATCCGCGACCAAGCCTACAAAGTCCGCTTCTTGTGCTTCCTGCATTATCTCTTCCAGAACTTGGCGACCAAGCATGTCAATTATTTCATTTTGTATTGAATAATACATCCAGTTGTCTTTTCTTTTTATAAACTGCACCACTTCGTGCAGGTTGTCCGCCTTTGCGCGCTCGAGCACCAAGTTGTGAAATGCCCCATCATCATGCTCGTGACCACGAAACGGGAACCCCTGTTTTCCCAAATACAATGCCGATGAAAAAAGTAGAGTCAGAAGCTTCTGAGCAGTAGCCTGGCTGCGAGAGTTTTGCAGAGCAAAGCCCTCTACAACACCTCGTGACTGTTTGAGTTGAAGTTTTAGCACTGCATGGGAATGGCAGTCACTATTTTGATGCTTACTGAACTTCTCGGTCGCTTTTTCCAGTTACTAAATTCTTCCTGGAAGAAAGTTGTCTCCATTCGGGTTTGGGTATCAAGCAGCCCCTCTTCCATAGCCTTGCAACATACCGAACAAGTGACTGAATCCTTCTTTGCGTCATACTTTATCCAGGGCTATTTTTCCCTCCATGCTTCTCTAAACTTCCGCTGTCGTTAACGGTCTGATGGTCTTGGGCAGGTTGGTCTGGGGCGGGATGGTGAGCAGCGGGATTCTGAGTGGGTGTATCAGAGGAACGTGCAGAAACTGGACGTTGCGTTGATCCAGGAAGAGGTTCTGGAAGAAGGAACAAATTGTCAGTATTCAATGCGTCGCTTTTCTTATATTCGAATTCTGGACTTTGACCTCCACCTCACTTAACTGATTTCAATACTTTTCCGAATTAAGTCAGGCATTCGTTCTTTTGCATGTAACCATAAGCGTCGCCATAAGTAAAAAAGTGTGGGGAGCAGCTAATCTTCAACTTGATTTTGACTAAAACTTTCCACACAATGACCAAAAACTTTTCGGATTTGATCTCCTCGTTGCCTTCCACACCGACTGGTTTTAATTTTTCCGGTTTCGTCCCAATTGAGCTGAGAAAATAATTTTTCGGACGAAAATGTGGGGTGGGGCGGTCCTAAGCCCTGCCGCCCCCCTCGCCTTGCCGGTGAGGAGGCCCCTGCATGTAACGTTAAAGGCGAACTGTCGAAAAACAATTGTATTGACTAGATCGAAAAGTCAAACAAGTTGTTTCAGAAATCCTATGCTCGTATTTGTAAAGTCGGCCTCAAAATGCCTCCAAGACCACATGTCTAGACGGCTTTATCGCGTCCTTACACTATCGATAATTTGACATCACCGTTTCTACGACACTTGTTTTTCAATTTTTCGGCTATTTTTGTCATGTTTTGCACTTGACTAATAAGAACCTATTTTACGTGTTGCTGCAAGATGCAAAATGACTCCACAGTTTATCTTAAAATCTAATAACATAATATTAAAAAATGGATCGACCAGCCCGGAGTGCTTACAGAATCTGGATCACGTGGGCGTACGTTAAAAGTCAGCTGATTGCATTGATTTCAAGCTGATCAGCGAACTTGAGAGGCAAGATTTACAATTTTTCGACAGTTTACCTCGAAGATTTAGAGGTGGAGAGTCAAGACAAAACCTGAACATCATCACTACTCTCTTACCGTAGGATATCTACAATGCAGTTAATCATAAATTTGTTTTTTTCTGGCTTTCTTACACAAGGAAAGAAAGGTTAAAACCCTTCCGATAAAATGGCGAAACTGTTGAGCTGGAAATGTTAAACAATTTTGTTCAACCTTGCTGGGCAAGATGTTTACTTCTACTTTTGTGCAGGAATTTATGATGGCACTTACCAGATTGTATTAAAAGACCTGGCTTATAAATTCTTTTCGGTTGCTTTGACCAAAAATAATAACAAAAACTTCGGTTTTCGAAGATATGAATGTAACATTACTTTACCTCCGTCTCTGCCCGCTGATGACGGTTGAAGGGCAGGATCTGTTGTTTCATCCGGGCATTCTCCGTCTCTGTCCGCTGATGAGGACGGTTGAGGGGCAGGATCCGATGTTCTATCCAGGTATAAGTTGAGGGATGGGATGGGCAAAGATGACTCCGCACTCGCTGTGCTGTAAGGAACATGGCAAAAATCAGAATGAGGAATGTATACGTACAAGAAGTAATATGTTTTTTTGTTCGGTTTTGGTTATTCTCTGTCGTGTGTCTTAGGGTTTAGGGCCGTTCATAAGTTACGTAACGGCAGGGGGTAGAGAAGTCAGCAACAGCGCTATTAACACTCGCCCGGGCGGGCCTCCGATCCACCTTCGCCTCCGTGTGGGGGTCTTTTCAAGCACCACCCCTCCAACTCGGCTCCTATGCAGGATAGCGAAAAAGCGAACGCCGATGAAAAAATGATGACAAAACTATACGCACTGGCGGATCCAGGAGAAGGTGCAAACCAGGCAATTAGCCCCGGAACCCCCCATTTTTGCCGGTTTTCTTTATAAAAATGCGTTTTTCACCATTTTAGGCCCCGTTTCCCCCAAACCGTCGGTCTGGATCCGGCCCTGACTATACGGGGCAGTTTTTAGGCTCAAGCCAATATTGAAGTCATCACAGGTCAATGAAATGTGGCCTGTGATGACATCATAATTTTTGGGGCTCTAGCGTCAGAGTGAATTGAGTTAGAACCCAGTTTGAGGCGCCAATCACTTCCTTTCGTAATTGCAACAAATCGAATGATGCATGGCATAATTATGCCAGGTTAAAATAAGAAAAAATTGATCCAAGGTCAAGTCAATGTCATCATCGAACCTAACATATTCAATATGCATATCAATTTGGAGTTAAAAACTTCAGGAAACCGCGGGATTGATTAGGAATAAGGTGTTCCAAATACGGTGGCGCCTTGCGCCGCTGTTTGTGGGTACCGTCGAAAAAACCGGATGGGGGCGTTCAAAACACCCCCCTCCCCTCCACCCCCCCTTTCTTTAATTCGCCGCCCATTATCCCACCCCCCACACACACACACACACACACACGCCTACCTTGCCTAACCGGCGGTGGTATGGATGTCATTTGCGGCTTTCCAGCCCCGCCGCCTGGGGTGACTTATCTGGCATCCAGTTTCCATGCAAGAATGGCGGTCCGATCGAGCGATACAGTTTCGGTCGCATTGACTTTGGTCAATAGAAACTGGTACGGTCCATGCCGCGCCGCGCCAAAGTGCCATGAATGGGGAAGCCCTGGATCAAAATCCAGAGCTCGAACAGATTAACATTCTCGTCATGGAATATTTCCATCAAACTGCCTGCGGGACAAACATCATAAGCAAACAATATGTATATGACCCAACCGCATCAACGCTCATATGGAAGAATAATAAGGACCCTGACCCCCCCATACCGTATCGCATAAGGGAGTTAATTATCATCCACCACGTGTCCCTGCAGCCGGGTTGCAGCGGCCATGGTCACGGCAGCGGTCTAGGCCACGCACCTCTGTGGCACTGAAGTCCTGGCTTTCTTGAAGAACTTAGATATGTCCTGTTGAATCCTCTTCATTTCGACCTAAAACAGGCTCCACATTCCACTGTTGGAAAAACAATCGAATACACCCTATTCACAATCAATGAATTTGTGTGCTTCTTTCCGAATCGCGACGAAAAGGCGCGCCGGAAGAAGGAGATGAGAGCGCGCGGCAGTGAAGTGATGCCAGACGCGTGGCCTGATTTGAGAATCCTCTGCCGATTGCAAACAAAAACTCTAGGCTCCATGCGGTAGTATGAATTCTCTGGTCATCCTTTTGTCATTTTTCTCTATGAACCCAAGGGCATAGGCATAGGAAATATTTTCAAGTTGGGGGGAGGGGGCACAACACGCCAATGTTAGCGCGAGAATGGCCTATTGCTTCGTTCGTTACGGGAAAAATTTCCGACATCGGCTCAAAGTTGGGGAGCACTGCCCCCCCAGTCCGAAAGTTGGGGGCGGCTGCCCCCTGCCCCCCGGTTCCTGCGCCTATGTATATATATATATATATCCAGCATGGTGCCGTATCTGGAGCAAGCCCTCCGAGAACTTAACAAATGACGTGGAGAGAGATTTGCGAGGCTCCATCTGCTTCTTCAGCGTCACCATAGATTTGAAGAGAGGATAAGGCAGTTCTTGGAACTGAGTGGTACCACAGCTGACTTTCAGTGAGGAACCAGCAGCAGAGGTATGAACAGCAGAGAGGCTTTTATCTCACTCTGAAACTCTGTCACTGAGCTGACGCCCTTCCCAATTTGGCCGAATCTTCATGACAGTTTTCTTGAACGGAGATTTGATTGTGCTTGGCTCCACTTTCTTTTTGACATGATTGTCCCATGCACATGCCTGACTATTGCAACTTTTTGTGTTTGCCCAAGCATGATTACAAAGATACATGTCGAAAAAGAGGAAGAGAGAAAGAGTTAAACTTTGGGACAAAATTTCGTGAACTCCATGAATATATATCTTGAAATACATGAACTTTGCTGATAAAACACCCTAGCACGGCTTGTAATAAATTAATTGAAATATATGCAAGCGGAATTGAAACATACTCTATTATCTATACACTTATAAATGTGACTGACCGGTATTGTGGGATAGCGGTTGAATTGACGTCTCAGCGCTAAAAACAAACAATACAATACTAGGAAAATTTTTACCACATACCGGCGTCGATGGTTCGTGTTGTGACGCTTGAATCCATCGATGCTAGGGCAGAGACTTCAGCCCTGCTGGCGTCTCTCTACGTTGCGCCAGGCGGAGCTACTGGAGACGGCTCCTCCACCACCTTTCGGAGTTGTCGGTAAGCGATAAACGACACGTAAGTTTTCGGAGGACCAGTTATATTCGCGAGAGGCAAACGAACGAACGGACACTACGACGAATCGAACATAACAGCCGTCACTCCGGCAGACAGGGCGGCGGGCGACCCTCGGTGCCGCTGGCTAGAGGCAAACAGTAATGGGAGGCGGCGGATACCTGACCAGAGGTTCTGGCCCCCTACAGCGCTATTCACAGGCAGACCGGGGGGCGCCGTGACACTGCGAGACGGCTACACGGGCGGAGGGGGGGCTGGACTGGAACCCGTCTGCGGACGCTACAGCCGCAGACTCTACAGATTTAGATTTACCGCAGAAGAACTAAATCCAAGGAGAGTACGCAGCGGGTTCCCGCGCCTAGCACTACACACTATCCAACGCTCGGGTCACGATATTAATAACGCACGTTGTTTATGTAGAATCTCACTCATCACTCAACGAAGGTATCCGATATTTACAGAGATTGCGAAACAGGCAGCTTAACACTTACATGAGCCTCAAACGAGGCCTAACTGTCGCTCTCTAGTCTAGAGCCGTGCAGCGGGGCGGGTGTACTGCCCAGTGGCGGTTTTGATCTTGGCCGAGCGGGCCGCCCCATCCTCGCTGGCCGTAACACTTGTGACGCGGCCGAGTGCCCACACACCCCCCGGGGGCGTGGTCCTCTGTAATGAGCAAAAGATCGCCGCATTTCACGTTGGCATTGTCTGTCTGCCATTTCTGCCGTACAGTAAGATTGGGCAGATACTCAGGCTGCAGCGCCGCCAGAAGTGTTCGGTTAGCCACTGGGCTTGGCGCCAGCGCCTGCGGGCTGAGAGGTCAGACTCCGAGAACACATCCGGGGGCAGGTTGTGCCCCGATAACAGATTATCGTTCAGGCAGGTGCCACTGTACCGCGCTGCCGCGTCAAACACAATGCGTGTTTTGCCCGGTTTGTGTGCGCTGGTAACCGCGTGGTGGGGAGCTAGCACTCTCGCTGGTGAGGGACCGCCAGCTCAGCGGGAGTCAGCTTCCGGGCATGATCGTCGCGTAGATAGTTCTGGATGGTGTCTTGCAAGCCGTGGCTAAGGCATTGTCTCGTTTTAGCTTGCGCTCCGTTGACACCAGACGCGTCAGGGCAGCGTTAAAGCTGCCGGATAATCGCAGCGATGAGATTTCCGCAACAACCCAGTTTCGTAGCGCTGTGTTGTTCCCAGTTCACCCATGCGTTGTGTGGTTTCCTCTAGCAGCAGCAGAGCTACCTGATCGTCACGTGACTTTTTAGGTGCGCTCAAGTGCTTTGTGCCGAACGTGTCAGTTTTCCACCACTGTGCGATTTGTTCACGTAACTCGGCATCAGTCTCGGTCTCCACTATTCGGATGTGGCTCACATGGAGGGAATCGCTGCTCTGCAGCAGCCGGTCAGGCACCTTCCCTGTTACCAGCCATCCGAGTCTAGTGTTGACGGCAGTCGGTGTTCCTGACGGTTCCTCCCGGACCTTAGCTTAGCTTATGGCTTTTTATTAGGCGTTCTGTGCATAGCACCTTTGCCCGCCTCTAAAGGAGTGTGTGGGAGAATTTTAGAATTTTGTGTGAGGGCAAGCTACGTTAGTCTGTTAAAGCAATGGGAGTTATTTCAAGTAATGGGTTGCAAGATGTTTTAGCTTGCAAATGGACTTGTCGTGGCAATGGCATAGCCATGCCAAGGGAGGTCTTTTAATAAGTTTAGACCCGCAGAGTGCGAAGGTTATTTCTGTGGTTGAAGACCTTAAATTTAGAATTTGAAATTTAGAATTTGGAATTTAGAATTTAGAATTTTGTGTGTCAGCTATTGATGTCCGCTTGTATACGTTACTCGAAAACCTCCGTTAACTCAATAATTTCGTATTTTAGAAAGTGCGCTAAACACCTGGCCAGGGTGCCGCGAATTTACCCTGCAACCCGGAGGTGAAGTTGCAGCTCCCCTCCGGCTGGGCAGCCGCCGCGCAGAGAAAGAAGTGTGAGAGGATAGTTAGATTGTTAGTAAGAGTGTAGGTGTGGTTAGTATAGACTCGCAGTGAAAGGTATCACTGCGGTGAAGAAATCTAACCTATCTAACCTAACCTGATTTCAAAGTTAGCCTAACATAACCTATCCTTAGCCTACAATGAACCATTTAAAGGTTACAAAACTATTGCTTAAATTTCGCAGTGGATCATCTATGATTGGGAAATAGGCAAGTCCTACTTTGGGGGTGCACCATGCACCCTCCATCATATATACTGGGAGTGGTAATTTATAGAAACTTCTCTAGCCCAGAGTCCTTTAGGAATGTAAAGACTTTTTCGAGTAGCTCAGGATGGTCGTTACCGAGCAGAGTTTTTAGGTCTACAGGGATGTTTTGGATTCGGCAGTAATCTAGCATGGGTTGCCGATGGGTATTGTGCCCCTCCCGGACCTCCAACGGCACGATCAAGTCCAGCACGTCAGTGCCCAATAGCACATCCGGTGGGTCTGACGTCACTACGGGCAACTTCAGCCCCTGAAGGTGTGGCCACTGATGGGCGCGTTCGGGTCAGTTGACTGCGGTGCCATTCAGGTGCAGGTTTGGCGTGTGTTAGGTATGGAGAAGACCGATTTCACCCAGTCCCGTACTCTGGTATACCGATCCCACTCAAGTACATGCTAAGTAGTTGGAAATGTAGTTCTTGGGTGGGAAAAATGCACCCGCTACATTCCAACTCGAGCTTGAGCTATACCTTATGTTGGACACGCCATCCGTTTGCATGGTGACATTGGCCGCTGGGTGGCTAACATATTTCCTGCCCAGTAAAAACTGCTACCTGTCCATCCTCGACACATTGCCACCTTTGGGAATGAGGTGAAAGTTTCTTTTCCCGTCCTGATTCCTTGCCAACTTGGCGTATTTGACAGCTACTTTGGCAGCTCAAGTGCGATGTTACATCGACCGCCCGTGTACCGCCGGTGTACATCTCACGTGTGCCGTTTCCATTCAGGGTGTCCCAAGGTGGACAGCTTAGCAGCCATCGATCAGCATATGACCAGCTTTATAAATGTTGGCCGCTTTGGTGGTGCTTTTCCAACTCGAACTATAAGTGCTGCATGCTAGGTGTGGTTCGATTATGTCCTTTGATACTTTCCGGCTCTCGGCTCTCAGTTTCGCACGCTTAAGTCCCCACTACCTTAAGAAAACTTTGTGGAAACGTTTAATCTCTTATTTTTCATGATCATGCATCTCAATCATCAGGATCATTCAAACACCGAGGCACACAGTCAAGCAGGACTATGTAGGAATAATTACAAAAAAATTAGGAATCAAGCTCTTGATGCTACATCTCTAAAAAAAAAATTGTAATTATGTGTTGTTTATGGTACAGAATGGGATGATTACATACAAAAATTAACGTGCAACGAGTACAAACATTACGTGCAAAAATGTACACCATAGTTAACCCTGAAGTACCTCCGGGTAATAAAAATAATTATTGGGGCTTATCGACGCACCAACTGCCAGGGTCATATGGCACCGCCAACTCTTTCCCTGTTGGAAGGATTTCTTGGGAGCCAGCTTGCTCCTTGGAACCCGGGTCGGCTGCGTGGAAGCCAGCTGCGCTGAGCACTCCCTTACCGCGCCCCCCAAGTACCTCCGGGTGGCAACGGCGGCAGGTACTTCTCTGATTATCGTGAACGTGTCTCTGATTATCGCAAATATCCTGAGTATTATTAACTCTTAAGATCTGACGAGAGTATACGAGTACCTTGCGCCAGTTACAGGCCGATTTTGCCCAGAGTTATGCTTTTTAGGTACTTGTAGTTGTTGTAGATCTGCTCATCCGTTTTGCCCTCCAGGACCTTCTTGGCATTTTCCCGCGACATAAGCAGCTTGTGATTGTAGCGTTCGGACTGCAGCATATCTGCGGCAGTTTTGATCAGAAACTGTGTTTGAGCCGCCGTCTAATTCACTCTGCTGATGGCCAAGACTGGCGTCTGCCGCTTCCTGGCAGCCCTTCGCCGTGGTTCCGTTATGGCGGGCTGGGAAGCAGTCTCTGTCCGGCTCGACTGTTGAACAGGCTCTGAGTGCCTGGGCCGAGGAGGTGGAGAGGCATCCGGGCTAGGGATCCGTGAAGATGCCTCAGTAGTTTCTACGGGTGTTGGGCTGGGAACCCGCGAACTACATGCCGAGGCAGGCTGTGAGATTGTCGGAGATGTGCTGTTGTCTGTGACTGACTGGCGCCGCCCGCTCCTCGCTGAGGAGGCTCTCGTCTGACGAGGCAGCGTCAGCCTCGTGCTGATCGGTTCGAAATCGCTCTCGCTGCCTCAGAAGAGAGGCGACGCCAGCCAGCCGCTGTGGCCTTGTCTGACACTGTGTACATCATAAAAACGCGTCGCCGTCTTCAAAGAGTGTGCCATCGCAGCTGCGACGTTCCTGAGAAGAAAAAAAACATATTGTTTTTCACTGGCATGTTAATAAAAGATGCAGGAGCATACGAAAAACACGCATTAAGAAACAGTCGTTATGAGTGACTGAACAAGTGCGAATGCATAAGCGTTGTGAATTCAATTTTAAACCATGTTCCTTTATTATTTGCAAGAGTTAACTATTTAGAAATGCAAATCAACGTCGACGGCGTGCACCATAACTGATATTCGCAACTTTTTCATGGTGCAAATTTGAATAAGGTTTGCGTCTTTTTACTTGTAATAATAATATTACAAATAATTTAGTGGAAGGCAAGTCTGAAAAGTGATGTGGGAGCATAATGAAAAACTACATCAAAACACTTACTCCTGAGCCTCCGGGTCGTCCTGGGCCGTTCCCATTACTGCACCGAAACGCACACCTCGTGCCGTTAGACGCGGGCACGGCACCCCGGCCATGGCGCGGGCCCACACTGCCTTGAAGATTTTGCCGGCGTTCGATGCGTCCATAGCATTGCCTCTCGTGGTGATGAACCACTGGGGAGTGAAGAGCCAGGTGTAAACGAAAACACACAATACGCACTTCAACAGTGATGGGTTCTTTGTTTTTTCTCTGTTTTTTCTTCTTTTTCTTCTTTCCCTGCTTCTTTCGATTCAGCACTGACTTCTTCTCCCCGCAGGGGACCAATTTTCATCTGCCGGACTTGTTGGCACCTGCTGACTGGTCCGGCACATGGATAATTGGGTACGGGATGTGACGACACCCGCGACCCCAGTTGGCAGGATGGGTTTCGCCCCCGCCTTCGGGCGAGAGGCCAAATCGAAACTGCCATCCTCATCCTTTCCTGGCCTTCCTAAATTCAAATCCCACCAACTCCTTGTTCCTTTTCCTCTTCTTTCCTTATTTCCTTGTGTATCCATGCCTTTCCACCCGTATCCTTTCTGTCCACTCCTAAATACCCCCTCCTATCCACTGTCTGCGATGTCTGGCCCGGCGTGTCTCCGTGGGTGGCGGGGATGTGTGCACTCTTGCTCGTCTTGAGTGTGGACATCTCGGTCGCGTGTGGCGCGCGGCTGGGCTGGACAGCGCAGACCGACCCTCTTCCTTTTCCAACCCATAACTTCCCAGTTACCCACTTTTTCCCAGTGTCATGGACGTCCCCTCACGTGCCTATGATTCCTGGATGGTCTGGGTGTATGTGGGCCTCCGGCTCGTGTGACTGACGATTGGATCCCTCTAATCGCCGGCCCTGCAGGCCGGGGGGCTCGCTTCTCTCGGACCAGCCGGGAATCAGTTGTGACGAGCAGGTGGTAGTCGCCTGCTCCGATGAGGCCGTGTGGGGGCGCCTGTCTTTTTAAGGTGAGCTGCGCACCGACCCGTACCCCGGGATGAAGGAGTCCTGGTAGCTGAGCTGAGGTAGGCGCTGTTATGGTTCGTGTGCCTCTAGCAACACTCTACTTTGGTCTGGATTTCCGCAAGGGCGGGGAACTCTTGAAGGCATCGACAAGAGTAGCAGCATTGTAAAAGTCTGTCGGCCTTTGGTGGGGCGCGGCTGCCCCTCCCTCCCTGGGTGAGGTCCCGACTTCACCCGGGGAGGGAGGGGTGTCCGCGCCCCGCCCGGGGTCGTCCAGGCTAGGTGCAAGGGGGACCGTCGTCGGGGCAGTGGGGGTTTGGTGAGTCTCTCTCCCCTCTGTAACGGCGGCGTCTCCCCCGTATAGCCAGCCCGTGCGTCGTCTCGCCTCGTAGCACCCTCGTTGGAAGGGGGCGCACGTGGCTGGTCGAAATAAATCACTTTTCCATGGATACTCAAAACTCCTCCGAACCAAACGACCCTCCTCCTGCTGATCCCGTTGTTAACCAACCCATCGCTGGCCACCCACGCCCCCCACCAGGGGATGGGCTTCAACACCCGTCGCGGTCAGAGCCTCGAAATGACAACACGAAACCATCTAACCCACGGGTGCTGATAGTGCGAGGTGTTCATGGCTCGCTATCCAGCCTCTCACCTTTTCAAAGAAAAGAAGCATGCGATCGCCTTGGGAAAATACTGAGATGCGACTGCCTGAAAGACGGGAGCTGGGAACTGGAATTTGTGGAAAGCAGAGAAGCAGCAAGGGCACTAAACGTTAGTGAGCTAAGCTACACACGTAGGGAAAATGGTGTACGCAGACTGACCAAAACAAAAGTGACTGTCGAGACCCACAGGACCAAAAACTTCTGCAGGGGTGTGATTAGGTGTTTTGAACTAAGAGGTGTTACTGACGATGAAATTCTAGATGGTTTGGAAGAGTTTGGCGTAGTGGGAGCGAGGAGAGTGAGGACGAAGCGTGGAGGAGAGGAGAAAGAAACAGACACAGTTATATTAACTTTTGATGGTTTAGACTTACCCCAGAACATATATATTGGATACACGAAGGTGAACGTGAGAGCCTACATTCCTAACCCAATGCGTTGCTTCACTTGTCATCGATACGGACACACGACCTCATCATGTAGAGGAATACGAACCTGCGGCCAGTGCGGAGCATCAGACCACGTGGCAGCAGACTGCACGTCGTCTACCCACTTCTGTGTTAACTGTGGGGAGGGCCAGACCCCCCACACAGTGTTCGACCGAAAATGTCCGACACTCATGAAAGAGCGCGAAATTATGAGCATGAAAGTGAATGGTCGACTAAGCTCGGGAGGCTCGTGATGCATACGAGGCCTCCCACCCCCGGAGGTCGTATGCTCAGATGGTGGCAGCGGGGGCGCCTGCTCCTCCCAGGGTGACTCCTGAAGAGTTTCTCCGCTCCCTGACTGTGGCGGATTTCATCCGCCTGGCAGGGAGCATGGGCCTGGTGCTGTCGCACCGGCCTGCCACCCCGGTGTCTGCGCCGGTGGCGAAACCCTCCCAACCTCCACCACCCCCACCCTCGACATCTGTTGGTGGGGAAGCGCTCGGGGGCGAGACTTCCCTCGCCCCTGAGGCCCCGCCCCCTACGCCGGTGGATAGCGCTGGAAGTAGGCGGGTACTTGCCCCTGCTCCTCGGGACCCCGAGGAGCCGGGAGGCTGGACCGTCGTGGGTCCTAAGGGGAAGCAAACCTCTGCACGACACCGTCAACGGTCACCTATTGTGGCCCCCGATGAACATAGGTCCCAAACCCCACCTCCGCCGCAACATATATCGCAGGTCACGGCACCATCGGTCAAAACCACCGTGACCGCTCCTCCAACATCTTCTTCAACCTCGGTGGTCTCAGTGCGGAGGAACTTTGAGGCAGTGACGCGGGGAAGGTCGCCGGTGAAACGCCCGGCTGGGAGCCCTCCCGACCTTCCCCAGCAGGCTTCGCGGGCACGCGGAAACTCCAGTGGAAGGCAGTAGATGCCGCGGTCCCGCCCGGAGTCGGCTCGGTGGCTCTGGTGCGGTACCAGCAAGGAATCCCTACGGGGGCTCTGGGCCCCCGTGGAAGGGTTAGATCTAGTCTTTCTGTCACTAAGCCCGTTTCTTCTTATCTAAATGACATCCATAATCCAATGGAATTGCCGAGGTCTACGCGCTAACTTCTCTGATCTGCAGAGCGTTTTGTTTGACTATGATCCAAGGATTCTTTGTCTGCAGGAGACCAAATTATCCCCTGGAACCAGCCTTAAATTGCGTCACTTTCAGACTTTTAGGAAAGACGTTTTCAGTTCCACCATTGCGTACGGCGGCGTAATGGTGGCAGTCCACCACTCCATTCCATGCTTCCCTGTTCGCTTGCACACGGTCCTGCAAGCAGTAGCCGTCCGAGTGGACTTAAGCTTTGCCAAAATTACAGTATGTTCTATATACCTTCCTCCTGGCGGCAGCATTGATTTGCCGGGCCTTAATAATCTTACAGACCAACTCCCAACCCCTTTCGTCTTACTAGGCGATTTTAATGCTCACAACCCAGCGTGGGGATCGCCGTCAGACCGTGCAGACCCCCGTGGTCGAACGGTGGAACGCTTCCTTCACCTAAATTCCCTCTGCCCTCTGAACACTGGTCGCCCTACTCACTTTTCTATGCCCTCTGGCTCGGTCTCTGCTATAGACCTTTCAGTCTGCTCTCCGTCTCTTCTACCCCAGCTCAGCTGGCGCACTCTTGACGACCTTCATGGGAGTGACCATTTTCCCATTGTTATCGGCTCAACCCGGTCGGCGGCGCCGCTGATCCTGCCATCCGGTGGAACCTCCGGAGGGCCGACTGGGAGGGTTTCCGGGGCGCGTGCGGCCCCTTAAACGTCCCTGCGGAGACTTCGGCAACGGAAGCAGTGAAACGGTTTAATGATATGATTATTTTAGCTGCGAACCAGTTCATCCCGAAGTCTTCCGGTAAACCTAAACGGATTCCTGTTCCTTGGTGGAATCGTGAGTGCCGGCAAGCGATTTTAAATAAGAAACGGGCTTTTAGGGTTCTTAAAAAACACACAACAACGCACAACATAATGGTATTTAGGCGCGCGAGAGCACTGGCTCGTCGTACCGTCCTTAACTCCAAAAAGAGGTGGTGGGTGGCATACATAAACACAATAAACCGTTTCACCCCATCTACACAGGTCTGGAACCGTGTTCAGTGCATTCAGGGTAAACGGCGGTCTGCACCCACACCAGTCCTCACTTCGAATGGCGAGAAAATCACCGACCCGCAGTGTGTAGCTGACCTCATGGCTGAGGCATTTAAAGATCGATGCAGCAATTCTTCGCAAAACCCAAATTTTTTAAGACACAGACAAATTGAGGAGCTCAGGCAGATCAACTTCGGTAATGACAATTCAGCGTCGTACAACTCTCCTTTCTCCATGGAAGAGATGGAAGCGGCTCTAAAGACCCTCAAGAGAGTGTCCCCTGGCAGTGATCGAATAACAAACGAAATGATTATACACCTCCCCGAACACTCACTCTCTTCACTGCTTGACATTTTCAATGATATTTGGAAAAGAAATGACTTTCCGGAACAGTGGCGTGAATCGATCATTGTACCTATCCAGAAACCTGGGAGACCGGGAGACTCGCCTGATGATTATCGCCCCATCTCGCTAACATCAAGTATCTGCAAGCTGTTTGAAAGAATGATTGGCGTACGCCTCATGTGGTTTCTGGAAACCAATTGCCTTTTGTCTAGTGCACAGTGCGGTTTTCGCCGAGGCAGAAGCACGCTCGATCACCTTATCAGACTCGACGCAGCCGTTAGGGAAGGTTTTACCAACAAACAACACACAATCGCAGTATTTTTTGACGTGGAGCGCGCGTATGATTTAACGTGGAGGCATGGGATTCTGAAAAAACTCTTTGGCATGGGAGTGCGAGGCCACATGGGCTGGTTCCTGCACAACTTTCTGAGGAACAGGCGGTTCAGATTTCGTATTCAGCATCTTCTGTCAAAGCAGCACACACAAGAAAACGGCACGGCACAGGGGAGCGTTTTGTCAGTAGCATTGTTTGCCGTTATGATAAACGACATAGGTGATACTCTACCGGCCAATATCTCCCGTGCTATATTTGTGGATGACTTTGCTATATGGGTCACAACATCCTCCACTTGCACGGCGCAAAGACAGCTGCAGCTTTGCCTTGACCGGCTGCAGCGATGGAGCGATAAAAATGGATTATCCTTCTCGACAACTAAAACTAAATGTATGCATTTCTGCAGCCGACGGAGAGCATGTGAAAATCCTGTTCTGGAAATGGGTGGCCAGGAGATAAGGGTAGTAGACCAGACCCGCTTCCTTGGTCTGATACTCGACCGCAAACTTACATATGTTCCACACTTCAGGGAGCTAAGGGAAAGATGTTTTAGCTGCCTAAACATTCTCAAAGTTCTAACCCGCATGACATATGGCTCCGATAGGAAAACCCTCTTAATGCTGTACCGATCCTTGATTAGATCCAAACTAGAATATGGCAGTGTGGTGTATGATGCTGCAACCGAAACATCGAAGCGAATATTGGACGTAGTCCAAAACCAGGCTCTCAGAATCATAAGTGGGGCATTCCGCACTTCACCTGTTTCAAGCCTTCTTAGAGATATGAATGAAATGCCGCTGGACTTGCGCCGGAAATATGTTTCATTGCGCTACGTGTTGAAACTAAAACAGGATCCTGATCACCCTACGTACAAAACGTTTTATGACGATAGTCGCCTAATGCGAATAAATAATGATTCCCGCTCATCTTCTAGACACCCTGGAATCAGAATTCGTGCATGGCTGGACGAGGCGAACATAAACCCAGAGAGTGTCGAGGCCGTGCAGCCGCCAGTGACCGAACCGTGGCGGACTACCAAGGTCGCAATAGACACCCATCTACTGGGTCTGACCAAAGGCCTCTCGCCGGAGGCAACGCGGCAGGTTTTCTTGCAGCACTGCTCCGACATGTACCGAAACCACGCGTCTTTCTATACCGATGGATCAAAGTGTGTTGACGGTACCGGATGCGCATTTGTTGGAAATGGGATTGAACGTCGCTATGCCCTGCCACCAGTAGCTTCGGTTTTTACAGCGGAACTATACGCGATTTTTCGCTGCATAGGTCAGGCTTTACGGTCAAGAAGGGACCGGTTGGTGATTTTTAGCGACTCACTCTCGTCACTACAATCACTTCAACTGTCTAACCACAACCCATCGAACTCATATATTTTACCTCTTATCAGACACAAAATACACCAGGCTGCGAGCCGAGGTCAATCCGTGACTCTAGCCTGGGTGCCTAGTCACTGCGGCATCAGAGGAAATGAGCTAGCAGACAGAGCAGCTAAAGAAGCAGCAAGCAGTGATCCTCCTCCCGGAATTCGTGTTCCATACTTTGATTTATTCCCATATGTAAGAAAGTACCTTTTCGAAATCTGGCAGCAGCGATGGGACGCTGACACCAAAGGTGGCAAGCTAAGGGAACTGAAGCCCCAGATAGGACCCTGGTTATCTAGCAATGCCAACAGCAGAAAACACGAAGTACTTATGTCGAGACTTAGAATGGGGCACACCTACGCCACTCACTCCTACCTCCTGACTGGCGACCGCCCACCGGAATGTCCACGCTGCGGCGAAAGACTGACGGTGAGGCACGTCCTGGTCGAGTGCCGTGACTTTGAGCTGGAGAGGAGGCGCCATCTGCCCGGCTCGCCGTCGCTGCAGTCACTTCTCGGGGAATCTCCTTCTGTCAGATGTTCAGACCTAGAAGAGTATCTCAGGAGAATTAACTTCAAGGTGATATACTCTCCTACATAGTGACGTTTACCTAGTGTGTTTCTTTTTCAGTGAAGTGACCTTATATAGCAGTGACTTGGTTGTTTCATTTCCGTGACAGACTGCAGCCTTCTTCCCGATTTTCTGTATCCAGCGAGTAAACGCGTATGTATATTTTACTGGTTTGATCTCCTTGAAGGGATTGTGAGGTTTTTTTTTCTAGAAATATCTGACCCTTAAATTGTTATGGGCGCCATATGACCTGGGCTGTCGGTGCGCCCCAAAACCCCAAAAATGATGATGATGACTTCTTCTGCAGATACTTGAAGAGATGCACGTGATTCCTTCTCACTCTGTCCGAGAATTTCTTCATCGTCGTGTCTGAGAAGGACATGGGCCTTTTCTTAACCTCCTTTCTTTAGCCGTTCTTTTTCTCTTCCCTGGTCCGTCACCTCTTGCACTTCATGCGCAACTTTTTCTTCAGCAGCAGTTGGCAAAGCTGCTGGTTCTCCCTCTTCAACTTGCTCGCTCTGTTCAGAGTGCAGTTGATCCTTTTCACTGGGATGTATTTTCTCATCTGTGACTTCAACAGTGATGGGTTCTTTGTTTTTTCTCTGTTTTTTTCATTTTTCTTCTTTCCCGCTTCTTTTGATTCAGCATTGACTTCTTCTGCAGATACTTGAAGCGATGCACGTGATTCCTTCTCACTCTGTCCGAGAATTTCTTCATCGTCGTGTCTGGGAAGGACATGGGTCTTTTCTTTTTCTCCTTCTTTCTTCATCCGTTCTTTTTTCTTTCCTGGTCGGTAAGCTCTTGCGCTTCATGCGCGACTTTTTCTTCAGGAGCAGTTGGGAAAGCCGCTGTTGTTCCTTCCTCAACTTGTTCACTCTGTTCAGAGTGCAGTTGATCCTTTTCACTGAGATGTATTTTCTCATCTGTGACTTCAACAGTGATGGGTTCTTTGTTTTTCTGTTTTTTCTTCTTTCCCGCTTCTTTCGATTCAGCACTGACTTCTTCTGCAGTTACTTGAAGAGATGCACGTGATTCCTTCTCACTCTGTCCGAGAATTTCTTCGTCGTGTCTGGGAAGGACATGGGCCTTTTCTTTTCCTGCTTCTTTCCTCATCTGTTCTTTTTTTTCTTTCCTGGTCTGTCACCTCTTGCGCTTCATCCGCGACTTTTTCTTCAGCAGCAGTTGGGAAAGCCGCTGTTGTTCCCTTCTTCAACTTGCCAAAAAAGCTTTACATCCTTCTCTTCATTCTCTCTGGCTTTTGCGGGTTTTCTAGTCGCTGGTAGCCGCTTCTTCCCCCTCGTCTTCCTTTTTTTCTTTTGGACTCGGTTTTTCCACTTCAGCCGGGAATCCTTCTGCTGGAGAGACTGGAAAACCCAATTGAACTACCTTCTGACTTTGTCCAAGCAGCTTTACAGTCTTCTTCCTGCGAAGCTTCTTCTTTCTTCTGTTCCTACTCCTTTTCTTAGCCTTTATGCTCTTCGTCATCTGCCTCTTTTCAAAATCCTTGCTAAGCGCTTCCCAAAAGCCCATTGCTAGTGATATAAAATGGAAAGGCACTCTACTGCTCTGTTGCAGCAGAGTGCATGTGCCACGCACGCCAGGCTGTTCAAGACTGCCGCACAGAAAAATTATATGTGCCGGCCGTGCCGGATGCTGTGCCATTGGCTGCTTTAGGTGGATTTTGCAACTCACTCGGTTTGTTGATCTCCCATTGGCTAATCTAAGCGGCCGGGACACTTAAAAAGACGTGATTTTGGCTGCATAATGGGAGAAAAGGACCCAGACATAAGCTGCAGCTTTTGCACCTATCTGATGTTAATTTGCTGTAACTATATCGGAAATAAAAGTATTTAATTACTACTTACGTACCAGGGGAAAAAGTGATCTGGAATCCGACCGCAGTGGATTTGAAATAAACGTTTAGCCTTTTTTAGGGAATGCACCGTGATTCACAAGCAGAAGACAGCACGTGAGAAATACCTCCCTTCCACACACGAGCAAGTCACAGCCGGCACTGCTGCGCCGCGGCGCTCCGCGGGCGCGCGCAAACAGTCATAAGAGGGGACGGGCATGTTGACACGTGGCTTACGCGTAAATATGCTGCTCTCCGACGGCTACATCTCGCCCTCTCGACTAGCAGCACAGTGGTAGAATAGCATGACAGTACAGTCTACCAGTCAGTTCTGTCATTCCATGCATAATGTCATGCCATCCATAATACCATGCCATGCCATGTCATCATGCCCGTCATATCATGCATAAATATTCCAGGCAGTATGCTTATTTTTATTTAGTATGTTTATTCCAGACAGTATGTATGTTTATTTTGGCAAGTTTAAGCCAGAACAACCACATTAAAACATAAACCTGTTTCAGTTGACTTTCCAGACTGCAGTGGCACTAACGCCACCTCGAAGAAGGAGAGGTGCCGTGCAAAAATCCTTGAATATGCTATAACTCCAGAACTGATTGGCAGAAATCTCTAAAAATTAGCACAAAGCAAGTTATGGGCGCCATATGATCCAGCTGTCGGTGTGCCCAGAAACCCCAACAATGATGATGATGATGTCTGTATCGCCGCGGAACTGGCCCAGGTGAGGGCAGGTGGTGAACTTTAGTAACTCGACAGTTTGATGGTTAACATGCGAGGTAAATGCGGCCTGGAATCACCCACATGGTGCTGAGCCACACACATGTTTAAGATTCGTCAAGCACACGGTTAGACCTTTTCCCAGATGAGGGTAATGCCAAAGTAAATTATGCTGAGAGCATGGTGCGGATATCCTCGCTCCGTTTCCACGTAAGACCAGTGAGCAGGGTGGACCTTATTGCTCGCTGAACTTTAAAAGTAGCGAAATTACACCCACACGCAGACACACACGCGCGGCCACCATGTAACTTGAAAGAGACTTAACCTCTTGGACGATTTGCCGGATACTTTGGCGCATCTGTTCACTGTCAAACCGGCTGGTGGCTCCGGTGGCCACAGCCTGTAAATGCCAGCACACGTAGAGTCCGCAGGAACTGGCGTCCTCCTGAAGCGGAGTTTGGGTTGGCACCACCACGCGCCACAGTTCCCAATTCAGTTTGGGACTTGCTGACTCCATCATAAGTTACAGGACCCCGAGAGCCATCCTTGACGGTGACAAGCGCAGGGAATTGAGGTACACAATTTGCTGCAAATCTCAAAGCACCACGTACAGTGCCCAGTGCCAACCTGATACGTTTATAGAAATAATCCAGATGGCTGCCTTTCGGTTTTCCAGGAAGCCACGCACGCATTCCAAGCAAGCCACGTCCGTGGCCTTTCTCTAGAAGACAGAGAAAGCCAGCCTCTCGGGCCTGCCCTGTGTGATGGCCACATAAAAGGCGTCTATGATGTTGTCATCGAGCCAATTCTGACCCTCCAAACTGGTGAGGTCTACGTGACGTGGCTTTGCTGCAGCGACGGCTTCAGATTTTTTAAATCCGTGGCATGCGATGCACCACGCTGAGCTACACGGCCGTCCTCTGTCGTTGCTGCGCCGACGGCTTCAGACTGTGTGGAACCTGTGGCACGCGATGCACCACGCTGAGCTGCACGGCCGAATGCTGGACCCTTGGCACGCGATGCACCACGCTGAGCTGCACGGCCGTCCTCTGGCCTTGCTGCGCCGACGGCTTCAGACTGTGTGGAACCTGTGGCACGCGATGCCTCAGGCCGAGCTGCACGGCCGTCCTCTGGCCTTGCTGCGCCGACGGCTTCAGACTGTGTGGAACCTGTGGCACCCCCGCAGGGGACCAATTTTCATCTGCCGGACTCGTTTGCACCTGCTGACAGGTCCGGCACATGGATAATTGGGTACGGGATGTGACGACACCCGCGACCCCAGTTGGCAGGATGGGGTTTCGCCCCTCGCCTTCGGTCGAGAGGCCAAATCGAAACTGCCATCCTCATCCTTTCTTGGCCTTCTTAAATTCAAATCCCACCAACTCCTTGTTCCTTTTCCTCTTCTTTCCTTATTTCCTTATCTCTCCATGCCTTTCCACCCGTATCCTTTCTGTCCACTCCTAAACACCCCTCCTGCCCACTGTCTGCGTTGTCTGGCCCGGCGTGTCTCCGCGGGTGGCGGGGGTGTGTGCACTCTTGCTCGTCTTGAGTGTGGACACCTCGGTCGCGTGCGGCGCGTGTCTGGGCTGGACAGCGCAGACCGACCCTCTTCCTTTTCCAACTCATAACTTCCCAGTTACCCACATTATCCCAGTATCATGGGCGTCCTTGCACGTGCCTATGATTCCTGGATGGTCTGGGTGTATGTGGGCCTCCGGCTTGTGTGGCTGGCGATTGGATCCCTCTAATCGCCGGCCCTGCGGGCCGGGGGCTCGCTTCTCTCGGACCAGCCGGGATTCAGTTGTGACGAGCAGGTGGTAGTCGCCTGCTCCGATGAGGCCGTGCGAGGGCGCCTGTCTTTTTAAGGTGAGCTGCGCACCGACCCGTACCCCGGGATGAAGGAGTCCTGGTAGCTGAGCTGGGGGATGCGCTGTGTTCGTTCGTGTTCCTCTAGCAACACTCTACTTTGGTCTGGATTTCCGCAAGGGCGGGGAACTCTTGAAGGCATCGGCAAGAGTAGCAGCATTGTAAAAGTCTGCCGGCCTTTGGTGGGGCTCGGCTGTCCCTCCCTCCTTTGGTGAGGGCCCGACCTCACCCGGGGAGGGAGGGGTGTCCGCGCCCCGCCCGGGGTCGTCCAGGCTAGGTGCAAGGGGGGACCGTCGTCGGGGCAGTGGGGGTTTGGTGAGTCTCTCTCCCCCCTCTGTAACGGCGGCGTCTCCCCCGTATAGCCAGCCCGTGCGTCGTTTCGCCCTGTAGCACCCTCGTTGGAAGGGGGCGCACGTGGCTGGCCGAAATTAATCATACTCTCATGGATACCACACACACCACAAATCCCTCTCCGCACCCTCCACTGGAGGTAGACACCTCTCAACCCCCTAGAGGGGAAGGGACCATGCAGACACCTGCGCCCAAACCGCAAAAGACGATGAGCCAGCCTTCCTGTCCTCGCGTTTTGGTAATGAGGGGACTGGACACATCCTCATCCCTTGCAGCACTGTCACCATTCAAGCGAAAGGAGGCACTAGATCGTCTGGGCAAGGTCGTGAGATGTGACAAGTTACGTGACGGATCGCTGGAAGTTGAGTTTGCGCGAACCGAGGATGCCGAGCGTGCACTCTCCGTGACGGAACTGACGTTCACGAGGAAGGACTCGGGGTCGAAAAAGACATGCAAAATCAACATTTCAGTAGAGCCACACAGAACTAAGAACTTTAAGAAAGGCGTGGTGAATAGTCAGGAGCTAAGGGGGCTGTCTGAGGAAGAGATTGTTGAAGGACTTGAGGAACTCGGAGTGGTGGAGGTGCGGAGGATTCGTAGGAAAAGTGGAGATGCTATGCTCGACACTGACACTGTTATACTTACGTTTGACACAGAAGAGTTACCGAATCACATCTTTGTTGGATATTCAAGAGTCGGGGTGAGGCCCTTCGTGCCAAGCCCCATGCGATGCTTTACGTGCCAGAAATATGGACACAGTGCCCGATTCTGCAAAGGTAAAGGTGTATGTGGGAAGTGTTCATCGTTACACCACAGCACCACTGAGTGTGATGCCGAAGCATTGAAATGTGCAAACTGTGGGGGTTGCCACCAGGTAACAGACCGATCATGCCCAGAGTTTCTCCGAGAAAAAGAAATACTATCTATAAAGACCACACAACGTATCAGTTTTCGTGAGGCACGGGACGCATACGAGGCGTCCCACCCGCGGAAAAGTTTCGCACAGGTAGCCTCTACAGGTATACCAAACACCCCAAGGATGACCGCGGAGGAGGTCATCCGCTCCCTAACCGTGGCGGACTTTGTTCGCCTGGCAGGGAGGATGGGGCTGGTGTTTTCACGTCAGCCCGCCGCCCCGGCTCCTGAGCCGACGGCGGCACCTCCTCCGCGCGCCCCCTCCGTGGGGGGTGAGGGGCAGGTCATCGCCCCCGCTTCTGTCTCTCCTCATTCGGCCCCCGCCAGGAATGGGGAAAGGGGTCTGTCACCGCCCCTAAGCACCAGCCGTCTCCTGGTGCCGGTGACTCTGCACCAACACCTGGTGCGCCTCCCGGTGGATTCCCGCCGGTTTCAGAGGGATGGGTAGTCGTGGGACGAGGGGAAAAGCCTCTCCCGCGGGAGGGCGCCGCCCGCCGTCCCCTGTCATCCCACCCGTTGGCGACGCTGCTGCAGCGCCACAGGCACCACCCGTTTCGGGTACCGAGACGCAGCCAGCACAGCTTCCTACCGACACTGCCTCGTCCACTGTCGCAACAATGCGAAAAAATTTTGAGGAAGTGCCGCGCGGTAGGTCTCCGACAAAACGTCCGGCGGGCAGTCCTCTCAGCCAGCCCCAGACCTCGCGCGCCCGCGGTAATTCCACCGAAAGCGGGCGAGGCCGCGGACCGGTTCGCAACCGGCTGGGTGGTTCAAACGTGGGACTAGCCAGAGGGCCATACGGGGGTTCCGGCCCCCTTGGAAGGAGCTAGGGTCAGTTACCGTAGGCCAGTTCTTCTTCTTTCACTCACTAAGCTCGTTTCCCTTTATTTAAATGACTATTGTTCAGTGGAACTGCCGTGGTATTCGCGCGAATCTTTCTGACCTGCAACACATTATGTCACAGTATAACCCTAGTGTGCTTTGCCTTCAAGAGACAAAACTGTCGCCTGGAAGCCTTTTTAACCTGCGACAGTTCCAGACGTTCAGAAAGGACGTTTTCAGTAGCACCATTGCCTACGGTGGTGTTATGGTGGCAGTTCACCACTGCACCCCGTGCTTCCCTGTTCGCTTGAACACGGTTCTGCAGGCAGTGGCCGCCCGGGTAGATTTAGGATTTGTGAAAATCACAGTTTGTTCTATTTACCTCCCTCCTGGTGGCAACATTGATCTGCATAGTCTTAATGCTCTTGTTGACCAACTGCCAACCCCTTTTGTTCTATTGGGCGACTTTAATGCTCACAACCCATCATGGGGAGCCCCCTCGGACCGCTCGTGTCCCCGAGGCCGAACAGTGGAACGTTTCCTCCATCTCAACTCTCTCTGCCTGCTGAACACTGGTCGTCCCACTCACTTTACCCTGCCTTCTGGATCGCTCTCGGCTATAGACCTCTCTGTCTGCTCACCTTCACTCTTTACCCAGCTCAGCTGGTGCACCCTTGAAGACCTCCATGGGAGTGACCACTTTCCAATAAACATCCGTTCAGCCCGGTCGGCTGCACCGCTGGTTCTGCCATCCCGGTGGAACCTCCGAAGGGCTGACTGGGAGGGCTTCCGGAGCGCATGTGGCCCCTTGGATGTAAGTGCTGAGGGTTCGGCAACGGCAGCAGTAAAACATTTTAATGACATGATTCTCTCAGCAGCCAAACGTTTTATCCCAATGACTTCCGGCAAACCCAAACGAACTCCTGTCCCCTGGTGGAACCACGAATGCCGACAAGCGATTTTAGAAAGGAAACGGGCTTACAGAGTACTTAAAAGACACACAACGACGCCTAACATAATAACGTTTAGGCGCGCGAGAGCGTTGGCGCGACGTATAGTTGTTAACTCTAAAAGGAGATGGTGGGTGGCATATGTCAATACAATCAACCGTTTTACTCCATCTACACAGGTCTGGTCTCGTATTCAAAGTATACAAGGAAAGCATCGATCAACACCTGCCACAGTATTAGAGGAAAACGGCGTCAAAATTAGCAATCCACAGGCAGTGGCTGACCGTATGGCTGCAGCATTCGAGGCAAGATGTAGCAGGGAGTCCCAGGATCTCGAGTTTGTTCGCTTTCGGGAGCGAGAAGAGAGAACACCGATTAATTTTGGTAACGACAGTTCGGCTGCATACAACATTCCTTTTTCAATGCGTGAACTCCGGGCTGCACTAAACAATACAAAAAACGTATCTCCGGGACCTGACACAATTACCTACGAGATGTTGCGGCACGCCCCTGACTGCTCTCTTGTATCACTGCTTGACATATTTAACTATATATGGACGCAGGATGACTTCCCAGACCAGTGGCGCGAGGCCACCATAATACCAATCCTCAAGCCAGGAAAGCCAGGAGTGTCTCCTGATGACTTTCGCCCGATATCTCTCACCTCCTGTGTGTGTAAGCTGCTTGAAAGAATGGTTAATACTAGGCTCGTGTGGTTCTTGGAGACCAATCAACTGCTTTCGAACGTCCAGTGTGGTTTTCGCCGAGGCAGAAGTACTGTCGACCATCTTCTTTCTCTCGATGCTGATATCCGTAAAGGCTTCTCTGAAAAACAACACACAATAGCTATTTTCTACGACGTAAAGCAGGCCTATGATTCGGTATGGAGGCATGGCATCCTGAAAAAGGTGTTCGGATTGGGCATACGGGGTCATATGGGCTGGTTTCTCTCAAATTTCTTGCGAAGCCGTCGGTTTAGATTCAGGATAGGTAGCGTGCAGTCAGAGGAGCGAGCGCAGGGAAGCGGAACGGCCCAAGGTAGCGTGATCTCTGTGACCATGTTCGCTATCGCAATCAACGACATATCACATAACCTACCACGTAATATCAACACAGCTCTATTCGTAGACGATTTCAGCATGTGGGTAACGGCGTCGTCCACAGCCGCTGCAGAAAGGCAGCTACAGCTCGGACTCACAAAGTTGCAGCGGTGGAGCTCCAAAAATGGTCTACAATTCTCAACGACAAAAACGAAATGTATACATTTTTGCCGCAGACGCAGTCCGTGTGATGATCCCACATTAACTATGTATGGAGAAAGAATCCAGGTAGTCGCACATGCACGGTTCCTGGGCCTGACTTTTGACTCTAAGTTGACTTATATAAACCACTTTAAGGTTGTAAGGGAAAGGTGCTTCAAGGATCTGAACATTCTGAAGGTTATAACTAAGTTAAAGTATGGCGCAGACAGAAAAACACTTTTGATGTTGTACCGATCGCTAATCCGATCAAAAATTGAATATGGCTGCATGGTATACGATTCAGCCACGGAGACAGCAAAATCTATGCTAAATACCATACATCACCATGCCATTCGAATTATCATCGGTGCATTCCGCACATCGCCTACCGCCAGCATACTCGTCGAGGCAAACGAGATGCCGTTAGACTTGCGACGTCGTGTCCTTGCGATGAAATACGCTCTAAAAAATAAAACAGTCTCCAAACCATCCAACATACAGTAAGCTATTCTCTGATGACATCAGACACTCGGAAGAAAATCTATCCCGAAACAGACACCCTGGTCTCAGAATTGGAGCGTGGCTGAGGGAAGCAGGAGTTGACTGTGAACAGGTTGAGACTTTCCAGAATCCCTTATTAGAACCATGGACTCTCCCAGAGCCTCAGGTGGACACCAGTTTGCTTGTTAAGACCAAGAATCTGCCGCCTGTTGCGGTCCGGCAGATTTTCTGGGAACACGTAAATGACATGTATTCAGGTTTTGAGATATATTATACAGACGGATCTAAGACGGAGAGCGGTGTCGGATGTGCGTATGTAAGTGATGGAATTGAGCAACGTTATACACTCCCTGTGACAGCATCAGTTTTTACTGCTGAACTTTACGCTATCTTCCGAGTTTTAGACCAGGTGTTACGGTCGAGGAGACGCAAATACGTTGTATTTACTGACTCATTGTCGTCTTTGCAAGCACTAACATCATTTGATTTTCACCCCTCATCGTCATATATTCTGGAACTTATTCGGAATAAGATGCACAGAGCACACTGCCAACAAAAACAATTAACACTGGCATGGGTGCCCAGCCACGTGGGAGTGCCTGGCAATGAGCAATGTGACACTGCGGCGAAGGATGCGTCACGGGGTATCGTGCCGTCAGGAATAAAAGTGCCTTACTCTGACTGTTTCCCTGCCATCAGGCAGTATGCATTCGAGTCTTGGCAACGGAGATGGGACAATGATCCCAAGGGCTCCAAATTGCGCCTTATGAAGCCCAGGATCGGCGCGTGGTCATCGGCCAATGCCAGGTGCAGAACGGACGAGGTTGTTTTAGCCAGATTGCGTATAGGACACACTCACGCCACTCACTCGTTCCTTCTGAGAGGAGAGGAGCCACCGGAGTGCCCGCGATGTGGGGAACACCTCTCTGTTAAGCATGTTCTCACTGACTGCCGGGACTTTGAGATTGAGAGGAGGGCTCACTTCCCCGCAGATTTTTCACTCGGTTCCCTTATTGGTGAGTCTCCGTCAGTCGATGTGGCAACAATATCGGCTTTTTTAAAGAGTATCGCATTCAATGTCATTTATTCACCCTCGTAGTTTTTTTTCACTTCATTTATGTAGCAGACACACACAAATGGTAACACCACAGGGTTAGTACTTTTTACGTATAAACCTCCTTTTTATTAGCACCTGACCTGTTGCAGCCCCCACAGTACTTCATTTAATGTTATGGGCGCCATATGACCCAGCTGTCGGTGCGCCCAAAAACCCCAACAATGATGATGAATGAACCTGTGGCACGCGATGCACCACGCTGAGCTGCACGGCCGAATGCTGGACCCTTGGCACGCGATGCACCACGCTGAGCTGCACGGCCGTCCTCTGGCCTTGCTGCGCCGACGGCTTCAGACTGTGTGGAACCTGTGGCACGCGATGCCTCAGGCCGAGCTGCACGGCCGTCCTCTGGCCTTGCTGCGCCGACGGCTTCAGACTGTGTGGAACCTGTGGCACGCGATGCCTCAGGCCGAGCTGCACGGCCGTCCTCTGGCCTTGCTGCGCCGACGGTTTCAGACTGTGTGGAACCTGTGGCACGCGATGCCTCAGGCCGAGCTGCACGGCCGTCCTCTGGCCTTGCTGCGCCGACGGCTTCAGACTGTGTGGAACCTGTGGCACGTTGTGACACCACATCTGTTTTAGGCACGAGACCGCAACGTTGGAAGATAAAAAATGCTGATATGTCCTTATTTAGCTCCCTCGTGGATGACTATTTGGAAACCTTTTCAACTCAAACACCGTTCACAGTCGACCAGTTTACAGCTATCCTCCGAGACGCTGCTTATGCTTCTATACCGCGCACATCAAAAAACCCTCGGCGACCACCGGTACCGTGGTGGAGCATGGAATGTCGTGACGCTGTCCGAGAGCGGCGGCGCGCTTACAGACAGTTTAAAAGAAATTCCACTCAGCAAAACTTAAATATGTATTGGAAATCTCGAGCCGCCTGCAGGCGCACAATAAAACAAGCAAAGAGAAAATGTTGGAGAGAATACGTAGGTAGACTGAATCGATTTACGCGATTGTCCCAAGTGTTTGCTCAAATTCGCCGTATCGAGGGCAGGTCGGTCTCCACACCACTACCAACTTTGCAGATTGGTGGTAGGAATATATTCAATCCATCAGAAGTAGCCGACTGTATAGGAAATGCTATTGCACAGCGCTGTAGTTCAGTTAGGGAGGATGTCTCATTTATGCGATATAAAGCCCTGGCTGAACAGAAAAGTATACATTTTGGAACCACCAGCACACTGTCATACAATAAGCTCTTCACCTTGCATGAGCTAGCGGCAGCCATTCGTGGGCTCCACCCAGTGGCCGAGGGACCGGATTTAATTCACAATGATATGTTTAAAGCACTATCGCAGAGCGCACTTAGGGTGCTGCTGGCCTCATTCAATATGATGTGGGAGTCCGGCGAATTTATGCCGGCGTGGCGGGAGGCTATAGTGATACCAATCCTTAAACCTGGTAAATCTGGATTGGACCCTTTGCACTTTAGGCCCATCTCGCTTACGTCGTGCATGTGTAAGTTGTTCGAAAAAATTGTGAATGTAAGACTCGTTTGGTATTTGGAAAGCCGGGGCATCATCAATAACAACCAGTGTGGGTTTCGTAGAGGCCGCAGTACGGTGGACCACTTGGTATCACTTGACACCTCAGTGCGAATTGCATTTAAAGAGAGGCGTCACCTGGGAGCCGTCTTCTTTGACGCCATTGCAGCTTATGATACAGCGTGGCGACATGGTATCCTTTTAAAGTTGCATAAGTGTGGTATCAGAGGTCAGATGGGGTTCTTTATGAAAAATTTTTTGACTGATAGGACGTTCCGTGTCAGTGTAGGTGGTACATACTCAAACACCTTTTATCAAGAAGAAGGCATTCCGCAGGGGAGCGTCTCTAGTATCTGCCTCTTCGCTCTGGCCATAAATGACGTCACACATTCACTCCCACCTTCCATTCAGGCATCCATTTTCGTGGACGACATCGCAGTATGGGCAAAGGCTTCAACAACGCCGGCACTTTCCCGTCAGCTCCAGCTGGCCGTTAATTGTCTGGAACGCTGGAGTAGAAAAACGGGCTATACTTTTCGACTGAAAAAACCGCGGGTGTCCATTTTTGCCGCAGGCGCAGGGCCTGTCCGGAACCAACGGTATCGTTGCGTGGCAAAACTATCCCTTTTCAACCGACGGCAAAATTTCTCGGGGTGACATTTGATAAACGGCTAACTTACAGCACACACATTAGGAATGTCCGTGACAAGTGTTTCAAATCCTTAAATGTCCTAAAATGTGCATCTCGTCTATCGTACGGAGCTGACAGGAAAACACTTCTCACTTTATATCGGTCCCTTGTCCGTTCCAAGATGGACTACGCCTGTTTCGTCTACGACTCTGCATCGAAATCAGCCAAACGGTGTCTGGATACGATCCATCATAGCGCACTCAGAGTAGCTACAGGAGCATTTAGGACCACACCACGCGCCAGCCTGCTGGTGGAGGCTAACGAACCACCCCTCTCAATGAGACGACGCATGCTGGGACAGCGCTATGCGTACAAACTGGCCCAGTCTCCGCCCCATCCCACGTACGACGCCGTTTTCTCGCGTGACATGCTGCGTTTGTTTGTGAACAGCGAAAGGGGACTTCCCCTAGGTGTGCGTGTGCATCGCCTCTCGGGCGAATGGGGTATCCAACGCCGTATCATAAGTCGCAGCGAGCTCTCGGATATCCCACCATGGGATCTAATTCCACCAAAGGCTGACACGACTCTTGCTGGCAGGACCAAATCGGACACGGCTCCTCTGGAACTTAAATATTTAGCCCTCGAACACATCGCAAAATATGCAGATTATGCCCAGTTTTTCACCGATGGATCAAAAACTGAGTTCGGCGTGGGATGTGCTTTTGTGACTGACTCAGTGACTAGAAATTTCTCACTGTCACCTTTTTCATCTGTCTTTACCTCGGAACTTACTGCATTAGACAAAGCTCTCTGTTTCATAGAAGCCAGTGACGACACCAGAAATGTAATTTTCACCGACAGTCTTAGTAGTGTCCAGGCTTTGAGTGCTTTTAATCCAAGCGACGTGCTCTTGTTAAAGATTGCTCTCCACCTAGCTCGACTCGCCGGACAGGGTAAGGATATAACCCTCTGTTGGGTGCCGAGTCATGTCGGTATCCGACTGAATGAAGCGGCTGATGCTGCAGCCCGGCGAGCTGCTCAGAGACCCTGTAGAAAAAGACAGTCGATTCCTGCTCGAGATCTTTTCCCACATATATCTGTCCACCTTCGCAATGTATGGCAACGGGAATGGCAGGAGCAGACAAATAACAAGCTCAGGGTAATAAAACCCAACATTGGTGAGTGGCTGTCCTCTATGCGCTCCCATCGCCGTGAGGAGGTGGCTCTCTGCCGTTTGCGAACTGGCCATTGTCTGGCCACTCACCGATACCTGCTATGTGGCGAACCCAGGCCTTACTGTCGGCGATGCGCGACCCCCTTGTCGGTGCGGGACGTCCTGGTGTCTTGTCCGGAATATGATAATCTCAGGCTTTCACATTGCGGGTCACGTCTTCTCACACTGTCTCATCTGATTGGCCCGGACTCGGACATGATTGAGAAAGTGCTAGATTATCTAAGACCAGCCGATTTCGTGATTGTATTTGACCCGGGCTGAGGACTTGTGCTTTGATAGGGAGTGACAATGTGAATGTGAGTTTTTTTCTACGAACTGTGTTGGTTAAGCTTTTTGGAAATCCCCCTTTTGTTACCACTCTCTGAGGACCGATCGGACTGATGTGAACCTTCTTTTTACTATTTTGATTACAGACACAACTAACCGCAAGGAATAAGGGTAACAAGGGAGTGTTCAGCGGATGTATATTTTACGTTGTGTTTTACTGGCAGTGACATGGGCGCTATATGACCTTTAGGGTTGGTGCGCCCTTAAGCCCAAATCATCATCGAACCTGTGGCACGCGATGCACCACGCTGAGCTGCGCGGCCGTCCTCTGGCCTTGCTGCGCCGACGGCTTCAGACTGTGTGAAACCTGTGGCACGCGATGTCTCAGGCTGAGCTGCACGGCCGTCCTCTGGCTTTGCTGCGCCGACGGCTTCAAACTGTGTGGAACCTGTGGCATGCGATGTCTCAGGCTGAGCTGCACGGCCGTCCTCTGGCCTTGCTGCGCCAATAGTCCGGGGAATTCTGTAGGGTGCAGTCCTGTAGGAGAATCCTCTTTTAGTTTTCCGCTTCCTCCAGGTCTCCTCCGAGTCCATGAGGTCCTCCCTCCTCTTTTTCTTTGTCTTGGAGGAGGGTCTCTTGTGCACGAGGGCTTCCTTCCTTCGCGCAGCCATGTCCTCGATGATTAGTTCAAGAAGAGTCCCAGGTAGCAACTTCGTTTGATATACCATGATGTTCTTTTTTAAGGTTTTAAACCAGCTTACTACACAAGCGTTGCTGGCGCAGTCTTAGGTGAGGAGGCACGACCATAAACATGCCAGAGGCATGATGTTGGCGCTGAGGAACTCTGCCATGGTGGGGCAGTAGGCGGTGTTGCTCACCTGGTCCGGCTGAGAACTTGATATTTCCTCCTCCACACGCTTCCTAAATGCAGTGAAGTGACGGCCTGGCTTGGTGCTGTACCGATACGACCGCCATTGTGGGCTCTCATGCTCGTCTTCAACCTCTTGAGGAGGTTCATCCTCAGGCATGATGCCGGCTGGGAGCTGTAAAACTGGTGTATTGGTGTAAAACTGTCGTCCGGACGCAAGAATGTTCACCTGGAGTAACCGACAAGAGATAACAAAGTGGGCGCGATTAGACATGATTTTGGTATACGCGTGCGATATTAATCTAGTTCAAGAATGTAGCATATTACCAGGATATAGAAGTGATCATGACCGTGTTGTTTCGACCATAGAGAGAAGTGGACCCGGTCACAGATATGCGCCTAATACGCAAATAGCACATGATCCTACCATGTTTCAGCCTTGCCAGTCAGGGAAACTTTCCGCGGAGGAGCGTGAAACGCTAGAAAAGCCAATTTCTATTGAGAAATTAGACAAATGCGTGAGGGAAATGAAAGGAGGTAAATCCCCTGGTTCAAATGGTTATACTATATAATTTTTTAAATTCTTCTGGCTAGACATGAAATATTTTCTTAGGCGATCCATAACACGGTCAGGAAATTGGCAAAATGTCAGACATTTTTCGTGAGGGAATAATTACTCTAATTCCAAAAAATCCGGATCATGCTTACTACTTGAAGGGATGGCGCGCCATATCACTACTCAATGTAGATTTTAAAATTGCTTCAACCGCCGTTGCAAACCGACTTAAATATGTGATGGAAAGGCTAATAAGTGATGAACAAACAGCATATTTCAAAGGAAGATTCATCGGACAAAACACTAGACTCTCATATGATATAATCCAGCAATGTAAGGAGAATAAAAAGAAAGGTGTGATCGTGGCAGCTGACTTTGAGGCCGCCTTTGAAACCCTAGATTGGAACTTCATTCTAGCAGCGTTACGAAACATGAACTTCGGTCCGAGATTTATAAATATCTTGGAATTGTTTTACATGAATTGTGAAAATTTTGCGCGCATTATCCTGAATGGTAAACTAGGAGAAAAAATTTGGTTGTATCGTGGGGTGAGACAAGGTAATCCTGCGAGTGGATATCTATTTAACGTTGCGATGGACGTGCTAGCGAGACTTATCCTGCAATCACCAAACTTAACACGCGCATAGACGGGGGCGGGTACCCGCCCCCTCTCGGGTTTTTCGGAGATAGTAGAAAAACGGCGGAGCGTAGCGCTGCCGTACTTGGTATACCTTTTCCCTCATCATTTTTACAACTTCTGTGAAAATTTTAAGGTTACATCATCTCAGGTCAGGTCACCAGTACAGGTCAAGTGACCCGACCTCAAAAAAAGTTTAAGATAGCATAAGTCGGAGCAGGGTGAACTTATCCGATTGAAACTCTTATCACATAATGGCCCCATCGAGTTCTCTAAAATATGTTCCGGTATTTTTTATATCGATCACCTAAGGTCAGGTACGAGGCATGACCTCTCCACTGGAAATACATGGGAAAATGGTTTTTACGGAATAACTCAGTAACGGATGGTGATAGAGCATTTATTTTAGCTGCATTAGACTCGCCTGGGCTTTGCGGTTCTAATGATATGCATTTTATATAAGTTGACCCTGACCTGACCTCAGGTCAAATCCTTCATTTGACCTAGCAAGGTCAAATTATATATCATTCGATTCGGCTTGCTAGAGGATTCATATAGCTCAAGTCGTTTTGCTCTATCTTTACTTGTTCAGGTGTAATGGCCGAAAAACTGAATTTACATGTTATCCCTATGACGGGCATGTTTTGACCTCTCGTGACCTTAAATGTAACCTGACCAAAAATGGTTCAAATGTTTTCGATGGAGAAGTGGATGAGCAGCCCAACGCCGTTTACCGTTTTTCGCTACCTACCGTTGTTCTCGAGATCTTAGGGGGCGCGTACCCGCCCCCCGTCAATGCGAAGGTGGCTCAGACCCCCGTCAATGCGCGTGTTAAGGGGAATTCAGATGATGCCCGGCCTGGAGCCTCGTATTTTCCAATTTGCAGACGATGCTACTTTGTACATTGACGGAACGACGAATTCAATGTCCGGTCTCTTTCAAGAATTACGGCGTTTTTTCGTAGCCTCTGGTCTGAATTTAAACCAGGCAAAGACGAAATGCTTAGCAATTGGAGAAACGAAAAAGATGAAGTCGATCCTGAAGATCAGTACTCATGGGTAACGGAACTGAAAATTTTAAGAGTAACTTTCAGCAATCACATAGAGAATACTACTGACAAAAATATAGTTACAAAGATTCAGGAAATCGAACAACTAATGCAGAAATGGCGCCGAATGAACCTGATTATTTGCGGAAAAATCATGGTGATAAAATATATTTTCATGTCACGATTGGTCCATATACTGTCTTCACTTCCGTCACCGACATCAGAAACGATAGGCCGGATTCAAAAACTATTTTGGAAATTTCTATGGAATGGAAAACCAGACAGGGTGAAACGTAAAGCTCTTCTGCAGTTGTACGGAAAAGATGGGTTAAACGTGACTAGCGTGAAACATTTTGTACACAGTCTCAAAATACCCTGGCTGAAACGTTTATGGTACAATAGGGTGTCCCAAAATTAACAAAGTTTTAAAAGTTGGTGTTTACCTTTCTTTTTCCCGTTGAGTGTGACCTGAAACGAAATTGGGCAAAAAATCAGGCATTTAAATTAATATTTGACCCCAGCGCAAATCGCTTGAAGTTTTACCCATAGCTCCCTATGGAGACTGCAACGCTTGAACACGAAGTATTTCGGTATTTCCATCGTAATGCGGGACTACAGCTTAGTGTGTCTTATATTTTCTTCTCTTTTTGGCCATGTTTTGTAAGAATTATCTTTTATCTATTGTTTACATGGCATTCCGACTTATTTCCACTACAATTAGGAACTTCACGTTCTTCGTTTTACATAGAACCATATTGTGTTATAAGGTACACAACCCTGATCCGAATAACTGGTTGTTTTCCTTATATGGTCAGGCAAAACACTGTTTTATAAACATTATCATTGATCCTTAGACTAGAAAGACACGGTTTCAAGACATATACACGTTATTCAATATGGAACAAAAGTCCATTGCTACATATAAACATCCTTCTGGAGGGCCCTGGCCAGAGGTGTACGCCAGAACTGATTTCCTAGTGTCGGGAAACAGCTTGTGGCAATGCTCTACAACTTGCAGTAGGTGCTGCTGGCGAGTGGTGGTTGGGGGGGGAATATATTCCCCCAAAACAGAAAATCTAGGGGCAATACTATGGTTGCACCCCCCCCCCTCCCCAAAGCTGTCGGCCTCGTTTTTGCCCGGACTCACTTTTAGTCTACAAGCAAGGTTTTGGTGCTTGAACTCTCAACTTTAAACACAGACACCCAACTTCAGTGCAAAAATTGAGCCCTGGATAGCAAAACAAGCATCTTGTGGCTACAGCTTTGAGACGTTTTTTTATATTTTGCTTATCGACTCTTCAGTTTACCCCCACAGCTTACCGCCTAGTTAAATTGTGGTATGCTATCACCGCGTGACGTTTTTTCCCAGTGTCCTGAAATTCTCAATTTTAAGTGGAAAACGTATCTTTTTCAAATTTATTTAGGCCTCACCAGGGACTTGTTTTGGCCTCACTTGGCAGAGGAATCCCGGGCATGAAAACCGGTAAAATACGCATCTAAATTATGACAGTGAATACCCAAACCATATAAGTATAATCCCCAACCCCCATTGATATAATATCTTGCCTGATTACGTCCTCTCCAATCTCAAACGCCGATACTACTCTCACATACACAGCCAAAAACGATGGCAACGTATAACGCAGCACGAAACAAAACAATGCCGGCCTGCCATAAACTAAAATATAAAACCCGCAGAACATAGACCAACGGTGACATGGGAAAAGCAAGGAAAAGTGAGGAAACAAAGGTTTTTGGAGGTATAACAAACTTTTTCATGTCCCAGAAGTTTCTGGCCCGTTCAAATACAAAAGATGGCGCATACTTTTGCCCAAGGCCCTTAAGCTTGCTTGGGATTGGCTGCTACCAGATTTTCAGGCGAAGGAAAGACTTCACGCGGGTATTTGCTCAGTGAGGCCGATTGGATCGAGGCGCATTCGTTTTCGTCCACTTTTAATTTTCGGCAATTATTTTCATTAGAATGGGATACAAATCGCATTTGAAAGGATCAAAATGAAAGGTAGATTCCAATCAAGACCACCAATAATGTGAAAGTAATCTTATAATTTCCTGAGAGGCTGCCAAAGTCAACCCTGACTTTTGGGCTATTTTTTAATGTTGGTAATATTGATGAAGAAATTAGTATATATATTATTTCACTGAGGAAGAGTTGAAACAAAATATATTTTTTCCTTAAGAAAAATATGTAGGCAAGTTCTAGGTATTTTTATTTTGCGATTTTAGAGCTTCTTTGAAATTTTCAGACGCTCGGAACTACGTCGTGATTTTGGTCAAAATCTCCACTTTAAGTGAGGCCGATTCCACCTTTCAATATATTTCGTAAAATACAAATTTATTTTTCTTTTTGTTAGTTTTTTGAAGTTGAAACATGCTTTGGCAACATTTCTAATGTTCGATTGCTCTCAACCGTGCGTTCATTAATGAGAAATAGGATTCCAAAGACATCCAAGTACCGAATTGGCCTCGGTGAAAAGGCCTCAGCTGGTTTTCGTCTATTCAGAACAATGACGTCACTTCGTCGTATTTTGGGAGCCGAAATGATCTCGGGTGATGAATGGGTGCGGAAGTGCAGGCGGTGAGATTTTTTTAGTTACTTCGGTAACCTTGGCGAGCCCATGTACTATTACTTTACTCTATTGCCTTGGCCAAGGTAATAGAGAGGCCTTGGCGAGCCCTGTGTTTTGAGGCGGGAATATCAACAATCCGGAGAAGATAGAATATTGAGGTAGTATGGTTATTGGAAAGAAGACTGGAAATTGAGTGAGGGCGTGGAAGGAATTTGAGTTTGCTGTTGGAAGGGATATTGTGGATGATGGTTCAATTTTTATCCGTGATACTGCAGCTTACCTTTCAGGAAATTCATGATTAATCGAACCATTTCTCCCATCTTAAATATCTACAGGAGATATGTGGGTACCTACCTACTCAGTACAGTACTGGGTGAGGTCATAATACCTTGCAAAAGTTTTCCACAGCTCGGAGGAAGGCTCAGACTACCTTTTGCAGCTCATGATTTTTAAGGCTGGGTATGCTTGCTATTTTCTTAATCTGAACTGCTTGTGCATGCAAATATAGGCGGGTGGTTTTCACATATTGAAGCGAAATTATCCTGGCAGCGGTTGAGTGTTTAAACCCCACGTCCTGCATTAAATAATGATAGCCTGTGTGGTGCTTGGATGGGTGAAAGCTGGAGAATATCAAAATAAGGAGAAGAGGTATTTTATCTGGTTGGTTACCTATTTACCATGGCACCAGGGCCAAATAATGTATTGTATATATAAATATTAGAAATTATGGAGCTTCCTAGTTCTATAATGGGTTAGAGATTCAGGGTTATGAGATCCTATCTATGTATGAGGTACTTACAATTGCGGAGCATCAACATGTTTTCACTCTACTAGGAGGTAGCAGAATGATGATTCTTCACTTCCATTCTACAGCAGATATTTTCATCTACTTTCAGTAAAAAAACTGGTGGTGCTGCTGCGTATATTTCATACCACACACATATATTGACATTAAAGATCATACATAAAGCATACACTCCTGAATAATAAAAACATGAGCTCATTCCTCCAAACAAAACCATGGCACAGCTCCTGCTGAAGTGTCCCAGGCGTGGGGCCCCTAAATTGAATCGGAAGGCATATAGATACAGTCCTAAATCAAATTATTATCCTGAAAAAGTATTGGTTAGGTAAGAAGCAATGAACATGTCGAGGAAAAAGGCTGTGGTGGGACTTGTAAGCCTGGAAATGCTAAATGACAAGAAAATGAGGCATGTAAAGAAAGCGGGGAATTTTGGCCTCTTTTTGGGATTTTGGCCTCACTCTCCACCTTGCATGAAAGCAATTTCAGGACCCTGTTTTTCCTCATCGACTTTGGCTTGTCCCCAAACCTGCCGGCTAAATCCGCCACTGCTGTCGGCTCTCCTCATTCTTAGTAAGGCAGCCGATATAGTAATTTATCAGCCTAGCCCCTCTCTCTGCTGGGTTGTTCGCCAACTGCAGGTTTCGTATGAAGGCCTCCAGCCTATCGTAACCTGGGATACCGTCCCATGGCGGGCACTCAGCCAGAAATGACGTGTCAACCGACAGGCTTTTCAAACATGGGATGGGACTGCGCGCCCACAAACTTATCCAGCGACAGATCCTTCATGCCTTAAAGGGAATGTGCCACCTTCATAACATGATTTTAACTGAGATAGCTAAGTTGTAAAGCAAGTCGGAAAACCCGGTACTCAATATATCATTTGTCCTGAAACTCAAAATTTCCGTTGAGAAAAGCTAAAAACTACCGGAAATGTACCCCTCAAGGACAATGTCCAGGTGATCTCCTTTGATACAACAGCGTCCAACACCGGGTGGCAGTACCGGGTTTTCCGACTTGCTTTACAACTTGGCTATCTCAGTTAAAATCACGTTATGAAGGTGCCACATTCCCTTTAGGGCATGGAGGATCTGACGCTGGATAAGTTTGTGGGCGCGCAGTCCCATCTCATGTTTGAAAGCCTGTCGGTTGACACGTCATTTCTGGCTGAGTGCCCGCCATGGGACGGTATCCCAGGTTACGATGGGCTGGAGGCCTTCATACGAAACCTGCAGTTGGCGAACAACCCAGCAGAGAGAGGGGCTAGGCTGATAAATTACTATATCGGTTGCCTTACTAAGAATGAGGAGAGCCGACAGCAGTGACGGATTTAGCCGGCAGGTTTGGGGACAAGCCAAAGTCGATGAGAAAAAAACGTCACGCGGTGATAGCATACCACAATTTAATTAAGCGGTAAGCTGTGGGGGTAAGCTGAAGAGTCGATAAGCAGAATAAAAAAAACGTCGCCGGGTCAAAGCTGTAGCCACAAGATGCTTGTTTTGCTATCCAGGGCTCAATTTTTGCTCTGAAGTTGGGTGGCTGGGTTTAAAGTTGAGAGTTCAAGCACCAAAACCTTGCTTGCAGACTAAAAATGAGTCCGGGCAAAAACGAGGTCGACAGCTTTGGGGAGGGGTGCAAACATAGTATTGCCCCTAGATTTTCTGTTTTGGGGGAATGTATTCCCCCCCAACCACCACTGGCCAACAGCACCTACTGCAAGTTGTAGAGCATCGCCACCAGCCGTTTCCCGACACTAGGAAATCAGTTCTGGCGTACACCTCTGGCCAGGTACCCTCCAGAAGGATGTTTATATGTAGCATTGAACTTTTGTTCCGTATTGAATAGCGTGTATGTGTCTTGAAACTGTGTCTTTCTAGTCTAGGGATCAATAATAATGTTATAAAACAGTGTTTTGCCTGACCATACAAGGAAAAACAACCAGATATTCGGATCAGGGTTGTGTACCTTATAACACAATATGGTTCTATGTAAAACAAAGAACGTGAAGTACCTAATTGTAGTGGAAATAAGTCGGAATGCCATGTAAACAATAGATAAAAGATAGTTCTTACAAAACATAGCCAAAAAGAGAAGAAAATATAAGACACATTACGCTGTAGTCCTGCATTACGATGGAAATACCGAAATAGTTCGTGTTCAAGCGTTGCAGTCTCCATAGGGAGCTATGGGTAAAACTTCAAGCGATTTGCGCTGGGGTCAAATATTAATTTAAATACCTGTTTTTTGCACAATTTCGTTTCAGGTCACACTCAACGAGAAAAAGAAAGGTAAACACCAACTTTTAAAACTTTGTTAATTTTGGACACCCTAATGGTACAACCATGCAACATGGTCAAAAGTAGCGTCAAAAATCATTGGTTATGAAATAGGAGAGTTATTGTTGTTTGGCCATGAGAAGCTGAGAATTATTGCAAATGCTGTGAATAATCCGTTCTGGAAAGACGCAATTAAGGCATGGGAGATATTTGTACGGACATTCATGCCTCTTCCTTCCCAGATAATCTGAGAGTGTATGTGGTTTTCGGACTACACGCGGTACAAGACCAGCATAGTTCTGGAATGGAACGCAAAAGGGATGCGCTTCATTGCGGATCTTTGGAACACAAACGCTAAAAGGTATTTGACAATGATAGAATTACAAAACCAGTTTTCTATCCAAATAGATTTCCTTCAATATGAAGCTCTGAGAAGGTCACTTCCGAGATCGTTAGAAAACCTCCAACAACCACCTGAAATTGTAAACCCTTACTGCCCGCCAAAATTGATTTGATTTGTCGTACAGAGAAAATAGCAAGGCTAGCGTACAATTTGGCATTAGCGCAAGAGATGGATGTAAATGATAGCATTGCCAACAAATGGGAGAGAGAGTGTTGGGTATTTTGCAGAGGGATCAATGAATAGAGTGGTGGAGGCTACAAGGTCTATCAGACTAAGGTCTTTTCACTTCAAGATAATGAAGAAAATAATTGTCACCAATCGGTTCTTGAACACAATTGAAATACGGAACAACGTTATATGCACTTTCTGTGAAAGAAGAGCTGAGACCATCCCGCTTTTGTTTTAGTTTTGCCAAAAACACAAAATTATATACATAGCATTAAATGTAGATTACAGGCCAATAGTTACAACTGCGATTTAAGTGTAAGAAAATGGTTTTTCCTAGAATAATGTAGCTTAATTGACGCGCTGGTCATAATAATTGCAAAGGATGTATTATATAAAGCAAGAATTTAAAATACTTTGCCGTCTGCCCGAAATTTCACGGCCGCTCTCCTGTATGAAAAAGAGATCGAACAATTCGCAGCAGTCTTGAATCTAAGGAGAGACACGCATGAAGCGAAGTGGAAGGAATTAGAAGGGTTATTTAGAAACGACTGTCTGATTCAGTTTGGGACTTGCTGACTCCATCAGTAGGCGGTATTGCTCACCTGGTCCGGCTGAGAACTTGATATTTCCTCCTCCACACGCTTCCTAACAGCAGTGAAGTGACGGCCTGGCTTGGTGCTATACCGATACGACCGCCATTGTGGGCTCTCATGCTCGTCTTCAACCTCTTGAGGAGGTTCATCCTCAGGCATGATGCCGGCTGGGAGCTGTAAAACTGGTGTATTGGTGTAAAACTGGGCTGGGGTAGCAGCCGACACGTATCGGTGAAGGCCGCCTCAATCTCCACCAGTTTTTGCGCTTTCTGCGTTTGGCCGAAAAGTCACATGGCCATGAGGCGCTCGTCTATTTTCCTTTCCCGAGGTTGCTGACCGCAGCGCATGAGATGTGAGCGATGTGCCAGGCGCTCAAAGCAACCACGGTCTTTGGTGGCCTTCCACTGATCGCCGCCAGCCATGTGGTGTCCAGACCAATTTAAAAAAAAATGAACGGGTCTGTCCATTGCCCCAAAAATTCAAAGTGCCTTAACTTTTACCCTAATGGCCGGATTGCAAAACAAATTCGTGCATTGTGTTTGGAAAATGGAGAGCTTACCAACGATATGCATTACGGCGGGTAAGATGAATATTTACTGTCCAGTATTGCCGTTCGGGTACTTTAGGGCTCGCTTAGGGCCCCTAATTGTCAATGAAAATGGGGTGTTCTTCAGCCACATTTCTTGTTTTCTGCCGTAGATCATATATACCAATTTTAAAGAAAATCGAAGGGGTCTCCATTACCCCAAAAAATCAAAGTGCCCTAAGTTTTGCCCTAATGGCCGCATTGCAAAACAAAGTAGTCCACTGTGTTTGGGAAATGGAGAGCTTGCCAACAATATGCATCACGGCGGGTAAATTGTATATTTACTGTGCATTATTGCCGTTTGGGTACTTTAGGGCCCGTTTAGGGCCCTAATTGTTAATGCAAAAGGGGTGTTTTTCAGCCATATTTCTTGTTTTCTACCGTAGATCATATATACCAATTTTAAAGAAAATCGAAGGGGTTTGTCCTTTGCCCAAAAAAATCAAAGTGCCCTAACTGTTGCCCCAATGACCGGATTGCAAAACAAATTAGTGCACTGTAATAATTGCAAAGTCGATGTTACCTCTCTTTAGGGTTTATTCTACTTCAATTTGGCATAGTGTTCTGAAACAGAATAAACACATTACGTCACTTCAGCTCACCACAGTTATACACAGGTGTCACCAAGATGGGCTCTTTGGTGTGGCTGTGAATTATAGTTGCGTAGCGGTTAGGACCTTTTCGTGGGCGATGAAGATACTTTTTGTACTAAGTCCAATTTATTTTCCCACGTTTAGCCTGGCGTTGTGAACAGGCCGTAACTCAGCAGCAGTTCGAACACTCTGCACTGTCAGCAGCCTCCTCGTCACCACTGGTCACATGTCACGGAGCTGACTGGCAGAACTTCCCCGTCGCAATGGCGAATGCGAAACACGACTGTCTACTCAGCGCTAAAGGCGGCTGTTTATATACGGTTTGATACCGGATGCTGACGAGTTGACTGAGAACATTTCATCATCCAGAAATGAGGGCAACTGTGGATTTCCGAGAATACTGGGTACCAGAGTACGCCAGGTGTCTGCGAATTGGGGTGTGATGGGGTCCAATCTTAATGCAGTATCCTGTCGGCACTTCAGATCTGCATAGCACTAATGGAAGTCCATTAGTTTTATGGGCGCTTTGAACTCAATGACTGCCATTCCGATGCCAAAGGCACGAGGATTTGGCGTCTTGGCCTTGAAGCGGTCACCTCTAAGCAGGGTTAACGCTCGGTGCGGCCACGTGGATTGGCACATGTCGGTGCAAGTTTGCGAACACGTCGGTGCCCGTACTCAAGCATGCTCTGACTGGGTGTAAAGCATTAGGTTTGACTATGGAGAGGGCTGTTTTTAAGCTTTATGAATTCAGAAATTTAATAGTTTTAAAGGGGTGAATAAAATCTTTATTACATCACAGCGCGAGGTCCTTTAGATGAAATTTTGATGTTCTCTTCAAAATTTTCGTCTCTGTCTCACTCATCTCATCCGATCCAATACCATTACAGAACTCAAATAACCTAGAGTATTTACATTACATGAATATATGACAAGACAACGAACAGTCAACTTCAATTCCGGTGAGCTTATACATGACATACATACAATATCACTGCAACACATACAAACATTTACATACTGAAAATGTAACTTAAACTAGACATCTCGTCAAGGCATGTGTTAAATAGCCTTTCTGATTTACCACTGTCAATCTCACATTTCGGAAATAACCTAATTATGGCCATACTAACCATATTTCTCGCCATCCGATCACATCTGACATCTTGTCAAGGCGTTTGCATCTAATAGTGAATCAATTTCTATCAAATGTCTGATTATTTCTTTATGTCCAAACTCACATTTCACTCGCAAGTGAAGAACACGGATTTACGTATCACATATTACTTGAATAGCATGGCAGCCATGTTTGCCATATTTGCACTGAACAGTTTAAACACTTCCATTCTCTGTTCATTACTCAGAGAGGTACTGGAAGTTGTCGCATCGCACTTATTATTGTTCATTACGTTCTCTTTATCAACAGTTTTACACTGTGCAACATTACTATTTACATTATTTACATCAATGTCTGATATATCAGAATCAGACGAGTCATCTGTAGCGATGACTTTATCAGGGGGACTATCGTCTTCCGAATCTTCCGAATCTATTTTTCGGTCACGCTTGACCGGCACATATTCTTCTGCGTTTGGATTAAGATCCGAGTCCATTGATTCATAGGCACGTTTGGCATCAGGTAACGGCGATTCTACGTTACGTTTTGGAGCTTGTTCCTTTTCATCCTGAAGCTGCTTTGCTAATTTTGCTAATGGAATGTCACCTTCTTCATCTGAGGTGGGGTTATGCATTCTTTTTGCCAACTGAGAAAGTGGAATGTTATCCTCATCTTCAGAGGTTACATCAGATTTTGATCGGCCAGACCTAGTACTAAACTGAGGATCAAGTGATGCGGGTTCCGAAATCCTAAATGGCATTGGAATTGTATCCATATCATCATCATAAGAAAATTTCGAATTACGTGGTGGCTGAACTCTAACGGGGATCTGAGATTTTGATTTCTCCTCATACTTTTGATTAATGTGAGTCGGTTCGTTCGAAATATTACACCACGGTGTATTGGGATCTGCCATTCTCAGGTTCTGAGCGTTTACAGTTTTTGTACCACCTTCTAGTTGATGCTTGATCACAAATGTTACATCGCTAAGCGCTTTTACGATACGATAGTATGGGCGCCAATGAGAAGTCAATTTAGTAGTTGAACCAGGGGCAGTAGATGGATCTCGAAAATAAACCATGTCGCCAATTTTGAACTTGATGGGTTTTGACTTGCGATCATAATACAATTTATTTTTCTCGTGTCCGAGAGCCAGATTATGTCTAACTTCATGATACGCGCGGCTAATATTTTCTAACATAGTGGGAACGTAATCCTCACCTTGATACCTGTACTTGGGTGAAAGCAAAGTGTCCATTGGGAGAACAGGGTCACGACCATGTACAATGTAGAATGGACTATGCTTAGTTGTTTCGTTTTTGGCAGTACGATAGGCCGAAAGTATTGATGGTAATTTTGTATCCCAGTCGCGTTGATTTTTGCCTACTAACTTTGCTAACATATCATTTTGAACGCAATGGTACCTTTCACAACGTCCGTTTGACTGCGGGTGATATACAGAAGTCCGAATGTGTTTGATATTAAAGAAGGCTGAAATTTGTTCTATTTCTACGTTACAAAATTCTGTTCCATTGTCCGAAACGATGACACGTGGGCATGCGTGTCGAGGAATAATGTGTTCTATGAGTATTTGAGCGACTGTTTCTGCGCTTTTGGAATCAGTAGCGAACGATTCGAGCCAACCTGAAAATAAATCAACTATATTGATAATAAAACGATTTCCATTGTAGCTCTGTGGGAACGGACCACAAGTATCGATGGCTATCATCTCGAATGGATATTTCGGGATTTGCATTTCCTGAAGTGGTGGGCGTTGCTTTTTGAGTTTCCGCATATTACACGCTACACAAGTCTTCAAATGATTCACTACGTCACGATAGATACCAGACCAATAATAACGGGATCGAAGTTTATCATATGTTTTGTCAATTCCTAGGTGACCTCCAAAATAACCTGAATGAATTTCTTCAACTAACGGCTTCTGCAGAAATTTGGGGATGCACAATTGAAGACCGGGATGTGGGGTACATTTAGAGGTATCTGTAATACGGTACAGTATACTATCTAGTACTACATAGTGTTTAGAAATATCACTATGATTTGGATCGTCTGGGTCTTGCAAGATTTTTATGATCTTCTGGATTTCTTTGTCCTCACTCTGGAGGGTTTCCAAATCAGGATGCTTTGCCAGAAATTCCTGGAATTTCTGCTGCGGGTCTGAACTTTCATCAGAGGGGAATGATTCAACTGTGGCGTCCAACTTCACACGTGGTGCATGGTCGGAATCTATGATATTAATATCCATTGGTTCGTCTCTCTGCGGTTCCAATCTAGAGAGGCTATCGGCCACAGTGTTTTGTCGACCCGCGACATACTTGATGTCACATCCGTATTCGTCGAGTATTATTGTCCAACGTTGAATTCGGGGATTCCTCATCTCTGCAGTGAAGAGATGCTTGAGCGGTTTGTGATCTGTCATAATTGTAAATTTTGAACCAAGAAGGTAGGGACGGAGTTTTTGAACGGCATACACGATGGCGTATCCTTCTTTTTCTATGACAGGCCAGTTGAGTTGTGATTTGTTGAGCTGATGCGATACGTATTGTATCACACGTTCACCTTGATCAGTTTCCTGAACTAGGGCAGCTCCGATTGAATGGTTCGACGCGTCTGTGTGCAATTTATAGGGTTTTCTAGTATCTGGGTAGGCCAAAATAGGGGCATCTGTCAACACTACTCTCAAAGTATCAAATGATTCCTGATATTGATCAGTCCAGTGGAAACGTGCATTTTTCTTCGTCAACTCCGTCAGAGGCTTTGCAATTTTCGCAAAATTTGGAATAAATCTCCTATAATAAGAACACATACGAATGAATGAGCGTACTCCTTTGACTGTGGTAGGTGCTTTGAGATCTCGAATGACTTCTACTTTAGACTTGTCTGGCTGAATGCCACTTGCTGAGACTACATGTCCAAGATATTTCACTTCCTGTTTGAGGAAATCGCATTTTGACATTTTTAGCTTGAGGCCTGCCTTACGCAGCCTGTTGAACACGTCCTCGATGTGTTCCAGATGCTCTTCGAATGTTTTTGAGAATATTATGACATCATCGATATACGCGATTGCAAATTTGTGTTGTATGCCTTGCAAAACTTTTTTCATGAGTTCCGAAAATAGCGCAGGGGCATTTGTTAATCCAAAAGGAAGAACATTCCAGGAATAAAGTCCCAAAAAACATGTAAAAGCAGTTTTATCAATTGAGTCTTGATCGGCCATGGCAATTTGCCAATAACCACTTTTCAGGTCCAGAGAGGTGAAGTACTGTGATCCTTCAAGCGATGCTAAGATATCATCAATACGCGGCAGTGGGTAACTATTTTTGACAGTGATTTGATTAAGTTTTCGATAATCTACGCAATAACGCTTACCACCGTCCTTTTTGTCAACAATTACAATGGGACTAGCCCAGGGGCTTTGGCTAGGTTGTATGACTCCTGCTTTTAGTAGTTCCTCAATATGGTCTTCTACCATTTGCCTTTGGCTAAACGGCAGACGATATGGTCGTTGCTTGATTGGAGCATTGTCTCCTGTGTCGATTTTCATTGTAACCAAATCAGTACGGCCTAAATCTGTTTCACTTTTGGCAAACAAGTCTGAATTGCGTTCAATGAGTTGTTCAATGAGATTTTTCTGATGTTCCGGGACGTGAGAAAGATCCGCTTTCTGAATTTTCATGGCAGGGTCCAATTCAACTTTTGAAGCTACGTTAATCTGCTCACTTGGTTCACTTGATTCGCTTGGTTCACTCTCTTGAACAGCGTTGATTTCCGATGCATCAAGCACTTCAGCAAGTCCTATGACTTGTCTGGAAGGCAGAGTGTGGTCACGTGTGGTCGTGTTTACAATCACAGCTGGTAGGTGACCTTTTTCATTCGGTCTACTCACTGAGTTGAGCAGTATGAGACCAGGTTCGTCGCAAAAGTATGGAGTGTTACTCAACGGTTGTATCACACAATCTTGATCGATCAACTGAACGCGATTGACATACGCTGGCACCTCTACATATGACTGAGCGGGGATGGTTGTTTTCTCTGGTAACCTTACCAGGGAGGTGATCGACGGACAATTCAAGTGCTGAGGGCGCAGAGGAATGACATGATTGTGAATATTCATAGTCTTCTTTCCGAAATCTAACTTGACGCCGAATTCACTAAGAAAATCATTACCTAGGATGCAAGCATGTTTTAGACCTTTGACAACTTGAAATTTGAACTTTCGACAGAATTTAGAAACTTCAACTGGAAGAACAGCTGTGCCAAAATTCTTAAGTTTATGTCCAGTAACAGATTCAAGGGGAGCGCAATTTTTAGAGAAGTCAGATACATGTTTGGATGATATTTTATCGAAAAACTCCTGTGATACTATTGAAATGTCGGCACCTGTGTCTACAAGAGTGTACGCTTTCCTATTTCCTAAATAAATCCAACACATTGGGGTGTCACGTTTTATGAAAATTCTGGCGATATTGTCCCTGGGACCTGGGGTTTCTATGTTTTCCGTCTGTTCAGTCCCGACAACAGATGGACCATTCAGTTTTCCGGCTGCTGAGCGCCAGAGAATGCGGCTTGCCTTGCTCTGCATACGCGTTGGGTATGTCCAACCTTTTGGCAATATGCGCAAATGGGACGACCATCAGGGGTCCATTGAAACTTTTGAGGCGGGTCAGTCGGTCTAACATTGGGTGGAACATTTTGCTGACTCTGGAAATGAGTCCTTGGAGGCTGACTTTGATTTTGCCTGGGCCACTGGTTTGGCTGTTGTCGCTGAAATTGGCGGTCGTTCCGGGGAGGCGCATGGAAGTGGCGTGAATTTTGAGGCTGTCCCTGATATGGACGTCGAGAATGTGGCTGAGTTTGATGTTGAGGTGGACTAGAATGTCCAGCTCTTTGACTTTTACCTACGGTTTTCGCCAACTTGTCGATTTTTGAGCCAACGTCAGAGAGGCATTTCTCTAACTTATCGATCCTTTCGCTTTGAGCGTCATTTCGAACTATGTCTATTTCCATAGGTTCCTCTATGTCTAGCTTACCGCGGCAGAGTTCAAATGTCCTATCAGTTTGTTGTTCATCACTCGCGAACTTTACTGCTTCCTTGAGGGAAGTGAACTTCTTTCTAATAAGAGCTCTGGCTAGACGGTCGTCAATTACTCCTTTTTGAAATATCTCTACCAAAGTGGTTTGCGAATCAGGACTGTTGGGATTGTTGAAAACATCGCTAGCAACGTCCTGAAGCCGTTCTGCAAAATTTTGCATGAGTTCGCCTTTCTTTTGCCTAACTTTTTGTAGCTTCTCCCGTGCAAAGTAAGGGTCTTTCAGATCGCTATACCTGTCCCTCAGGTGTTTTCGTAGCTCCAGCCATTTTAGCTTTGGGTTCTCAGAGATCAATCGGCAGGCAAATTTACCTGCAGGTCCGTTCAATGTTCGGGTAGCCAAAACTAACATTCGCGAATCGTCGGTTGAGATGGCAATAGAATCCATATCCCTAACCCAATCATGAAATTTATTAGAACTTTCGCCGGAAAATGACCTGACGTGCTGAGTTAAACCTTGAACTCGGATCTCCATTGAGATGTCACGCATGGTGTCAATTAAAGCTTTATCAGCTCTAGTGGCCATAATTTCTATCAGTTGCTAACAAGATTAATAATAAAGCAATGCAGATTCAACAGTTTTCAAGGAAATGGTAAGGATGCACCTTACTTGTGGTTTTGAAGCGGTGGCTGATGGCGAACACAGTGTTGAAACGAAACTTGAACTTCAAATGATGGCAGAACGATGCGTTGAAAAATATCTGGGAGCGTTGAAAAATATCTAGAAGCGATGAAAAACCACTTGAAGCGTTGAAAAACTGTTGAAAGCGTTGAAAAAACTGCTAGAAGCGTTGAAAAACTATTTTCCTGAAGTGATGTTAGCAGACTTGAAGCGGAGAAGTCGGCTTATAACTCGAAGAACTGGAGAACTAGTAGAGATGTTGATCAAACTTGAAGAAAACTTGAAGTTCTAGATGAGTTGTAGTACACTAAAGTTGGATGAAGATTTTTCAGAATCCTTGTAGAGCTCTAAAAACCAGATAGACGTATTGCTGAGACTGTACGGATTCCAAAAATATATAGTTTATATAGACTAAAATTGGATGATGTTGACACTTATTTTTCCTATGTAGACCTCTAGTAGCGGGCGCTGAGGCGAACGGCTATGAGTCACTGGCCTCGGCGGCGGCGCAGGCGATTGATGAGTCACTACTAGCGGGCGGCAGCTGACACAGCAATGTGGTGCAGCGGCTCGGCGTTCGATGACCTTGACGTCGGTGGCACTACGGCGGCAGCTCGCGGCGGCGCGCGGACGGTGTTGCGTCACAGCAGCGAGGGGTGACGTCAGGAGCGTGTTATGCGCGGCTACTGGCAATCGAGCGCTCTATAGTTTATAGGCTTTTGTGAGCGTTTTTGAACTTGGAGATAAATTTTTTCTTGCCGATGGGGTTTGTAGAGATGAATTCTTGAGACTGGCAGGGAAGTTGAGTCGCTGGTGACGAGTTGAGTCTTTCATGACTTAGACTCAAAGTGGAGTGCTGGCAGGAGTGTGGATGTCGATGGTAGCTGGCTGGCTGAGTCCAAAAATTTTTTAAGTCCCGTGGCTTAGAAAATTAAAGTTGATAACTTGGTCCGCTTGCAGTTATATTATAGATGTAATTCGATCCGGGTCACGAAGCGCCATTCATATGTCACCAAGATGGGCTCTTTGGTGTGGCTGTGAATTATAGTTGCGTAGCGGTTAGGACCTTTTCGTGGGCGATGAAGATACTTTTTGTACTAAGTCCAATTTATTTTCCCACGTTTAGCCTGGCGTTGTGAACAGGCCGTAACTCAGCAGCAGTTCCAACACTCTGCACTGTCAACAGCCTCCTCGTCACCACTGGTCACATGTCACGGAGCTGACTGGCAGAACTTCCCCGTCGCAATGGCGAATGCGAAACACGACTGTCTACTCAGCGCTAAAGGCGGCTGTTTATATACGGTTTGATACCGGATGCTGACGAGTTGACTGAGAACATTTCATCATCCAGAAATGAGGGCAACTGTGGATTTCCGAGAATACTGGGTACCAGAGTACGCCAGGTGTCTGCGAAATGGGGTGTGATGGGGTCCAATCTTAATGCAATATCCTGTCGGCACTTCAGATCTGCATAGCACTAATGGAAGTCCATTAGTTTTATGGGCGCTTTGAACTCAATGACTGCCATTCCGATGCCAAAGGCACGAGGATTTGGCGTCTTGGCCTTGAAGCGGTCACCTCTAAGCAGGGTTAACGCTCGGTGCGGCCACGTGGATTGGCACATGTCGGTGCAAGTTTGCGAACACGTCGGTGCCCGTACTCAAGCATGCTCTGACTGGGTGTAAAGCATTAGGTTTGACTATGGAGAGGGCTGTTTTTAAGCTTTATGAATTCAGAAATTTAATAGTTTTAAAGGGGTGAATAAAATCTTTATTACAACAGGCAGCACCATACATCATTCTCCCCAGCCGCATAACATAACATAGACTCGCTTTGTCAGCTCACGCTGAATTGGTACATGAAAAACATTTTCGGCCCTTCAAACCAGCACCATTTTCCATCCATAAGGCAACCGCAACCAGCACCCTTTTCTATTCATAACGTTAATACTTATCAGCCTGCAAATCGTTCTAATAGAGCACTGTCAGTGCAACCACTGCATCACGCTTTCAAAAGGGCTTAATCTCGAACATAGTCACTTAGATACGAGGACGACCTTCGTGGTCGTCCTGACCGACGGACGTCCGACTGCGGACCGACCGACTGCCGCGATTCCTTGGGAACTTCCGCCGATTCACCCTCTTGAGGAACAGATGACTCCGAACGCGGTCCAGTTTCTTCTCTTGGTACTTCTGCACATTCTCTCTCACACGGTAGGTTCGGATACCATGCCGTGACGTCCGTCCGGTCTGCTTCTCCAACTTGTTCAACGTTGCTGATTGCACTTGGGTTGTTGGACTCGTCTTCTGACTGACGACTGAGGCACTGACTAGGGTCTTCCCAGCTTGGCGCTAGATGTCTAAGTGACACGGTTGTTTCAGTGCCGTTAGGAAGTCTCACGTACGCATGCTCGGGGATAATATTGACGATTTCTACCTCATCCATCAGCGGATCGTTCTTGCGGCGGACCTGACGCCTCAAGAGAACTTTTTTACCAGCCGAGAGCCAGGAGGGGATGGATCTTCCAGAGGATGATTTTCTAGGATAGTTGAAGAGGCGGTCATGCGGTGTGCTGTTGTTTGCTGTCGAGAGCAGTCATCGATTAGAATGGAGAGCGTCGGGAAGGACAGCTTCCCACTCCGTCGCCTCCAGTCCTTGGAACTTCAGGGCGAGAAGGATCGTTCTTCAAATGATACCATTATAGCGCTCAACCTGGTCGTTACCCTGTGGGTTGTATGGTGTTGTTCTGCTTGTAGCGACTTCTCTTTCATTCAGGAACTTTTTCAGCTCGTCTGACATGGAACTTAAACCCCGATCGGAATGAATGTACGATTGCATCCCAAAAATAGAAAAGAGCTGAAACAGGCATGTGATCACGGTAGTTGACATCATGTCAGGACATGGAAAAACGAAAGGAAACCGGGAGAACTCATCTACTACGACCAGCATGTACCGATTTCTTGATGAGGAAGGAAGCGGACCTTTGAAGTCCATCGATGGCATCTCAAAAGGCTGCATATCCTTGACAAGATGACACGCACTCGGCTTATAAAACCGTGGATTTACCTCAGCGCGTGCCCTACATTCTCTGATAACTTTTCTCACTTCCTCTATTGAAAATGGGAGGTTCTTGCTCTTAGCAAAGTGAAACATACTTGTCACACCTGGGCGACTCAAACTGTCATGAATCTTCTTTAGTGCGTTGTCAAATTACATACTGCATGCTCGTGAGAGAGTATCAGCGGTGATGTTGTCCCTTCCCGGGCGATACATGATCTCGTAGTGGAAACTGGACAACTCTAGACGCCACCTGCTGATTTTCTCATTCTTAATCTTGCTGAGGGTTGTAGCACTAAACAGGAAGGCGACTGACCTTTGGTCAGTTATGAGTTGAAAACTGCGACCGATCAAGAAATGCTTCCACTTCCTCAGGGATTCGACGATGGCGTAGGCTTCCTTTTCGACCGATGCATGCTTTTGTTCCGTCGGCGATAGCGTTTGCGAGAAGAAGAACGCAACGGGGCGAACAGACTGGCTGAGGGTCGCAGCGATCGCGATTTCCGATGCGTCAGTCTCAACAGCAAACGGCGCCTCCGGATCTATGGCTGTTACAGCAGAGCCAGCGAGGTCCTTCTTTAGCTGCTCGAAGGCTTCCGATGCTTCACGCGTGAGAGGGAAGCGACTGGTTGAGACGAATGGACGGATCTTCTCAGAATATCCAGCCACTCATCATGAGTAGTGAGCAAACATTCCCAGAGCCCTCTTTAGGGCTGCCATGTCACGAGGCTCAGGCAACTCGAGAAGAGGTCGGAGGCGTTCTGGGTCTGGCTTAATCATGCCACATCGTATAGCCCAGCAGCGCTATGGAAGACACCGAGAAAGTGCATTTCTGAGAGGAGTTTCAGAGGATGAGATTGTAGACGGCCTGAACGAGTTCGGAGTAATTTCTGCCAGAAAGATGAAAGTAAAAGACAAAGGTGAATTTAGGGAAACAAACACAGTTGTTCTCACATTCGACACCACAGACTTACCAGAACACATCTTTGTAGGCTATGAGAAAGTCCGCGTCCGCGCTTTCGTGCCCAGCCCCATGCGCTGTTACCGATGCCACCGGTACGGTCACACTTCGACCTCATGTAAAGGCAAGGCACGATGTGGCAGGTGCGGTTCAGAGCAACACGAGAAGAGCGAATGTTCAGAAACACGCCCAAAATGTGTCAACTGTGGTGAAGAACACGAAGTGACAGACCGAGAATGTAAAGCCCTAAAGAAAGAAAAAGAAATAATGTCTCTCATGGTTTCGAGGCGTATCTCGTTCCGAGCGGCTAAGGAGGCCTACGAGGCCGCCCACCCGCAAAGAACATATGCCCAGACTGCTTCCCGGGGCGCCTCTGCTCCCGTTCAGATGACGGCTGAAGATCTCCTTCGCTCGTTGACTGTGACCGACTTTGTCCGCGTAGCGAGAAAGCTGGGGCTGGTGTTTTCACACCAGCCTGCCGCCCCGGTGTCTCAACCGGAGGCGGCTCCCCCGCCACCCCTACCACGGGTGGGGCGGACAGACGGGAGCAAGGACTTGCTCCTGTCCCTGATGTCCCGCCTGCAGACGGCGGTGACCCGGGGAGCAATACCCCTCTCCTATCCGAGCCTTCGGCGGAGGCGGGAGAGTGGACGTTGGTGGGTCCGAGGGGTAGGCCCTCCCCGCCGGATCCCGCGGCCCAAGATCGCCGGTTATACCGCCAAAAGGCGCTGCGGATCCCATGCCACCATCTCACCGGCCTGCTCCGGCACCGTCTGCCTCATCGGTGGCGGCTGTCCGGAAAAACGTTCGAGGTTGCGCCCAAAGTGACGAAGGGGAACCGTGGTAGATCCCCCACAAAACGTCCGGCTGCCGGAACTCCCCTGGCCAGCCGCAGTCATCCCGTGCGCGTGCAGCCTCTGCCGAAGCTGGCAGATTTCCTCCTCCCAATCGCCTAAAGCAGGGAGGACCACCGGGAAGGATTTCGAGGGAGAACCCACGGGATCAGCAACCCGCGGAAGTAACCCCTCTCTCTAGCTCGCAGTAGACCAGGCAGGCCCATTTGCCGTCGCCCTTTTTACTTAAATGACAAATATTTTACAATGGAACTGTCGAGGCCTTCGTTCAAACTTCTCGGACCTGCAAAACGTTTTATCTGCTTACAATCCGTCTGTTGTGTGCCTCCAGGAGACAAAGTTGCGCCCAGGTGGTAACTTTTCAATTCGACAATATAGTATATTCCGAAAAGACGTATTTAGTACCACAATAGCATACGGTGGAGTGATGTTAGCTGTCCACACATCCATACCATGTCATCAAATCACTTTAAGAAGTACTCTGCAGGCTGTAGCAGCCCGGGCCGACTTGGGTTTTATGAAGCTGACCGTTTGTTCCATTTATTTACCACCAGGAGGCAACACAGACATCAGCAGTTTAAACAACCTTGCTGATCAGCTCCCAACTCCTTACATGCTATTGGGTGACTTCAACGCCCACAACGCCGCATGGGGAGAGACTGGAGGCCGTACGTGTGCCCGAGGTCGAACACTTGAACGCTTCCTCCACCTAAACTCTTTATGCCTTTTGAACTCCGGCAGCCCCACCCACGTATCTCTTCCATCCGGAAATCATTCTGCTATAGATCTTTCAATTTGCACACCGTCTCTCCTAGCCCAGCTCCGATGGGAACCTCTAGATGACCCACACGGTAGCGACCATTTCCCTATTATCATCTCCCAAACCCGGACATCCATCCGCGGAACAAATATTCCACGATGGAACACGCGGCGCGCGGACTGGACTGGTTTTGAGAGTGCGTGCAGTCTGGTAGACCATTCTCCGGAGACCTCGGCAACCGACTGCATAAGGGACTTTAACAACATGATCCTGGAGGCTGCAAAGATCTTTATACCCATGACCTCTGGCAAACTCAAGCGAACGCCTGTTCCGTGGTGGAACCCTGAGTGCAGGCAGGCTATTTTAAGTAGGAAGCGGGCTTTTAGAGCTTTTAGGAGGAGTACGACAACCACGACCCTAGTAGCGTTTAAGCGTGCCCGAGCACTCGCCCGCCGCATTGTGTTAAATGCGAAGCGGAGGTGGTGGGTGGAGTTTGTCTGTACTGTGAATAGATTCACGCCAATTACACAGGTTTGGACCAGAGTCAAACAACTCCAGGGTAGATCACAATATACATCCACACCCGTATTAGACGATAACGGCATCAAAATAACTGACACAAAAGAAGTATCGAACCGTATGGCGGCAGCCTTTAGTATGCGATGTAGCTCCCACGTCCAGGATGCTAGCTTCAGGCGTCTGCGCGAACGAACAGAGCAAACAATTGTTAACTTCGGAAATAACCATTCTGCCTCATATAATGTTCCATTTACAATGCTTGAACTGAACGGAGCACTTCGTTCTGTTAGGCCAGTTTCGCCTGGGCCTGACACTATTCGAAATGAAATGCTTTCCCATCTTCCTGACAGCTCATTGGCATCTCTACTTCAGATCTTTAACCGAATCTGGGTAGAGCATGATTTCCCCGAGCAGTGGCGAGACGCGGTTGTTGTTCCTATACTGAAGCCTGGTAAGGAAGGTAGCTCACCTGGGGACTACCGCCCAATTTCACTGACCTCTTGCGTCTGCAAGCTGCTGGAGAAGATGGTTAACGTCCGCCTCATGTCGTTTTTGGAGACCAATAATCTATTTTCAAACATTCAATGTGGATTCCGGAGGGGTCGAAGCACCATTGACCACCTTTTAGCTCTAGACTTGTCTATCCGGAAAGGCTTCAGCAGAAAGCAGCACACAATTGCCGTCTTTTTTGACATTGAGCGAGCTTTCGACCTCACCTGGAGGCACGGTATCCTGCAGAAGGCCTTCGATCTAGGTGTGCGAGGTCACCTGGGATGGTTTCTGTCCAATTTTCTTAGGAACAGACGATTTCGATACCGCGTTGGCACATCAGAATCTGATGAATACACGCAAGAAAATGGAACACCGCAAGGCAGCGTCCTCTCTGTTGCACTGTTCGCAATCGCTATCAACGACATAGCAGATGGTATCCCCTCCGAATATAAAAACAGCCCTCTTTGTTTGTCGATGATTTTACTATTTGGGTCACGACATCATCCACACCATCGGCCGTGAGGCAGTTGCAGATTGCCCTGGATAAATTGGAGCGATGGAGCGGACAGAATGGTTTGAAGTTCTCAATGCAAAAAAACAAAATGTGTACATTTTTGTCGTAAACGAAATGATTGCACTGACCCTGTCCTAACAATGTATAAACAAGCCATAGCTGTAGTAGAACAAACCCGCTTTCTCGGTGTAATCATTGATAGGAAATTAACATACGTACCACATTTCAAGGATCTAAGGGATAGATGTTTCAAAGCTCTAAATATCTTTAAAGTTCTAACCAAGCTCAAGTGTGGCGCGGACCACAAAACCCTCCTTATGTTATATAGATCTTTGGTCCGATCTAAAATAGAATATGGTTCCATAGCATATGATGCCGCCACGGAAAGCTCTAAACGCATGCTGGACACAGTTCATTATCACGCCATCAGGATAATAATTGGTGCTTTTCGCACATCTCCCACCTCCAGTATGCTCGTGGAGGCAAGTGAGATGCCGTTGGACCTAAGGCGCAGAATGCACGGCATGCAGTATGCCCTAAAACTTTTTCAGTTCCCAAATCATCCAACCTTCCGAAGGCTGTTCTCAGATGAACAACGGCGTCAAATTGAACACTCTCCTCAACATGCCCGGCACGCAGATTACAGGATAGCTAGTTGGCTTGATGACGCCCAAGTTAACTTGGAACAGGTGGAACTTTTTCAGGCCCCGTCCATCGAACCTTGGATGGTAGCCGAGCCAACGATAGACACAAGCCTGGTCTCAAAAACCAGATATTTGACTCCGGTAGCCTCACAACAGGTTTTTCTGGAGCACTGTCAGACTTCTTATCCAAACCACAGGCTCTTTTATACGGATGGATCCAAGGGTCAGGATGGTGTCGGATGTGCCTTTGTAAGTGATGATGTTGCAAGATGTTTCACTCTACCGTCCGCTGCTTCGGTTTTCACTGCGGAGTTATACGCCATTCTACGCTGCCTGGACGCCATTCTTTTATCGAGACAGCTCCGATGTGTTATATTCACTGACTCTCTATCTTCGCTACAGGCCCTCGAGTGTTTCGGAACTAAGTCATCATCATTTTATTTAGATGAAATCAGACACAGACTTCACCGAACGCATGTCAAGAAAAAGAAGTTATACTAGCCTGGGTCCCCAGTCATTCAGGTATCGTTGGAAACGAGCGCGCCGATCTCGCTGCAAAGCAGGCAGCACAGGGCACCGTACCATCGGGCCTTCGGATCCCGTGCTCTGATTGGTTCCCACATATTCGAAAACACGTGACTAAATTATGGCAGGACAGGTGGGATACGGACCCAAAGGGTCAAAGGCTTCGGGCCCTGAAACCGCTGATCGTTAAGCGCTTTTCAGGTTCTGCGAGTTCAAGGAGGGAGGAGGTGATCCTCTCTAGGCTCCGCATTGGTCACACCCACGCAACACATTCCTTTTTACTTTGTAGAGATGTCCCGCCGGAGTGTACTCGCTGTGGGGAGCGCCTGTCTGTGCGCCATGTTCTCGTGGATTGTCGAGATTTTCAGGTTGAGAGACAGCGATACTTCCACGGGTCGCCCTCACTGGATTCGCTGCTTGGAGAGCATCCAACTGTGGACTTCACGGCCATTGCTGCTTTTTTAAAGAGTGTCTCATTTAATGTCATTTACTCACCATCCTAGGACGTAATCACCAGTCTTTTTCACTCTTTGACTAGTTGAAGCACGTGCGGTGTATTCACATTTTACCCTTGACACACCTTAAGCCCCTGAGATGTTGAAACTTATATATATATATATATATATATATATATATATATATATATATATATATATATCTTGTCTAGCGTTATGGGCGCCACATGACCCTTGTTGTCGGCGCGCCCTAAAACAACAATGATGATGATGATGATGAGCTGGCGACGCCATATGACCCTGGCAGTTGGTGCGTCGATAAGCCCCAATAATTATTATTATTACTTGGAGATTTTAACGCTCATAACCCAGCTTGGGGAGGACCTACCGGTCGCGCGTACCCCAGAGGTCGCACGGCTGAGCGCTTCCTCCACCTTAACTCCCTCTGTCTACTCAACTCAGGTCACTCCACCCACATTACTCTGCCTTCTGGATCCCTTTCCTCTATTGATCTTTCAGTTTGCTCTCCGTTTCTTTTCACCCAGTTCCAATGGAACACCCTTGACGAACCCCACGGGGGCTGCGGTCCCCCTTGGAAGGGTTAGGCCGACTTATGTACTATTTAACAAGCCCGTTTCTTTTAATCTTTATGACATCAATCATACAATGGAACTGCCGAGGTCTCCGAGCTAACTTTTCAGACCTACAACACATTTTATCGGAGTATAACCCCTCAGTTATATGCCTCCAGGAGACGAAGCTGCCTCCTGTGGCTGCCGTTGACATTAGAAATTATCAAACATTTAGAAAAGACATTTTTAGTTCTACAATCGCGTACGGTGGTGTTATGGTTGCGGTGCACCATTCCACCCCATGTCACCGTATAGCCTTAATCACAGGGCTGCAGGCAGTAGCTGCCCGAGTGGACTTTGGATTTTTAAAATTGACAATTTGCTCAATTTACCTTCCACCGGGCTGCAGTCTAAACATAAATGACCTAAACAACATAGTAGATCAGCTTCCAGCCCCATTTATACTAATGGGTGATTTTAATGCTCATAGCCCTGCTTGGGGTGAACCCGCCGGTCGCTCGGGCCCTCGGGGCCGAACTGTAGAGCGTTTTCTTCACCTAAATTCCCTTTGTATCCTAAACACTGGTCGCCCCACTCATATAACTTTTCCATCTGGCTCGTGCTCGGCCATAGACCTTTCTGTCTGTTCCCCTTCCCTCCTCAGCCATTTCCAATGGAACACTCTCGATGATACTTTCGGCAGCGATCACTATCCTATCGTTCTTAAACCAGTCCGGCCACGTGCTCCAACAAGCCTACCGATCCGCTGGAACATGCGTTGCGCAGACTGGGCTGGCTTTGAGGGTGCATGCGGTCCGGTGGACCTCCCCATAGAGGGGGCCTCGGCAACTCAGGCAGTTAGTAAGTTCAACGACATGGTTATCACGGCCGCTAAGGTTTTTATACCCATGACATCAAAAAGGCTTAGGCATATTCCTGTTCCGTGGTGGAACTTGGAATGTAAAAATGCCATTTTGAAAAGGAAACGGGCTTTGCGTATTTTCAAGAAGCGTGTTACTAATTCCAATCTGATACTTTTTAAACAGGCTAGAGCATTTGCTCGCCGAGTCGTGTTGAACTCCAAACGAAGGTGGTGGATATCATACGTAACCATAGTAAATCGTTTCACTCCCACAACACAGGTCTGGAACCGAATCCAGAGTATCCAGGGGAAGCGCAGATCTACACCCGCTCCGGTCTTGGTAGAAAACAATGCGAGGATCACTGACCCAGTGACGGTTGCAAACCGAATGGCGTCTGCTTTCAATACCAGATGTAGCACAGCAAACCAGAACGCCGAGTTTCAACGTTTTCGCAGACGAGAGGAGGCGAAAGCTGTCCATTTCGGCACCAACAACACTGACTCGTATAATACACCATTTACCATGCCTGAACTTAAAAATGCTCTCAATAAATGCAAATCAGTTTCACCAGGACCGGATCTGATAACTAACTCAATGTTGCACCACCTCCCTGATCGGTCTCTTGTCTGCCTCCTGGACATCTTCAATACGATGTGGATTAACTGCGATTTCCCGGAACAGTGGCGCGAGGCCATAGTCATCCCTATCCTGAAGCCGGGGAAAGACGGCAACGCTCCTGACGACTTCCGCCCAATCTCGCTCACATCATGCGTAGGAAAGCTGTTTGAAAGAATGGTAAATACTCGTTTAATTTGGTTTCTTGAAAACAATGACCTTCTCACGAACATACAATGTGGTTTTCGGCAAACCCGTAGTACAATCGACCATTTACTGACACTTGACGCCAGCGTTCGCGAAGGCTTTGCAAGAAAACATCATACCGTTGCTATATTTTACGACATTAAGCATGCCTATGACTCAGCTTGGAGGCATGGCATTTTGCAGAAGCTGTCAGGACTTGGAATACGGGGCCGCATGGGCTGGTTTCTCTCCAACTTCCTTAAAGACCGTCGCTTCCGCTTTAGAATCGGTGACATACTGTCAGCACAGCACACTCAGGAAAATGGCACGGCCCAGGGATCTGTTTTATCTGTGACACTCTTCGCAGTCGCCATTAATGATGTTTCAGACGGTCTGCCTTCAAACGTTAAGTGTGCCTTGTTTGTTGACGACCTTGCTATGTGGACCACATCGTCCTCCACTGCTGCAGCACAGAGACAACTGCAGATTGGAATTGACAAGCTCCAACGGTGGAGTGACAAAAATGGTCTGCAATTTTCTACCGAGAAAACAAAATGTCTCCACTTTTGCAGGAAAAGGAATGGCTGTGACGATCCCCACCTCACTCTCTATGGACAAAGGATTAATGTTGTTGAAGAGGCGCGTTTTTTAGGTGTACTGTTTGACCGGAGACTGACGTACATTGCTCATTTCAAAAAGCTGAGGGAGAGCTGCTTTAAAGTCCTGAACATTTTCAAAGTCTTGACTAGGATGCGATTTGGAGCTGACCGCAAAACCCTCCTAATGCTCTATAGATCATTGGTTAGATCGAAGATCGAATACGGGTCTATTGTATATGAGTCAGCAACGGAGAGTGCCAAACGGATGCTAGACACCATCCACCACCATGCTCTCAGGATCATAACGGGTGCCTTTCGCACGTCACCGATTTGTAGCCTGCTGGTTGATGCAAACGAGATGCCCCTTGCGCTACGCCGACGTCTATCATCAATGAAATATGCCTTAAAGATCAAACAGTTTCCAAACCACCCAGCCTATCCGAAACTTTTTCCGGAAGTGCCGCAGCGCCGCGCCGGCGCCATCCCAGCTTCGGCACGGCTCCCTGGGCTTAGGGTGTGTGAGTGGCTAAATGAAGCTGGCATCGACCTTGGCCAGATTGAGACCTACCATGTCCCGTCGGTAGAGCCATGGGTGCTACCGGAGGTCAAAATTGACACAACCTTGCTCGCTATTACGAAAGATTTACCGCCTCAAGCAGTTCAACAGGTTTTCCGGGACCATCTCCACAGCACATACCCGGAGCATAGCGTACTCTACACAGATGGCTCCAGGAGTGGAAATGGCACTGGATGCGCGTTCGTAACCGAGAATGTGGAAAGGTCATTCACATTACCTGGGAGTGCATCGGTTTTTACTGCCGAACTGTACGCTTTATTTCGTTGCATGGACTACATTTTACGTTCTAGAACACGCCGCCACGTAATCTTCTCAGATTCGCTTTCATCGCTACAAGCGCTGAGTGCGTTCGAAACTCACCCAACATCTTCATATGTTTTAGAACTTATTAGACTCAGACTCTACAGAGCACACTGCCATGGGAAAAGCGTCACAATTGCTTGGGTGCCTAGCCATGTGGGGATACCTGGAAATGAACGTGCTGACAGGTGTGCAAAAGCGGCATCCCAGGGTGTTGTACCGACTGGCTTAGGTGTGCCGTTCTCGGATTTTTACCAAAATATCGGTGATCATGTTAACCAAATATGGCAGCGCACCTGGGACGAAGACCCGAAAGGCTCCAAGTTGCGGGCGCTGAAACCCAAAATAGGGATATGGCAGTCGGCAGGTGCTGGCTGTAGGAGGGACGAGGTGATTCTGACCAGGCTGCGCATTGGTCATACGCACGCCACACACTCACACCACCTTGGCGGTGACGGCCCGCCGACGTGTCAACGTTGCGGTGACCGACTGACGACCAGGCATGTGCTGATTGAATGTCGCGATTACGAGATCGAAAGAGCTCGTTATCTGCCCGGTGCCCCCACTATGGAGGCGCTCTGTGGAGAATCTCGATCGGTAGATATCTGCGACATCGTCTTATTCTTGAACAGTGTGAATTTTAACGTCATATACTCTCCAGGTGGCCACACCGTGTGAGCAGTAGACACCTAGTGCCGAAATGATTTAGGGAACCTATGTTCGTGTTTTATGTTCCGTATCTCTACGTTTTACTTCTGACAAATGTTTGTATCTCTGTTCGTGCATAATTTCACTCACTTTCGACCTACCGGTGTGTATATGCAGGGGCTAAGCCGATGTTTTACATACCATTTTTGGTGTTTTAGATGACGTTGCCGACGCTGCTCCCCGATGCCGCTTGCTTTTAAACTAAGAACAAGGACATAGATATGGGCGCAAAATGACCGTCGCTGTCGACGCGCCCCTAAACTCCACTAATGATGATGATGGAACCCCACGGAAGCGACCATTTCCCCATCCTTTTATCCCCGGCCGGTCCGCACGTGGCGGGACCTCGCCGGAACCGGTGGAATCACGGGCGTGCGGATTGGGCGGGCTTTGGGGCTGCTTGCGGCGTGGTGGAGCCTCCTCCGGAGGCCTCGGCTACCCAAGCTATTGCAAATTTTAATAAGATGATCCTCACTGCCACCCCGCAGGGGGACCGATTTCCATCTGCTGGACTCGTCTGCTCCTGCTGACTTGTCTGGCACATGGATAATTGGGTACGGGATGTGACGACACCCGCGACCCCAGTTGGCAGGATGGGTTTCGCCCCCGCCTTCGGGTAAGGGGCCAAATCGAAACTGCCATCCTCATCCTTTCTGAGCCTTCCTTATTTCAAATCCTAACAAATCTTCGTTCCTTGATTCCTACCGTCCTAAACTCCCTGCCTATCCAGTTTTTTCCCGTCTCCCCGGTCGTGCCGTGGCTGGCTGTGGTCTGATCTTTCCAGCACCTTTCCAGCGACGTGTTTTCTGGTTACCTGTGTTCTCTTGTTTAGTTAATTTTATTTAGTTTCTGTCCGCTCCTTTGTTTAATTTCTGTTGCTGATGCTCAGTTTGCACTAGCAGCCTCATCTCTGAGGTGCTGCTGCCGTTTTAAGGGTGTAGAGCGCCCACATGGGCCGGAATCCTTCCTTTCAGTGTTTCGGCCCATGCCCCGACGACTGGTAGATAGGATCCTGGGGGGTTGAGGCTCCCCTTGCTCGGAGCCTATTGCAGCGGGTGCCAACACGCCCCCTTTGGCCTTGATGTCATGATCGGAACGGGGGTGGGCCGCCCGAGGCCTCCGCGGGCGGCCTAGCTACGCCAGCAACGCCTGGCGTCCCCTGTCCAGCGGACCCGCGTTCACTCTGGGCTGAGGGAGGAAGGGGGGAGGCGATACCTGACCAGGTTTAGATGTGAGCTGGCTCTGCTGGGTCTGCTACGGCGTCGTCGCCCCTCCTACAGTCATCACGTTCCATCATTTTGGGAACCATAGGATGGCGGAGACTTACACATCATACATGGAAAACCTTAAACATACCGAAACAAATAACACCAACAACATACAGCAGGAATCCCGAACCGACAAGAATGTTACGAGTCCCGGCGTGATATTTAGAGGCAAAGACATGTCATTGACAAAATTAACTCCTTTCCAGCGCAAGCATGCGGTTGAGGCTTGGGGTCGAGTAAAAACATGCCAGCAGAGGAGAGACGGCTCGATTATTGTCGAATATGAGAATGTGGACGCTGCGCACCGTGCATTATCGTGTTCCGCTCTTACGTTCTGGGCCAGAGAGGGAGACAGCAAGGTCAGGCGTGAAGTTGCTGTTGAGGTACAGCCCTTCAGATTCCAACCGAGATCTGAAGGTATTATTACGTGCCGTGAGCTCCATGGCCTAAGCGAGAAGGAAATTTTGGATGGGTTAGAGGATGAGGGCGTGACAAAAGTGCACAGATTGGGAAACACAGACTCATTGGTGTTGACCTTTAGTTCAGAGAAAGTTCCAGACCGCATCTTTGTTGGGTACACTTCGGTCCCCGTCCGAATTTTTGTACCTGACCCTCTCAGATGCTTTCGCTGTCATCGTTTCGGCCATGGGGCTAGGTCTTGTCGGGCTGATGCGCGATGTGGCAAATGTGGCGAGAAAGAGCACGACGGCGAGTGTAAGACACCAGACAAGTGCATGAACTGCAAGGGAAATCACGCGGCATGGAACCGAAAGTGTAACGTATACCAGAAAGAGAAACAAATAGCATCAATCAAAGTAAAGAACGGCGTGCCTTTCCCTGAAGCCAAGAGGTTATACGAGGCAAATCACCCCACTGTATCTTACAGGGACAAGGCAGCCTCCTCCTCCTCCTCTATCTCACGATCACAAACGTCTCCAATCGGTGTAGGCTTGAGTCAGATCACCCTAGGCACTAAGGTCAGAGACCTGCTCGACATGACTGTTGGTGATCTCTTGCGAATCTTACTGCAGTTGCTGCCTTCTGCCGAGCGAGCAGACCCACCTTCTGATCACCAACCGACCGCTCCATCACCGCCGTGTGAGCCACAGAGTGTCTCGATTCCTGCATCGAAATATCCTGCTGTGGGTGCACAGGAATCCGCAACGCCCGTCCCACCGGCAGCTCCGGAGGTCTGTCCGAGGCCTTCTGAGGCCTTCCCCGGCGTTGACCAGGGTGATACTGGGCCTGCTAGTGACGGGGAGCAGCCATGGATAGAGGTGGGAAAGGGAGGAAAACCAAAACATCCTACACGGTAAAAAAAGTTAGCGCCCTGTGAGTGCTAATCCGACGCCGTTTTTTAGCCCCACCTAGGTGCTGAAGGTAGTACCCTAGTTGTGCTATTTCTAGCACGTTAGCTTCCCATAAGCATCATTGATTTCTACTTTGGTGCTTCTCGGAAGCCTTTACCAGCGTAGGGATGTGTTTTCTAGCACCCTAGCTTCCTCAGCAACCTTTGGGTGCGACGCCGTTTTTAAGCTCCCTGTGGGTGCTAGGCACTAGGGAAAGAACCGACGCGCTAACTTGGTGCTAGATGTAGTACCAGTATTCCCAAGCACCCTTTGGGTGCGACGCCGTTTTTAAGCTCCCTGTGGGTGCTAGGCACTAGGAAAAGAACCAACGTGCTAACTTGGTGCTAGATGTAGTACCAGTATTCCTAAGCACCCTTTGGGTGCGACGCCGTATTTTAGTTCCGCTTTGGTGCTATGGCCGCATGATATAGCTCATCCACATGCACCGGAATGATCAGTGCATGACCACGACAATTCGGTACATGATTAGAATAGGTATCAGGCGTCAACGGACAGCGGACAGCATACAGAGCTAAAAAACTTTTACCCAACCATTAACAATACCAGGCGCCACATTGACTATCCATGAACAGGCTACCGACACTCATTGTACTGGGCGGGCCATATAAATTTGCACAGCTGGGTTGTTACAACAGCCACTTCTCCTTTTCGTCCATGCATTATGCACTCGAATAGTGTAAACTGAACATGTGCTGCGAAAGGCTAAATCATGATACGGTAAGGCTAAGTGGAAGTAAATTTGGCGACGGCGCTCACCTCTGGCAAAATAACGTAACATACCAAGGATGATGGTTTTATCAGTTTGGCTCAATGGCAACGGTAAAAACTATCCTCTAGCCGGACCCATCTGGTGCACGATGGTCTGTCAGCCTTTCACATGTTCATAGCACTATTTAGGAGCCCCAGATTGGGGGCCTCAATGGGTGTTTTGATAGCCCATCGGTGTGTCTGCCATGTTTTTAATGAGTGTATATGTGTCATATCGTAAATACATGGACAGACTAGGTAGGACAGACAGCTTCGGACAGACTAGGTAAAACATCTTCAATATAGATGGTAGTATTAAGCTGTAGTTAAGTGTTCCTGTTGGTATGCGAGCAAGTCAAGAACATTTCTGGAGAGGTGGATAGGAGAGGTGTCTCAGTGTAGTCAAGTACTGGATTTCCCGTCCACCTTTCGTGTCCGTGAAGTGTTTTCAGATACCACGTTTTTCGATTACGTTGTGCCATCCCGTATTTTAACTCTTTGGATAAGTCAGGAGCGTAAAAACCTAGTTACCATGGTAAGTCTTTATTCAACAGAATGCGAACGAACGCGACAGCAACAGAACGCGACTTACGCTTCGCTAGTGCGTTAAACAGCTTAAGTTAACGTTAATCAGCTTCAGCTAGTGCGTTAAAAAACCAGGCCGCCGACACATCACAGCTGCCGCACAAAGCAGAGACACCGCTGGGGTGCCTTGGCGCCATCGTCGATGCCCAGGACGTATCGCTGGACATAGAAGAGCAGCGCCGCCATGCTTCTCTTGAACTTGCGGTTCATGATACTGTGGGTGAGTACCAGGGCCGCCACCTTTTCCTCTTCACATTTGAGGCCCTGGAAGAGTGTCACCCCGTCCACCACAACATCTTCACCGTCGATGATTGCGTATCCACCAGCCTCGTCGTGCCGGTTGAACAAATCGTCCTCCGACAGCCCCATTTGCTTTAAGAACTGCTTCCAGACGCTTTCTGAAATATACCAATAAACTTGAGTTACCAAGTTACGCACAGGTAAGAAGGGTTAACCCTCGCCCCCGTGGAGGGGGGCGAGGGTGGTTGAACACCACCCCCCAAGGGCTTTTCCGGCGGCGTGACAAAACGGAGGCGCGAAGCTCCGCCGTACTTGGCACAGCTTGTCCTTGATAAATTTCGCACCTTTGCTCACAATTTTAAGTTTGGATCATTTCAGACAGTGGCGGTTACAAAGGGGCTAGGAGGCTCAAGCCCCCTCTCCCGAAATGTCCTAGCCCCCATTGTAATACATAGGCTGGAGGCTGGTCCAGGTAATGGTGGGGGAGGTTGGAGTCCCCTAGCCCCCCCAATGTAGGCCTGGATCCGCCACGGATGTCAGGTCAGGTTACTAGGCCAGGTCAAGACAGTAGATGTCCTCACCTAAAAAAATGTTAGGACTGCATAACTAAAAACAAGGTCAATCAATCGAGCTGAAACTCCTATCACATAATGGGCCCACCGGGGGCTGCAAAGTATATTCCGGGATTTTGGATATCAGCGACCTAGGGTCAGGTACGGATCATGACCTCTCCATTGGAAATGTATGGGGAAAACGGGAATTGGACGGTATTTCTGCACATCCGGCTTGGAATAACTTCCCATTCTCGGAACTGTAGTATATTAGGCCACTCTCAAGGTTCATTTTGCAAGTTTTGACCTATGACCTCTGAGAAGTCATTCGGGACTACTTAAGCAGTTTTCAGACTTGGGTCAACAACTTTGCAGCTCATTGTGATAGAGCTCTCGTTTTGATACCATTACGCTGAGATTGTCATTGCAAGTCGATTGATATGCATATTGAATATGTTTGGTCATATGGTCATATGGCCCTAGGGCTGCTTTTTGCAGATGGCCGAAGAACAGCGGCGCACTGTTACAGCTGTTACAGCATGAAACGTGCGTTTTCACTGTATCCTTGAGAACAAACTTTGACCTCTAGTGACCTTTACATGGACCTGACCAAAAAATGCAGATGAAGAGGTGTGCCTGAGTTCGCTTTGCGAACTTAGGTCGGCATACGAACTACTAAAAAGGGCACGTCTGCATTTGACATTTTTGGAAAAGATGAAGGCGCACTATCTTATGCCGTTTTCTGATATGTTTTTATCTATCATAGTTTTCGAGATCGTACTAGGGGGGAGGGTTGGTATCAGCCCCCTCCTCGAACCTGCGCGTGTTAAGCAAGATAATTTCATTACAATGTCAACATCATCATTCTAAATATTTGTGGTGTTTTCATGCCTATGACTCTAAGGCATCATTAAAAATCATCAGTGAGCCAGACGCATCCCGTCAGATTGCAAAAAAACCGAACACGGGCCTTACAGGGTGCCCAGGCGCCACGCACCGGAGGGAAACAACTTGTTCCCCTCCGTATCTCGTTTCTCAGCAAAGCTGGGGCAAACCTTCGAAAGCTATTGTCGAGATGAAACGAAGTCATTAGGATCATTTTCAGGTTAGTTCGATATTGAGATCGCCATAGGTTAAAGCAGGTGCCATAAAGTTATAATGGGAAATTGCAGGTTATTTCCGATAAATTATTACTGAATAACGTTGAAATATGTATTAAGGCATCATTCACCTCTCTCAGCCTGACAAATCGAATTCTACATAATATAAAATTGATAGACCAAATTATAATTAATCTGAGTTATGATAACGTCATGATCATAGGATGCCGCGGTATGTTCATGACGCAAATAAATCGACTCCCAGTGACAATATGAACGCAATGACGTCCAGATGCAAGCCCATTTGGACATCATTGGGCGTCATTCTACACGTTTGGCGCAGCTTAAAGCCGATAATTTCGCGTTTTGAGGTTGGTTCACGTGATCTTGAATAGCTCCTGGACTTGCCATGACCTGGCTAAAACACGCGCGGTGGAAGGGGGTCCTAAAGTGCCCCCACCTATTTTTCCGAGGTGGCCGGAGTTCGCGTCAGGAAACACGAAACTTAGCTTCATTTGAGATAATTCATGAGCAGCGTCGATTGTTGAAAGAACTTTAAAAATCGGTCCCAATTTTTTAAATTGAGTCTTTCAAAGTGAGACCTATCTTTTGAGACCGCTAAAATCGCGCGGTCGCACCAGTGCATCTGCATTGTAGACCGAGTTGTGACGTCATAACGTCATATAATCGGGATATATGTTAAAGTCAACCTACGTGAAGGTCACATATAAAAGTCACAGGTCAAGGTCATTGACCTTAGTGCTTCCAGTGATATGAAGCCACCCACTATTATCATCACGGCCTCCACCAGCCTCCAAACGGGCGTGTTCTACCCCTCTTGGTTTCCGAGATCTCAGGAGGGGGCACTTTAGGTCCGCCCTCAACCCTCTACTGTGCGTTAGCGCTAGACCACTTTCCACTGCACGTGTTAAGAGTTAAGTAACGTGCGCTGAATGATCAAAGATGAGGTATAGAGATGTTCACGTTGTTTTGGGTTTTGTTTCGTTGTTGGTAATTCAGCAAAATCAAGCGGGGTCAAATTGTGCCCACCTCCCTGGCGGGTGAATGTAAAACATCTACAACATCAAGGGATTAATGTAAACGACAAATATATTGGCTGACACGGAGGCTTCGTTATTTAATATACGCCTCAGCAGTGGGAGCATTCTCAACAGCTGTTCTAAAAGCTTTATGAATACAATTCCCCTGCGGGCACTTACTCTTTTAACTTTACACCTTGATCTTAGTCAAGAAAACAAGGGGGCCGCAGGGGGGGTGGAGGGGATACGCGGTGTAGTGGTTAGCGACCATGCGGACGACCCGGGATCAAGACCCGGCGGATTCCCTGAGCAAGGAGCAAACTGGTTCACGAAAAACTCTCCAGGGAAAGAGTTTGCGACGCCATATAAACCCGTCAGTTGGTGTGGTACGTCGAGACGCCCTTCTTCTTGTAAGTTTGGACCTTTGACCTGTGAGAGGTCATCCGGAAGCTTTGCAAAAACCTTATCTAAAATGATTTAAAATATATTTAGACTTACCTCCAGGGCTCCAGCCGGTCGCACAAGTAGGTGCAGGAGATGCTGGGCCCACCGCTGCAGGCACCGCGCACTAGCCAAATGGGTTGATACCGGAAACACTTCACAAGGAGCGATCTTAGCGCTCACCCTGACCTCACGAGCAAAAATGGCGCCGAGAAGATTGCGCGGCTATCTAAACTGTGCTTCTTCAAGCACAAAGGAAACACATTGGGTGCTACCTTTAGCGCCTGTTTCGATTTTGATGCTTCATCGACCCTGCGATAGCACTCTCATAGCATGCAGTTGAGTTAACAGATGTCAGGGTCAGCACCATGTAAGACTCAAGCACCGCCTGGGTTCTTCGGTTTCGCGCCATTTTACTCGCGCCATTTTACAAGTACCCAAAGAATACTTCTTGAAGCATCGTGTGGATGCTATCAGCGGGGACAAGGCACGGTCTTCATTTGGTGCTAGCTAACAACAGTATAATAGCGCGTGGGTGCCAATCCAACACGCAAACCGATAATGCATTCTTGTCCAAGCATTGGTAAGCGACGTATGTGCTAATATGAGCATCCCTTACCTGCTAAGCCTCTTGCAAAAGCACCGTCTAGTATGTCAGATGCTAATTTTTTTACCGTGTAGAGGTACTCCGCCAAAACCCAATTGTTCAGCTCCATCTATCGACCCACAAATTCCCCTCAGATCCGAAGATAGCGCTCAGGCGACTCGATACAAGCGCGTCGAGGCACCAAAAACCAAAATGGGACCGCCCCCTCTCCCTCCTCCTCCTCGGCAGGCACCTCGATCACCACAAGGACCGGCCCCCACTGCTCGTCCGCGTCCTCAGTTTAAACAGACGGAACCTCCTGTTGAAACTCCGGTGGGAAGCAGACCCGAGAAGCGTGGCCTCTCTGATACCCCCTCTCCGAGTGGGCTAGAGAGCCCTCGGAGAAGACAGAGACTGCAAACCGAGTCAAAAGGCAGCAGATCCCGATCGTTGGGACCCAGCCCAACACTAACACTAGCTCCTGATCGTAGGAGTTCTGGTGGCGGTGTCCCCCCAGCTGGACATCGCGCGACCGACTATTTTTAGTTAATAACCCCTTCTTACAATCCATCCCCAGATAAACACAATTTTACAATGGAACTGCCGTGGGATTCGGACCAATATCACTGATCTCCAGACCGTCATTAGGGCCAAACACCCCCTTAATAGTAGCTCTTCAAGAGACCAAGCTGGCACCAGGCATTCCATTTTCACTGCAGGGGTTCCAGATTTTTCGTAAAGATATGCAGCGTGATCCCGTTGCCCACGGTGGGGTTCTTTTGGCAGTGAGCCACTTGGTGCCAGCAAAAGAGTTAATACTTACTACAGCTATGCAGGCTGTTGGAGCGCGTGTAAACCTATTTCGTAGGGAAATAACTATATGTTCCATATACCTGCCCCCTGGCAGAGACATACCCTTGTCACAACTGGAAACACTTATGTCTGAACTCCCACCGCCAGTCCTCCTACTGGGGGATTTTAATGCGCACCACACTGTTTGGGGATGCGATATTGTAAACACTCGAGGGCACCACCTTGAGCGCTTTATTACTCAACAATCACTGTGTGTTCTTAACACTGGGACGGCAACACACTTTACACTCCCATCTGGTCGCGAATCGGCTTTAGACTTAAGCTTGTGCAGTTCACAGTTGAGTAGCCTCTTTGATTGGTCTGTGGGCAGCGACCCAATGGGAAGCGATCATTTTCCTATCTTTCTAGATTGTGAAAACGCGGCATTACTCGGAAGAAGGCCTTAACGATGGAACTTCCGCAAGGCAGATATGCCAAAATTTCGGTCTTTGGTGGAGAGCTCCTTTGAGAGCATCTCAAGTGCGGAGGTGCTCACAATTGAACAGTTTTCTACACTTCTCTTAAATGCGGCCCACGCGTCCATTCCCAGAACGTCTGGCAAACCTCGCCGCCCCCCGGTACCTTGGTGGACAGACGAGTGCCGTAATGCGATCCGTTCACGCCGGAGGGCTTATAGGCGTTTCAAGAGCAACTCTACACAATCCCACTTAATTGAGTTAAGGCGAGCGCGAGCGATTTGCAGACGAACCATCCGTCTAGCAAAGAGAAAGTCGTGGCGTGACTTTGTTGGGAGGCTGAACAGAACAACTCCACTCACACAGGTATTCTCCCAAATCAGACGCATAGAAGGGAGGTCTAGGTCAACTCCTCTTCCCGTGCTAAACATTGGAGGCAGAGAAATTTCTGACACAGATGAGGTAGCGAACGCTCTCGGAAATGGCTTTGCTGAACGCTGCAAGTCCAGAAGAGACGATTCACAGTTCATGCGGCTTAAAGTCCTGTCGGAACAAAGACCAGTTGACTTCAAGACAACAGTTAATCTTTCATATAACTCGCCTTTCTCCCTAATAGAACTCATGTCAGGGATAGGGAACCTACGCAGCGTAGCGGAGGGGCCTGACTTAATCCATAACGATATGTTGAAATGTCTTCCTCAGTGCGCGCTGGACGCCCTGTTGACATTATTCAACTCCTTGTGGGAAAGTGGTGAATTTCCTACCGAATGGCGAAACGCCATCATAGTGCCGCTTTTGAAACCGGGTAAAGAAGGATCTGACCCGGCTCATTTTCGTCCCATCTCTCTGACATCCTGTCTGTGCAAGCTATTTGAAAAGATAGTCAACGTTCGGTTTACGTGGTTTTTAGAAAGTCGTGGCATTTTAAACAATGACCAGTGTGGCTTTCGCAAAGGTCGAAGTACCTCTGATCATCTTGTCTCCTTGGACACCTCTATTCGCTGCGCTTTCAAGGAAAGACGTCATGTCGGTGCTGTATTCTTTGACGTAGTTTCGGCATATGACACTGTGTGGCGACACGGCGTTATTTTAAAGGCCTTTCAGTATGGGATTCGCGGCCAGATGGGATTTTTCATTAATAACTTCTTGACTGAGCGAACATTTAGGGTTAGAGTTGGTGGCACACATTTTAATTTGTTCTTCCAGGAGGACGGCATCCCCCCAGGGAAGCGTCCTCAGTATTGGGCTCTTCGCTTTAGCTATCAATGATGCTACTGCTGCTATACCTCCGACGATAAAGTGCTCTCTGTTCGTGGATGATATTGGGATCTGGACAACGGCGTCTGGTTCGTCCTCACTTTCTCGCCAGCTTCAGCTCGCTGTAAATAGCTTGGATCGATGGTCTTCTCAAAACGGTCTACGCTTCTCAACTTCTAAAACAGTAGGCGTTCATTTTTGCCGCAAGCGTCGTTTGTGCCCAGAACCGAACATAACATTGAAAGGTAGCCCTATTCCATTCCAGACATCAGCTAAGTTCCTGGGTATCATATTCGACAAACGTTTAACGTATCACGCTCACTTACAAAACCTGCGAGATAGGTGTTTCAAGTCCTTGAACTGTCTTAAATGCGTTTCTCAGACATCATATGGGGCTGATCGTAAGACATTACTCATCCTCTACAGAGCTCTTATTAGGTCCAAGATGGACTACGCCTGCTTTGTTTATGATTCAGCAAACGAACCCGTAAAGCGTTGCCTCAACACGATCCACCATAGTGCTATTCGAATTTGTACAGGTGCGTTCCGCACCACTCCGATATCTAGTCTGCTCGTGGAAGCGAATGAACCGCCGTTAGACATGCGGCGACGACTTCTTGGGCAGATATATGTATATAAATTAGCACAGTTTCCGAACCACCCGACGTATAATGCTGTCTTTTCGCGCCAACTGATCCGCCTATTTAACGGCGTAAGTAAAGGCCTCCCATTAGGTGTCAGGGCCCGGAATTTTGCCGTGGAATGTGCCGTGACAAAGCGAATCATTGCCCGCGTCGAACCATCGGAGATGCCTCCCTGGGAAATACTCCCACCAGCAGTGGACACGACTCTCGCCCAGAGTGCTAAATCGGAAATGAGTCCCCAAGAATTGAAGGCTCTAACTCTTGAACATATTTCACAATATCATCGACATGCAATGTTCTATACAGATGGGTCGAAGACTGACACTGGGGTAGGTTGTTCGTTCGTTATCGGCACAACTTCTCGGACATTTTCACTTCCCCCTCTTGCTTCTGTTTTCACAGCAGAACTGACTGCTATTGACAAAGCTCTGTGCTTTTTAGATATTTCTGACCAAACAGATTTTGTCATTTTCACCGACTCGTTGAGTAGCATCCAGGCCTTAATGAGCTTTAATTCTAAAGACAATTTGGTTCAGAAGATGCAGCTCCGCTTAACCTGTCTGGCCAAAGATGGTAAAAATGTTACTTTGTGTTGGGTGCCCAGCCATGTGGGAATAGAGGGGAACGAGAGGGCGGACGCAGCCGCCAAGCGTGCCTCAAGCCGGCCCTGTACACGCAGGCTACCAATCCCGGCCCGAGACCTACTTCCCCATCTGTCTTTGCACCTTCGGAATTCCTGGCAGCGCTGGTGGATGACGCATACGCACAATAAATTGCTGGAGATAAAGCCAGAGATTGGTGAGTGGCCCTGTTCATCGCGGCGATGCCGGCGCGAAGAGGTGGCACTCTGTCGATTACGCACTGGTCACACCCTGGCGACCCACCGATATCTTCTTTGCGGGGAGGCGAGACCACTCTGCCGACGCTGCCTAGAACCGCTCTCAGTCCGCCACGTACTGGTGTCGTGCCCTGACTATGACCTTGAAAGAGACAGATACTTTGGCCCTCGAGAACAAGAACTGACATTGATTGATTTGATAGGTCGGAATGCTGATATGATCAGCCAGATCCTCGATTTTCTCAGAGCCATATGTTTCACAGTCATATATGACCCAGGGTGATTGCTCTGCTCAGGGGTGCAGAGTGTGGATCTTACTGGTGAGTGCTGATGTTTTACTGTGGATGTTTAACCTATGTAACTGTTTGTCCGCCCAGTGATGGGGATGGGAACGTGGTATATTTTTATTTGTACCGAGTGCTTGTCTTACTGGAGACTTAACCGCTTGAAACAGACCATAAACGTTTTCAGGAAGAGGTTATTTAAGGCATTGGCCTTAGTTGATCTGGGCGCTATATAACCACTAAGGTTGGTGCGCCCTTAAGCCCCAATAATTAATCAATCAATACCCACCATGGTTTGACGCAGAAGTCAGACGTGCACTGCGGGAAAAGGAGGCAGCCTTCAAACGTTCCAGGCGAACCAAAACAGCAGAAGCAGCCCGTGAATTCGGCGAAAAGCGACGTATTTTCGAAAGAGTATCCCATTCTTGGTTCTTACTTCACATAAAAGGAATGATCGGTGATTTTAAAGCAAATCCCAAACGAATCTGGACATTTTTGAAGCGCTTTCGGGGATCAAAGTGTCAGCTTCCAGTACTTTTAGATGGGGATACATAAGTGAGCGGAGACTTGGAGCGAGCTAATTTGCTGAACAAAACTGTCGCCAGTAAATTTACTTCACCTGCGGTGGACTACTATCCTCTTGCCCCTGACTACGAACTGTCATCGTTGTCCGACTTTGACATTAGTGAGGTGAACATACGCAACGCACTTGATGACCAGGGCATGTGGGCCTGGCAATATCAGTGCTTGCATTATTAAAGGGTATGTGGCACCTTCACAACGTGATTTTAACTGAGATAGCCAAGTTGTAAAGCAGGTCGGAAAACCCGGTACTCTATATTTCATTTGTCTTGGAACTCGATATTTCCGTAGAAAAAAGCTAAAACCTACCTGACACCAGCCCCTCTCAGCCCCCCGTCGCCGGCAGCCATTGTTGTCAGCTACTGGTGTGACGACATATGCTGACGTCACGATGAGCATCAGCCAATCGAAGCCCTTGAAGCGTTTCAAGTATGGTAGTGGTTGCCAGATCGTGACATCATCCACAGTTTGATATTTATTTCTTTGTCTAGAGGAGTATTTTTAAAAACCAAATATTGAGCTTATTGTACATTTTCAGAGAAATCATGAGTTGTTTCATTATTTTTTTACTAAAAGTACGCCTAATTATACTAAATTCCAGGATTCGACCAAGGTGCCACATTCCCTTTAAGGAATGTTCTGCACAACTTGTGGTACCTTTGCGTATTCTCTTCCGAAAATCAGTAGGTCAGGGCATTTTCCCGACTAGATGGGCGGTGGCCAATATCATTCACATTTTCAAAAAAGGTTCGAAAAAGTCACCCTCAAGCTACCACGCAGTTTTGCTTCTCCCTCTCTTTGGAAAAATCTTGGAAAGGTGTGTTTATACATCAATGTGGAGCCATGTGAACCCCGTTATGACAGAGAAACAGCATGGATTCATTCCTCACCGCTCATGTGAAACCAATTTGGCCTGCCTTTTGAAAATGGCGTGGGACTCAGTTTCTTCGGGATACCAAACAGATGTAATATATGCAGACTATTCTGCGGCTTTTCAGAGTGTGAATCATAATCTCTTAATTTACAAACTGCACAATTCTTACAATATTTCTGGTAATGCACTAAATTGGCTAACATCTTTCTTGACAATTCGAAAGCAACGCGTTATTGTAAACGATAAATGTTCGGATTGGACACCTGTCCACTCTGGCACACCTGAGGGCAGTTTGCTATCTCCCCTTCTGTTTGCTTTGTTTATCAACAATATACCGATGAGAATTAATTCTAACTGTCTAATATTCGCAGACGATGTCAAAATTGTTAGCAAAATATGTTCCCCAGAAGACTCGAACCAGCATCAGGAGGACCTGAACACTCTTTGTAATTGGTCAGAAGCGTGGAAACTTCAACTAAACCCTACTAAATGCAAACATTTCACCATTACATTAAGACGGTGCCCAATTGAGACAGCACATGAAATTCAAAATTTACCCATTGAAAAAGTTACAACGATAAGGGATCTTGGTGTCTGGTTTGACTCAAAATTCACCTTTGTTGATCATATAAATTTCACTGTTAGAAAGGCAAACAAAATGTTAGGAATATTAATAAGATCTTTTCAGGCAAGCCGAGTCCCCGGTCGACTTAAGTGCAATCCAATACTTGCAGCCTATTTTGGAAACATTCGGTCCCTTTTAGAATATGGATGCGTCATTTGGGGTGGTGCCTCAAAAACTCAACTAGAAAGATTAGACAAAATTCAGCACAAGTTTCTCACCTGGTTAGCCTCACACGCACACTCCCCCGGCCTTCGGAATATCTGTCCTATTCGGAACTTCTTGTTCTTTTGAAGGTATCGAGCCTGGCGAATAGACGGGTCCAATACGATATTCTATTCGTCCATATAATTTTAACTGGAAATTTTGACTGCACCTATCTACTCGGATGTTTCCTCTTACACATCCCAACTAGGAATACGAGAGCATCGGCAAATAGTTTGTTGCACATTCCATTTGCAAGGGTAGAGACAGTAAAACGCGGGTTGTTTTGCCGAGCCGCGACAAACACAAACATATTTGTTCACTCCCAGCCTCAATCTGACCTCTTTCACGATTCTCCCTCTGTTTTTAAATCCAAAGTAAAAAAGTATGTTAAACAACTGACGAGCTAGGCATGTGTGGTGTTATAAACGAGAAGAGCTGTAATTGGGTGACGCACGATAACCTGTTGCTCGTCAACTGCAATACAAAATATCGTAGTATCTTAGGTCCGTTTCAAAGTTCATGTTGCAATTTTTGACCTGTGGCCTCTGAGAGGTCATCTGGGGCTACTTAAGCAGTTTTCAGACTTAGGTCAATTACTTTGCATGAAATGATGATACCGTTTGTATTTGGTACCATTGCGTTTGTATTGCTCTTGCGAGTCGATTGATATGCCTATTGACTAGGCTAGGTCAAAATGTGACCTTGACCTGACCTAAGGTCAGGTAATTTTTATGTTTTGACCTAGTATGGTCATATTATATATCCTTCTATTTTCCGTGACGAGAGGAAGCGAATGGTGCCTAAAAAATGATTCAAACTCAACTCTGTCCGATGCTAGGGTCCAAAAGCTCTATTCAAAATGTCACCTTCTTTGACCTGTCATGACCTCAATATTGACCTGAACCAAAAAGTGACAGACATAGTTTCTTCATGAATTTGTATGACCTATACACCAGCCTTCGCGTTTTTTCGCTATCCCGCATGGGGCCCGGGTTCGAGCGGGGTATTCAAACACCCCCCCACCAGGGCGAATGTGGCTCGGAGGCCCACCGGGGCGCTGGTTAAAACATGTCAACTATCTGGAATCCGAACTGGCGAAGACGCGGGTGGGCGGAGGGCGAAGCTCGGACTTAGTGGGTAGCAGTTTTTGAGAAGGACGGAGGGGATGGGAGGCGAAGCTCAGACATAGCAGGTTGCAGTCTTTGAGAAGGATGGCGGGGTGGGAGGCGAAGCTCGGACTTAGCAGGTAGCAGTTCTTGAGAAGGATAAGGGGGATGGAAGGTGAAGCTTAGACATACTGGGTAGCCGTCTTTGAGAAGGACGGCGTGGGTGAGAGGCGAAGCTAGGACATAGCAGGTAACAGTATTTGAGAAGGATAAGGGGGGATGGAGGGTGAAGCTTAGACATACTGGGTAGCAGTCTTTGAGAAGGATGGTGGGGGTGAAAGGCGAAGCTAGGACATAGCAGGTAGTAGCAGTGGCGGATCTAGCCGGTTGGTTTGGGCGGGGAAACCAAAGTCGAAAAGCAAAAAAAAAAAACGTCACGCAGTGCAAAATTGCGCTACAATATGATTTTTTGGTAAGATTTTTGAAACTGGAGACGAAAAGTAAAAAGAAAACGCCACGGGGTGAAAAATATGGGCTTAAGATACTTTTTTTCCTATCCAGTCCCCAATAATTACACTGAAACTCACTAACTCTGTTTGAAGTTGAGAGTTGAAACACCAAAATCTTGCTTACAAGCTAAAAAGGAGTCGGGGAAAAAGGAGGTCGATCGCTTTGGGGGGGCAAAAACATAGTTTTGCCCCGAGCTTTTCCGTTTGGGGGGGCAATTGCCTTCCCCCTGGATCCGCCACTGGGTAGTAGGCTCTGAAAAGGATACCGGTACAATCCACCAATACAAAAATTGGGTGCATTCATCCAAGTTTACGAATGTAATAGAAAGAAAAGGCAAAGCAGGTAGGCCCCTCACCTGGAAGAAGGTGGCGAAAGGAGTGTGTCTCCAGAAGTGGGTGACCGGGTAGCCCTGGTGGCCCCGGCAGGCCAGAATCGCCAGTTTGCCGCTGCACCGACCGTTCGGGCACGCCTTTCCTGCAACCAGACAGGAAAACCTTACATCTAGGTTCATAGGCGGATCAAGAATTTCCAATCTTAGGGAGGGGGAGGGCTCTTAAGGACGGACAAATCTATCAGACGGACGCCAAATCTTATTCGGGAGGGGGTGACAATGTTCGCATCTTTGGGGTGGGGGGGGCGGCGGCATTATTTCAGGGATACTCCATCGACTTTTCAGGGTGTTGCCGTAACCATTTCAGGGACACCGAGGGTCGATCGGGGAGGGGGCTTCTGCCCTCCTGCCACCCCCCACCCCATGGGTCCGACTATGTCTAAGCTAAAGTCAATAATAATAAGACATTCTAGCATAACATTTATACCATTCCGCTCATTCTGAAAGTGACCCGTTCCATTTGGTTCCGGGAAAAGTTTCCAATAAGTGGTCCCATCTTGTTCCATTCCGCTTACTCCTGGGAATTGATTTTTAGAAAGCCTCCATTATATCCTGTCCTGAATGAAACGTGGTATATTTCGTCTTATCCCGTCCCAATCCATCCCAATCCATAATTCCCATCCAGTTTCCCATCACATGCAGGCGTCTAGTCAAAATGCACTAGAAGACAGTATTTTCAAAAACCACGCGTAGCACACATCACACAACATTCTTCTCGTCAAGAGCACGCCAAACTAGAGCATTGACATGATCAAGTAACAATGGACACAGTGAAACTGGTCTGTTCCAGTTTCCTCCGGCGGTATGTGCTGGCTCTGCGGGCTGCAGGGCTCACCCTGCTGCTTGCGGCGGGCCTTGTCGCAGATGGCGGGCCGGAGGTGGACGGCGCTGCCGTCTTCCAGGCGACACCCCACCGTACACACCACCACGCCCAGGCAGCTCTTCTTCAGGATGGTTACCTGCCGGCAGGAGTGCCAAAACTTCAACCTTTATTCAGTTTGGCTGTACCTGACAATAGCGTATTTGTCTTCCATACATGCCTGGTTTGAATCGCCAATTCCACTGTGCGTTTTAACAGGTCAGTTGTGTGGGTGCCTTTTCACCTACACAACTTCTACACTTTTATGTCAGAGGCAGAGAACAACATTATTTCGGCATTCCTATAATTCTGCGTCAGGTAAGTATGTCCCTTCCAATTCCGCCTGGAAAATAAAGCCCATCAGTGCTCACATTTCGGCTCACTCAAGTTTTCTCGCAACTTCTCGGGAAAATATGGTTCTATCCTGACTAAGCAAAACTTGGGAATATATTTGTCTGCGCCTTACATAAGTCTCCACAGTGCCTAATCCTCACCCAGTGTCAGGTAGAAACCTCGCTTTTTAATGCAGACTTCTCTTTCGGAGTTGGGACATCCAGCTGAAACTTTTCAGGTACAATGTTAATATTGCATGAACCGAAAAATTTAAAGAAGATGTCGGGGTGAATGATATTAGTTCCAGTAAGAGAGAACATTTATCTGCGTCTCCTTTTATCCCAGACAGCCTGTGCTTGAAGCTATGAGTGGACTCCAACTGCATAGTGAGCAGACACAGCCACAAGTTTGCCTTCCGGTTAAACAGCAGCTGTCCTCTGTCCTCACCATATATTTGTATATGCGACAGATCTGCGGGCGCAGCATGAGCAGTGCTGAGGGGTGCTGCTGAGCAGTGCATTGAGCACAGGACAAGGGGTAATCCGTGTCAGTCCGCAAGCTCGCCCCAGCAATCAGCTGCCTGATTCAGAGGCTCAAAAGCAGAGGTTCAGCGGCCTGATTCAGAGGTTCAAAACCAGAGGTTCAGCGGCCTGATTCAGAGGTTCAAAAACAGAGGCTCAGCGGCCTGATTCAGAGGTTCAAAAACAGAGGCTCAGCGGCCTGATTCAGAGGTTCAAAAACAGAGGTTCAGCGGTCTGATTCAGAGGTCCAGTACCAGGGGCTCAGCTGTCTGATTCAGAGGTTCAGTACCAGTGGTTTAGCTGCCTCTGTTAGAGGTTCAATACCAGGAATTCAGCTGCCTGATTCAGAGGTTCAGTACCAGGGGTTAATTTGCCTGATACAGAGGTTCAGTACCAGGGGTTCATCGGCCTGACGACTGGTCACAACCAGGGCGCTGTAATCTGTCACTTCCTCAGACCCAGCGGCACCCGCACCAGTCAGCGCCGATTCTGACAGTTCGTCACCGCAGTGGCGACTGTCATTTGTCACCGGGCAGCGGTAACCACAGGCAGCGAAACGGGTGGAAGGGTGCAGGGCACCGTGCCCCTCCTCCCTAAACGAACCAGGTTTTACCATCCTTGAGGTGCCCCTTGAGGTGCCCCCTTGACCAAGATAGCACTGGAGCAGCGCCGTGCTTTGCCTTTAAGGAATGAGCTCAGACTCTGAATATTTGTTCACAGACCTGCGATACCTAATAACCGATAAACACTTCTGGATTTCCTCATTTTTCCAGAAGGTCCACAACCCCATTTTAAAAGGCAGCCAGGCGTGCCCCCACCGCGATCCTAACGACAACAGCAACCTTACGTTAACACCAGAAACATAAAATTAAATGAGTCATGGCACACCCCTCTAGGAAACGAAGCAAAACATAAAGCAGCAAATGTTGTGTTTCTCTATAAGTAATTGTTATAAAAATAAATTGCTTAGTCTTCTGAAAACTTAGAACCTAAACTACTAGAAAGCGAGAGCTGACTGAAAAAATGTTTGCGGGGAAGTTAGAGCTATCAGGAGAATGACAGAGAAACAGGGGATTTACCAAAAAGATTGCCACGAAAGAAAAAATGGGACGAAATTCATCAATGCATTTCATTTATACGATGTTTTCTCCTAAATTCCATCGCTTCACCATTTCATTGTGCAACCTCTGTCATCAGCCAGTTTTATTTGGCTTGAAAGTCAAAATAAACGTGTACAGTCTTTGACATGCTACGCAGTCCTAAGCACATGTTTTTTCTAGCATTAGTCGAATGCATTCTGTGTTCTCGAATAAACTCCTAAACATTAGCGTTATCGCCACCCCTTCATCAAAGTCACTGATTTTATTATTGACTTATCGCCATCGAGGTCACTGTTCTCGAAAAATTGTTCGAGGTATCGTTATCGAAGTCGGGGTGAAATTCACGAATTTCCACGGCTGGTAAATGTATGTACCCACTGTTTCTGGAAAGAGACATTGTTAACCCTCGCTCCCCGGGGGCAATCGATGGCCCCCTAAGGTTTATTCGGGATAGCAAAAGAACAAAAAAACGACGAGACACAGGACCGTGGTTGAAGGCTCTATCTTTCACCCCATCATTTTCACCCCATCCCTGATTTTTTTACCCTGGGTCACTCAAGGTCAGGTCACCAGGGGAGGTCAACCAAGGTCACCTCACTTCAACTTTTGAGCTCTATAAGAGCTACGTTTCTCAGTCGATCAATTTGAAACTTCCTACACTTCATGACCCGGCCAGGGTCTACAAGGTGCATATCCGGGATTTCTCGATTTCGTTGCCTGAGGTCAGGTAATGAAGTGACCTCTCTCATTGAAAAAGCATGGGAAAAAGCTGTCCTATGATCTAAAAGCCACAAAAACAATTTCAAATACTTGGCTTGCTCAGAAAAGCGTTCTTGGACACCCTTTCACGGATCCCAGGGGTCATATTTTCCTTTTGAATTCCCCAAGATCATCCAAGGTCACCAGAGGTCAAAAACAGTATTTTGGCAATAACTTTTGTTCTAATTAAACTAGAGCGCTGAATCAAACACCATCGTGTGTGCCACATCACTGGCTTTCATTTGATAAACGGCAAGGTCACATTCTGACCTTTGATGACCTCAGGTCATATGAGGTCACTAGGCGACCTCTGGAGCTCAAACCACTTGCGGTAGGTCATTACGTTTTACATAACGGAAAAGGGTCTGTCATTTGCCTATCCAATATAGTTTACCACATCTGAATAGCTCTAAAGACATAATATTTATGCCCAGTTTTCTTAAGGATTGCATATTTGAGTAAAATAGCCTTTCGTGACCTAACTTGACCTCTGGAGGTCAAACCATTGACCTGAGCGCTTAAGCATACAAAATAATTTCTTAATTAATTCACGCGAGCTTTCTAATGCACTTTGCAGATTTGCACTAACCCCCAAATTTTCAGAGTTAGAGGGGCCATCTATGGCCCCCGTTGGGGCGAAGAGTGGCGCCGGCCCCCGGTGGGGCGTGGGTTAAGAGAGAATCTAGCACCGGTTACCAACTGGACCGCCTTCCTTCTAGACGAGGGATAATATTTCCGGGTGGAAGGAATCTGAACGGAACGAGTGGTTGTTGCCTATTCAACTAAGACTGCTCTGCTTAGGACCTAGGGCTGTCCTTGCTATCCTTAAATCGCTGCCCGAGCAGTTTTCTCTTCGCCGTTCTGTGGCATGTTTCCTGAGGTACAGAGACTCTTTGGGGGCCTTTACAGCTGATGTGCTACCATAAATGGTGGGAAATGTCCGCATGGCCGGGGGCTCTGTATGTATGTACATCTATCTGCGCACCGCAAAAGGCAAAACACCTGCTGCGACAAATTCTGAGCGCTGTGACAGCCTGCTAGGCTGGTCTGACAGCACCGCATGACAGCAGCACTGCCGGAGGTAGCTCCTGTTTTGGGTGGCCGCCTACACAACAGAGTGCTACTTAAGCCATTGAAGCTCCAACCAAATCATTCTCTGAAACACACATGCATCTCCAGAAAACGGAAAACCTGCACTGGGAACATGCTTTCCAGGTTTGCATGAGTAGTTGGAGTTAACGCCACAGAAACTAGTTTTACTTGGTATCCGGCACTTGCTATCTCTCTCGCAGGCAAATATAAGCTAAAAAACATTCGCCCGGGTGGGGGTCTTTTTAGACTCTCCCTCGGGTTTTTCCAAAGTCACTGAAAAACGGTGGCGTGCAGCGCCGCCAAATTTAAGCTAGCTGTTCCTTCATTATTTTTACATCTTTCCTGAAAATTTTAGCTCAAGGTCATATCAGGTCAGGTCACCAGGACAGGTGAAGTGACCTCACCTCAAAAAATGTTTAGGACTGCATAACTAAAAGGAGGGTTAATCGATCAAGTTGAAACTCATACCACATGTTGGGCTTACCAGGAACTACAACATCTGTCCCGGGATTTTTATATTGGTGACCTAAGGTCATGTGCAGAGCATGACTTCCCCATTGTAAATACATGGAGAAAATTACGACATGAACTTTTCTCAGTAAGTATGGATGGAATCAACTTCAAACATCGGTTACGACTTTCTCTTAGCCCATTTCTGAAGTTGATGCCAAAATTTTAACCTGTGGCCTTTGAAAGGTCACCTTAGACCAAATAAGCATTTTTTTGTGTTTTACTTTATAAATTTGGAATAAGCAAAGATGAAACATATACTTTGTCACCGAAGTGTTTGTATAGTCACTGTAAGTCAAATGATATACATCATGGCTATACCAGGTCACGTTGGGTCAGACCGTTGACCTGGGTCAGGTCAAATTTTAAACTTTGACCTGACATAGCAATATTATATATCATTCGATTTGTATTGACGAGAGGATTGCAATGGTGCATCAACTATGGCTGTATCTTGCTTGGTGTGTAAGTTATTAGCGAAAAAGGAAACACTCTTATACCTGGGTGACTATGGGCATTCCCAAGAACATTTCCAATATTCAGTGACCTGTAGCTCCCTAGGCTTTGACCTGACCCGAAAATTATTGCCAATTTAATGGAAGAGCAACTCAAGAGCTTTTGAATGGCGTAAAAAATGTTTCTATCTGTTATAGTTTCTGATATATATATATATATATATATATATATATATATATATATATATATATATATGAGGTTTTCTTAGTACACCTCATATCAGCGATTTTGACCTATTTTGACCTCTGGTGACCTTGATATTGACCTGACGAGAAAAATTACCGCAGTCTTTTCGATATAATTTTTGAAGAGCTTTCGATTGTTGTTTTGTGCTTTTACTAGCTCTTTTAGTTTTTTGAGATCGTGGGGGTCTTTTTTAGCCCCCCACCAGGGCGAAGGTGGCTCGTACCCGCCACCGGGGCAAGGGTTAACATGTCTTCATCTCTGGCTTGCACTGCCGGGACAAAATTTCGGTGGATGAGACCACGCCAAATTGCAGCGGTTTTGTGTTCATATGTGTCATATCATATCAATTAACAAGCATATTTACGGGTGGAGTGGGTAACAGCCCCCCTCAGGTTTTTTGGAGATAGCATAAAAACGGCGGCGCTAGCGCCGCCGTACTTGACATACATTTTTCCTCATCATTTTTTTCAACTTTTCTGAAAATTTTAAGGTTAGGTCATCTCAGGTCAGGTTACCGGTACAGGTCATGTGATCTGACCTCAAAAAAGTTTAAGATAGCATAAGTCGGAACAGGGTGAACTTGTCCGATTGAAATTCAGATCACATAATGAGCCCACCGAGTTCTCTAAAATATGTTCCGGTATTTTTGATATCGATGACCTAAGGTCAAGTATGAGCCATGATCTCTCCATTGGAAATATATAAGAAAAATATATATATAACTTAATAATTTAGTTATGAATAACGATAGAGCCTTTATTTTAACTGCATTATATTCGCCTCGTCATTGCAGTTCTAATGATACGAATTTTACCCAATTTGACCATGACCTGACCTCAGGTAAGGTCAAATCCTTGATTTGACATAACAAGATCATATTATATATCATTCGATTCGACTTGCTGCGAGGATTCATATAGTTCAAGTTGTTTTGCTCTATCTTTACTTGTTTAAATGTAATGACCGAAAACCTTCATTTACATGTTATCCCTATGACGGAATGTTTTGACCTCTAGTGACCTTAAATGTGACTTGCTAAAATAGTTATTTTTTAAGGAAAAGTGAGTGGGCTACCAAGCGCCGTTTACCGCTTTTCGCTACCTAGCATGGTACTCGAGATCTTAGGGGGGCGGTTACCCGCCCTTCCCGTCAAAGCAAAGGTGGCTCAGACCCCCATCAATGTGCGTTTTAAATCCTGTTCAACCACTAGCCATGAAACATTTCTGTCAACCTACCATGGCCATTTCTTGCTGTTCTCTCCGTCAGGCTGAAGTAGCTAATTGAAAATAGTGTGTCACTAAACTAATTTTGGACTGGTCAGATGTTGAATCGTGACCTCCAAATAAAAAGACACTGCAGGTGGAAAATTTTCAAGTTCATTGTATTCCGTGTTTCAGACCAGCCTTTTTGACGCTGAAAGTCTGTAAAGAGCGAAACATTTAGAGTAGGAAATTTTCATTGAGTTGGAATTGCTTTAAATGCGTCCGTGAAAGTTAGATATGTATCTTCACACTGGGAGAAAGTAATAAGGAATAAAGTACCTAATAAGCAATGCCCTGAGCAAAACAATGCTGGTTCTATTATGCAGGATATGTCTGCTGACGGAAAATTACACGAACCGTTTTGATTTTAGTAGCGGGTTCACTGGGAGATTTTTCATAACCTCGATGCCCAATAATGAGCTTCTTATGAGAAGGAAATCACAGAACGCTGGGATACGAGAACGTATTTACGCACCAAACAAACATTGAGATGAGACCTCCCCTGGAACAGAACCTGTAACGGTTCTCCGCTGGTTAGTTGATTAGTCGGCTGCGTTATCTCTCGCATGGCTGACTCACGTTGTGGTTGTTGGTGTTGCGCATGGCCCAGCCGGAGGTATGCTTTTTGGCGTCGTCCGAATCAGGCGGGTACACTCCCTGGAAATCGCCGTCAGGCCACTCCTCGAACTCGCTGTACCGCACCACCTGACGGCACCGACGCACCAACACCGTCACCAGCACCACCGGACGGAACAAACGCACCAACACCGTCACCAGCACTACCGGACGGAACAAACGCACCAACACCGTCACCAGCACTATCGGACGCAACAAACGCACCAACACCGTCACCAGCGCCATCTGACGGCACCAACGCACCAACACCGTCACCAGCACTACCGGACGGAACAAACGCACCAACACCGTCACCAGCACTATCGGACGCAACAAATGCACCAACACCGTCACCAGCGCCACCTGACGGCACCAACGCACCAACACCGTCACCAGCGCTATCGGACGGAACAAACGCACCAACACCGTCACCAGCACCGCCGGACAGCACCAACGCACTAACACCGTCACCAGCACTACCGGACAGAACCAACGCACCAACACTGTCACCAGTGCCACCTGACGGCACCAACGCACCAACACCGTCACCAACGCCATCTGCCGGCGCCAATACACCAACACCGTCACCGACACCACCGGACAACAACAACCATAAACACGTTAGCACATGTATGTGACGATCAAAACTGAGTTTTAAAAACAATCAGATTACGTGAATGAATTCTCCCTTGAACTAAGATAAATCATACGCATGTCTACGGCACCAAACATTCACGCAGCGGTAAGCAGACATAAGTAAGAAGTGCAACGCAGGTGGTATAGTTAAAAATATAGCACCAAGCATAAACCATTCACAGTTGGTCTCTGGCTGAATCTGAGGCTGAGCATCTGTCGTTAGTTTGCTGAGTGGTGCTGTGACAGAGGGAGACCACGAGATGGTGTATGGGGAGCCGCCCTCATTGCATATCAGCAGCTGCTGGCCCGCCAGCGCGCGTGGGTGACTGGTGACCGCCGATCAGTCCACTTCACACCGGCCCTGCTGCGTGCGGTTTGTGGCTGAGCCCGCCTGGCAGCTGACAGCTCGGCACGGGCAGGGTATTCGTGGCACGCACCACAGATCCAGGTGTTGGGCGGCCGATAGGGCGGGAGCTCGCAGACGCTGGAGCGCAGGAGGTAGCCTGCTGACGGTGTGGGCACCTCGCCTTCCACTCCACTGCGACGGCGGAGCGGCGCTGATGCCGAGGCGCGCGGACAGCATTGGTGGAAGTGCATGGATCACTCCCCACTGGTGGGTTTATACAAGTGCACTGTGCACATACCTGGAACGTCATGCCATTATGACGTCCTGTCACCGACAGTTTATCGGTGACGCGACGGCATTACGGCGTTGCAACGTAACCAGGATTCAAAACGGACACTTTTCAGCAGTGACGGTAGTGACGAAATGACGCTGCCAAGCATTTCTAGTAAAAGCGAGGGCGTCAGATGAGAAATGTCTGAGACCCCGGGCCGAACTGTATACAATAAACCATGCTCACAGTGCTCTGATAAATACCGGCACTAACCAGTATATCCTCATCAGCCAGATCTCGAACTATGACTATAGTGGCTGCTGCCCCGAACACCCCGACCAATGCTGCGCAGCCTCAGCTGTCGAACTGTGACAAAATTCCGCTGCCTATGCATATGCCGTCGAACTATGATAACGCGCCTGTTCTGGCGACAGGGTGAGACAGCTTGAGCACCGCGGCGTCGCAAGCCGGCCTCAAATGTGCCGCCGTCTGGCGGTCTTTGGCCAGCGATTGATGCCCCAGCGACGGGCGTCAGCGGCACTGCAGCCCGTCTGCAGGTGCTGGGTCTGTGGCCGCCCGGTAGTGTCTCACCGCCAGCGCCGCCACTCTGAATGCTAATGCGGTGCCGATAATGCAGAGTTGTAGATGCGAAGCGTTCTGACAACAAACACCGAAGTGACCGCGACGGAAGGCTGCATTTATTTTCGGCGGCAGGTGCAGATCTAGTTGAAAAATGCCTGTTTTCACATATTTATTGATGAGATGATGTTAATCTTCTGAACGGTGTCGCATGTGGAAACAGGTTGCTGCTGCTGTGTGTACTCGTGTATGAGGGTTAACCACAGTGGCCAGTGCATGCAATATAGAACAGCGATTACTGGCAAACTACAACGTCTCACCAACGTGGCCGAACATGTGTTACTGTATCGAAATGCTTCAGTCCTGCTTAATGCTACCGCATCATGCTTCCGTACGAGGCTTTAGTCGGTTTGAAGGAAACGTACAAAATCCAATTAAAGCTCCACCAATCAGCACAATTACTTCCAATTAAAGCTGCGCGCGTAATTCGCCGCCTGCTTAAAGGGAATGTGGCACCTAGGTCGAATCCTGGAATTTAGTGAAATTAGGCGTACTTTTAGCCAAAAACAATGAAATCAATTATGATTTCTCTGAAAAATGTTCAATAAGCTAAATATTTTGTTTTTAAAAATACTCCTCTAGAAAAATAAATAAATATCTGCCTGTGGATGATGTCATGATCTGGAAACCACTACCATACTTGAAATGCTTCAAGAGCTTCGATTGGCTGATACTTATCGTGAAGTCAGCATATGTCGTCACACCAGCAGCTCACAACAATGGCCGCTCGGCGAGGGGTTGATGAGGGGTTGGTGTCAGGTAGGTTTTAGCTTTTTTCTACGGAAATATCGAGTTCCAAGACAAATGATATATGGAGTAGCGGGTTTTCCGACTTGCTTTACAACTTGGCTATCTCAGCTAAAATCACGTTGTGAAGGTGCCACATTCCCTTTAAGCGAAAGCTTACAGCTATGATTTAAAAGATGATGGTTCACTGCGAGTAACGTCGGTATTAAAACAGGTTTTGAGCTGTTCTTTTATAATTAAATATGAAAATACACTAAAACCTGCCCAGGCACCCACTTGCCTTCACGAAAACACCTGATCCCAACAATAATTATCCCAATTGTAAACGGCTTGGGCCGCTTGCTTCCAGCTACTATAATCTGCCGCAGACAGGAGAAGGCACTGGACCAAAAATCCTGGGACGTCCAAAGCTAGGGGGGATGATAAATATTAATGTTATCGTTGCTCAGTTGCCACTTAACATATGATTCTATATGAAAAATGATAGCTATTGATGGTTTTGTTAAGGGTCTAGCTTTCAAAAAAACTTCGACCATCGGCAATTGAAAATTTGCATTTCTGCCAGTCATTTCCCGGTACCGCACGGGCGTCCAATCGGTCCTGTCCCTTTCGGTTTTTCGCGAATATTTGTGAGTATAATTACACCAAAGAAACAAAACTTAGTAAAATGTATATTCAATTTTTTAAGCTTTCAAAAAAATCGTGTCAAGTCAGGTTACTGACCTATGATGTCATTATTTAACACTTGCACTGGAGAGGGGTCTGGCACTAACGCGCTCTGGAGTGGGCCTGGTAAGCCTCCTCCTAAGATCTCGGATACTAAGAGGTGTAGAAAAACGCCGGTTGGAGGGTGGATGTTGGCTATGGTGGTCTAAGTCATGGCTAGTTTTCATTTACCTAGGTCAATATCTGCAAGGTCAAACGAGGTCATAAAGGTGAAATATTGGCCATGATGGGTACCTATTGGAAAATGATGTGATTATGCGGGAAAAAGACGGAAATAAGCTACAGGCGGACCAGACTCATGATGGAAGATCGGAAATAATATTTCTTGCCATTTTGAGGTTCAAGGCCATTCAAGGTCATTGACCTATAAGGTCCCAATATGGTATACTACCTGTAATAAACACTATTAACCCGCGCCCCACCGGCGGTCCAGCGCCACCTTCGCCCCACCGGGGGCCATCGATGGCTCCCCCTCTAACTCCGAAAATATGGGCGTTAGCGCAAATCTGCAAAGTGCACTAGGAAGCTCGCGTGAATTCAGTAAGAAATTACTCTACATGTTTTAGTGCTCAGGTCAATGGTTTGACCTCCCAGAGGTCAAATTAGGTCAAGATCGGCTATTTTCATTCAAATATGCAATGATTAAGCAAACTGAGCATAACTCTTATGTCATTAGAGCTATTGAGTTCTGGTAAAGTACATTTGATAGTAAATTGCCAGTCCTTTTTCCGCTATGCGGAACGTAAAGATCTCCCGCTAGTGTTTTAACCTCCAAAGGTCACCTCGTGATCTAATATGACCTGAGGTCACGAAAGGTCAAAAAGTGACCTTGCCGTATATCAAATGAAGGCCAGTGACAAGACAAACACGATTGTGTTTGTTTCAGCGCTCTAGCTTAATTAGGTCAAAAGTTATTGTCAAAATACTGTTTTTGACCCCTGGTGACCTTGGATGACCTTGGAAAAGTCAAACGGCCAATATGACCCCTGGGGTCCGTGAAAGGGTGTCCAAAAACGCTGTTCTGAGCAGTCTGAGCATTTGCAGTCATTTTTGTGGCTTTTATATCATGAAACAGCTTTTCCCCATGCTTTTCCAATAGGAGAGGTCGCTTCGTGACCTGACCTAAGGACACGAAATCGAAAAATCCCGGATATACACCTTAGAGACCCTGGAGGGGTCATAAAGTGTAGGAAGTTTCAAATCGATCGACTTCGAAATGTAGCTCTTACAGAGCTCTAAAGTTGAAGTGAGGTGACCTTGGTTGGCCTCGTCTGGTCACCCGACCTTGGGTGACCCGGGTTAAAAAATTTGAGGGATGATGGGGAAAATGATGCAGTTTTTCTGTTTTCCCGGAAAAACCTTAGGGGGCCATCGATGGCCCCCGGTGGGGCGAGGGTTAAGAACACTATAGCAACTGTTTAATGGGATGTAAGTACTGACCTTTACCAATGACCTTTGACCCTGGTCTTTGACCTCGACCTTTGCATTGAGGTATTTTAGCTATGACGTCATAGCATAATATACGTCAGACCGGGTAACGCTATATGACCGGAAGCACTGGGGTCAATGACATTGAAATTACTGATATGACCTTGACCTGTGACCTTTGAAATTGACCTTGACCTTCATTTGAGGTGAACTTAACATATTATCCCGGTTATATGGCGTTATGACGTCACCATCGGTCTCTAATGCAAGTGAAATGGTTCGACCGTGCGATTGCAGCGATCTCAAAATGCAGGTCTGACTTTGAAAGCCTATAAGTAAAACGAAATTCAACCGATTTTAAAAATGTCTTCACTAATCGACATGCCGTTAAATGCTCTCAAATGTGACTAAGTATCGCCTTTCGGCTACGAGCGGTTCTCCGGCCACCTTGGAAAAAGGTGGGCGACTCTTAGGTACCCTCCAGTCCGCGTGTTAACACTTTAAGCCAAATTTGCTATCCTAAAAAGTGGACTAGAGCGCAACTCGGCTGCTAAAAGAGCTAGATTTCAATTTTGCCGATCACATGGAATAAATAATTGCAAACAATACAATAATAAAACAATATAATTGCTGACAATACTTTTGAGGTCAGATCAACAATGAGGTAACTAGATGTTACCAACGTACACCATTATGAAATACATTTTGGCTATATTTTTGGACACAAAGATACAACAATCATTTTGCTTCATGACAAAGGACTTCAAATGGTATGTAATATGACCTTGACATGTCATTATTTGATTCTGACCCGTGGTCCTCGACCTCAGGTCATGGTCAAGTATAAGGGTATCCCGTAACTTAAGATGGCCATGTCGCATGTCATTCGACTCGTTGAGCTGGAAAAAACATATTAATGCCACCGGATATCTTCTAAATCTTCGCACCGGGCCGTCGGAGCGAAGATGACACCTTGTTCGTTTCCTTGCAGAGGCCAAATGAGGCTCCCCTTTCACGCTTAGACACATGGTTACAGTGGCAAAAAAGTGAAATCAAACGGAAATAACTACTTCTGAAAACCCTTGCAGAGACAAAAATCAGTTAGTGCCCAAGCACCTTATATCAAGTCAAGTTAATGCGGTAGCATTCTTACGTAGAACCTACCAACTCTACCGGACTCTCCCGGTACCCGTCACCTTCTGGGGGAGAGGAACACGGCCGAGAGTTCAGGTAGCAGGGTGGTCGTGATGTAACGTCAAAGGCATAAATTACCCCAACAGAGCAAGAGCATGCATAACCTTGATTAGTATAGGCCAAATGGTCTCCATGACACCGAAATCATAGTTATACTGCGTTTAATTGTAATTTTCAAAAACTCAGATAATTGTGTTTACCCTTGGTGACCACTGCTGACATAGCTATGAACCTAACCGGACCTCCGTGACATATCACATTTTTCAAGTCAACAGCTTTTGAATGCTATTCAGAAATTTCGTCTTGCATTTCTAAGAGCGAGCTAGATTTCCACTTCGAAAAATTACTATGCATGGGCATAGGAATGACGTCATAACTCAGTGACCTGACCTAGCTGGGTATTTTTTTGTCAAAAATATTGCAAAAGCTGTCAGTTAACAGATGCGCAGACTGATATTGCCTTAATACAAATACTTCTGGAATTATTTGCAAGAGAAATTAAGAGAAGTAGGTCCAATGGAACACTCAATAGGTACCGGAAAACAACCATCAGAGACGAAATTTTCACTTGCCCATGGTCGAAGTTTTTTTGCAAGGTAGAACCATTTCTTCTGCACTCAAAGTCTCCATTTTAACCCTAGAATCACCCCCTGGGTGGCAATAGGTCTATTCCGAAAATTATTTTTTAACTATCATTATCATCCCCCCCTACCAAAGCAATTGACCAATTTTGCTGGCTGCACAAACTATATTCATTGTATGCACTGATCATGTACTGATACAGGATCGTGTTTGACGGTGCCTATGCCTACTGCGTTGTTCATCATTTATGTATATTGCTTTTATTTTCCAGTTTTAGGAGAAATCACAACCTGGGCAGCGTCAAGTCTCTTGCTCCGGTGCTACTCAACCGATGTGCGTGCATAGTGACCGTCGAGCGTCTCACCTTGGGCACAGTGGCTTCGCTGATGTCGTTGATGTCCCAGTCCGAGTCCCTGCGCGGGCTTGGGCTGCGCAGACTCATGGCGCAGCTGAGCTCGCCGCCTCCGGGGCATCTGCGTCAGACACGTCACAGCGTCACCGGAGGCTGCGTCAGTAGTGTGACGGGCCGGGAAGTAACACGTCACGTCAGAGCCTCCACCGGCACGCTTCCGGGCAACACGCAGGGGCACCGCCGCCGGGCAAAATGTCGGCGTGACGCTGTGACACTGCCCGCGGGCGTTGGCTGGCACGGCCGAGCTAGTCAGTCAACCGCGGCACGCACTGGGCCACCGCCATCCGCGACCGACCAGACACAGCCAATCACAGCCCAGCCGGAAGCTCATCTTTCATGCCGCCGGCCAATCGCCGGCACAGGCTCACTCATTAACTGTGACGTCAGCCAATCAGGGGCGGCGCCGGCCGTCGCACGTTTGTCATCGGCGGCGTGTGCGACGGCCGGGGTCGGCGCTGACGAGCCGGGAGGGGAGGGGGAGGGGGGTCCGAGCCCGCGCGGCGAGGCGGCAGGCAGACGTGAGCCGCACGGCAGCGGGGCGCCAACCAAAACATACATTATCCTGGCCACAAAGTGTCGGGAGTTAATTATCTGAATGACCTGTCAGTCAGCGGCGGACCCCCGGCAGCGCAACAATTGTGTCGGTAAATTGGCGACAGAGAAACTGGAGAGGTGGCTATTGACATCAGGCTGGCAGGCAAACGCACCACACTATCCCGCCAGCAGACAGCTACGGACCGTCTGGAACACGGCTCCTACAAAGAGCGTAAATGGGGACAGCAGTCACTTGGCGCCGTAAAGTAAGACAAGAACGAAAGTTTTCGTTGAGGTACAATGTAATAAGATAAAACGTACAAATGCACAATTAACTGGCTGAAAGCGGAGAATGATGGGTAGAAATAAAACTATTTTGTTAGCGTGTTTTACTATTTGCAGAATATTTCACAACAATAGTTATATTCGAATCAGAATGTGAGGAGCCCGCCAAGAAACCAAACCCTCATAGGTTTTGAATTTCTACTCCGTAGAATACATCAGTCGGAAAACCCAATGTTTCCCTTATCTCCCACTCGTGGCCGTGGATTTCGGAGGAACATTATCGATTTGAAAATCCCAAGGAATCCCCATCTCCTACACAGGGATGTAGATTTCTGAAAAAATCGGGGGTGCCCAACTGTTGAATTTCAAATCTTGCTGGCGGGTCATGTGGTTAAAAATATATATTTCAAATCCAATATAGATGCAAAACTTCAAAACTACTGTTCAATTTATAAATCTCGTCACAAACTTTATATAATAGGAATACGCGCTTTTAACACCATCAGGGCCTTCAAAATCTCACAAGAATGTAACATTCTAAAAACTTCCATGAATGATAAATATGATGGACACAAATTTTCTGTAAATCAAGAAAATGGGCGTTCAAGGCATGTGAAAGCAGGTGTGCCACCGAACCGACCGGGCCTTAAATTACCGATCCCAAATATCCGAAGAAAAAATTTTCAATCCCGCAATGATCTCATGGTATAAACATACTTTCACCTTTTACCGCGAACTTAAGAACAAAACCCTGATGCTCAATATTCTCGGAGTAAAAGCCACTTGAGTCGACGTCTTACTAAGGACTGGATTTATATGATGGTTATTCGAATATGTCCGGAAAATAGGAGGCGTCTTTTAACTCTGATGCTGAGGTGCGCTGGTTGATTTCATAAGAAAGCTACAAGACTATAAAACTAAAAGAAAACTACAACATGAAATCGGTATATATCCTCTTATGCCATCGAATTTATGGAATTACGGAGCTCCCTACGTGTGGAGAGCGTTATAAACACGTTGAACACGCGCACTGGAGAGAGGGGGGCTCGGAGGCCTTGACCTCGGAGGCCTCGGAGGCCTTGACTTATAGGCTTTCAAAGTCAGACCTGCATTTTTAGATCGCCTTAATCGCGCGGTCGGACCAATTCACTTGCATTGGAGACCGAGTGGTGACGTCATAACGCCATATAACCGGGATGATATGTCAAGTTTGCCTGACATGAAGGTCAAAGTCAAGTTCAAAGGTTACAGGTCAAGGTCATAACAGCACTTTCAAGGTCATTGCCCCCAGTGCTTCCGGTCGAATGTATATTATGTATGCCGTATATTATGACATGACGTCATAGTTAAGGTACCTTAATGCAAAGGTCAAGTTCAAAGGCCAAGGTAAAAGTTCAACGGGAAAAGTCAATCCCTGTTTCCCGCCAAAAAGCTGCTATAGTGCTAGTCATAGTGTACATACATTATAGGTAGTATGCCATGTTGTGACCTCATAGGTCAATGACCTTGAATGATTTTGCCCTTAAAATTGTAGGAAATATTCTTTGTGACCTTCCCTCTAATACCCTGGTCTGCTTTTAGCTTATTCCCGTTTCTTCCGCATAATCACGGCATTTCCCAATGGGTCCCCAGCATGGGGAAAAATTGAACCTTGATGACCTCGTTTGGCCTTGAAGATACTGACCTAGGTAAATTAAAATTGGCCATGATGTAGTTCAACATAGCCCTCACCCACCCATTAAACAGTAATTTTTATACGCCTCTTAGTTTCCGAGATCTTGGGGGGGCTACCAGCCCCCTCCAGTGCGCGTTAGTGCCAGACCCCTCTTCAGTGCGAGTATTAACACCCGGAGGGTATCGTGGGAATCGGTGGAAGAGAGATGCAGCGTGACTCATTTGTAGTTAGAATGTTTGTATGTGCCGGTACCAAGAGCCTCGAAATATGTAATCCAATTGTTTCCGACATGATGACACAAGTATTGATAAAAAGTCAAAAGTGTTTGTGATGATGGTAATTGTGTTATAATTACATTTATAATATACATTTATCTGCGTAATTTCCCAGTAAATTTAGCCAGTTTTCCTGCCGAATGCAGAGCCAGCGGCAGCATCAGATGGTCACCCGGTCAGCATCGGTGAAAGAGATATGTCTCCCTTACACATCGTGACAAAGCGAAAAGATGTAGCTGTCACCGCTTGAACTCATTGACAATATCATTGTTCAGGATATCAAATCAGCCAAAATAAGAATATTATTGCCGCTATGAAGACATGGATGGAAGCTTAAGAGTCTACATGGCTTGCGTGTAACATATTTTGTGGGGCACAACAGTTCGTGATGTGATCGCTTCCCTAATATAAATATTCATCAAACACTTGTCGCACTTCACAAACTAGCCCAGCCGTCGACAAAGTGTGCATGTACTCCCAGAAGTCAGACTTGGTGCCCCTGAGCCCGGCTAGGTGTTGACTGGGGGCCCGGGCGCAGCTGGTCCACGGCGAAGCGAATTGAGACGACTTAGTGCCGACACGAGCCAGGACCAGCAGCAGACTCGTGCTGAGGGCCTGTGGTGCATATAAATATAAGACATCCTGCAGGAAAGTTCCCTCTTAAAGTGAAGGTCACTACCTGCACTTCTATTGCAGCCATGTGTTGCATCAACTATGGCAGAGTTGATAACATAACAAAAATACCGAGATGCTGCTAGGCACAAAACAACCATTAACGAAACATGAGATTTAACTTAAAGATTGCCTTCCTGTAGCTGTCTAAATAGGAGGAAGCACAGCACCTGACCTTAGCAGCGAACTGTTCAACAAAGGGCATGTGAAAATTACGTAAAGAAACTATTGCATCTTTAGCCTTTGTGGGGATCGTACCCCTCCCGTGGAACTTTTGAATAAATAGATGCAATCGTGATGCCAGCTCACAACGTAGCAAGTTGGTTTTTCTGTAGAAATCTAGAGAGCAGGCACCATTCTTATTTGAAAGCCTAATCATCTTTACTTTTAGAAATACATTTTTCCAACGCAACTTGAAATTCAAAGAATTGATTATCCGGTGTTTGGGGTCCTGACAAAGCTCCCATATACCTAAATTTAAGAATAGGGAGCAAAGCCTGCAACATTTTTATCAAAGCTGAAAACTGTTTGTTCCTTGGTCTTAATCTCATTGTTCTAACCCATCGTGCTACAAGTCTTAAAAACCTTTAAAAAATATACCTAGCTAGTAAAAACATCCATGACCTTTTAAAGTTAAATTGATTTATTTCGAAAAGTGATGGCAATGGGACATATATTTATCGTTATTATGAGTGTAACCAACATAAGCAAGTTCGGAACAGTATGGGTGCGGGGACCGAGAGGCCAGGGCCGGAAGGAGAGCGTTGCCCCGTGGTGTTTGTTGTGGCACACTGACGCGGCCTGACACAGTACCGGCAGTGCCGGTCACCCGGTCAGTCCCAGTGACCCAGAGGAGCAGAACCGGTCTCCTGCACCGGATCCTATCGCCCAGCCCCGGTCACCTCATATGGCAGCCGATACTCATCCAGGGGTGTCTATGACTTCTCTCTCCGGCTCATATCTGATATCCCGAGTACAAAACACTTATGCTAGGTATACGAAACATGTGTGCTTCTGCTAACGTACTTCTGCCGTACGTAAGAGTGTACAGAAAAGTGAAGCACGAGGCGCCCGCCTATCCCCGTGGTCGCCGCCAACGCGGCAGCCCTCTCTATCAGACCGACTGGCGGCGACTGCGACTGTGCACACGTGCAGAACCGGCCGCTGTTGTGCACGGTAGTCCGGCGGTGCAGCACCGGCGCACGCTCACCTGACCACCATGCTGCCGCTGCCGCTGCTGGAGAACCTGCTGACTCCGACCGAGGCGGGCGGTGACGGCTGCGGAAGTCTGCTGCTCTGCAGTCACGTGCGGTACCTGCCGGGCCAGCTCCGCGCCGCCGAGCACGCCGCCGTCTGAGATTCTGCTGTCTTCGGAGGCTCAGCGGGACAGCCCGGCGCGACTCCCCTGCCCTGAGGGCGCACGCCGTCCCCACTGATCCACTGACGCCTCTGACGCGCCCCATTGGTCGCTGAGGGCGGTCACGTGACTGGCTCTGGGCCGGCTCGGCGCCGGAGACTGAGGCGAATTCGAAATTGCATTTGGTCCGGTGAAATGATTTGTTTAAACACAGCCGGTGGGCCGCGCGGAGTTGGCGAGTTGAGCATATTTGCACGGAAGCTTTGCAGCTGATTACTGAGCGCCGATATTCAGCGTGGCGTCGGTGGGCTCGCTCCGGTGCCCAGAACCTGTGGCGAGCAACGGACTCTCTCGCTGCTGGGAAGCTCTAGGACTACACCCCTGTGTAGCTGCCAAGTGTGGAGAGCTGATACGCATCTGTTCGTCTCCGGGCAGCCTAAGCCTACCATACAGAATAAGAAATGAAGAAAGGAAAGCAAAAAACGTTAGTTTTCGGGGGACTAGTGGGCAGTATATATATTACATGTACCATGAGTCACTAGTCCTGGGCTCAAATCCCAGCAGAGTCCCTGAATAAGCTTATCTGATCCCCACATCGCTCTCAAAGGGGTTGTAGCTGGCGGTAACGCCGTATAACATCGGCAGTTGGTGCGTCCTTTGGCTTGTTGCTGGTTTGATGTACCTATGCTGTTTTTTCAATAGTTTTGGGATAACTAGGTGGCATAGGGGAGGGGCAGAGTGGAGAGGGCAGCAGTCTGAGGCTTATTCTTAGACTTAAAAAATGGTAAAGATTGTGATACAGACGGGCATGACCCCCTGCCTCCTGTTCTTACACCAATGCTCGTGTTTCTAGGGTCGTAGGGTGTGTTGCCACCATAAAGACAACGCTGCTAGTGCATTGGTATTCCTCTAACCGTCCACCATCAAAGTCCGTCATCTATCTATGGTTTTTCAGATATTCTCTGTAAGGTCTTTCTTCCTCAGTCTTTTGAATGCTCTCAGTCTTAGCAGACTAAAGACGAATTATTTTCAGATTAGGTAAATCTTAGGATTGCTAGAGGTCAAATAATTTCCTGTTGGGGAACAGTGGTGATTGCCTGTTTTAATCGAACGGAGACCCAGTATATTTCATTCCACCAACTCAAAACAAAACCCAAATTTCCAAGTCAAATCCCAGAAAACGACAAAAAAACAATAAAAGCGAACCCCCACATTTCACTTATTTTCATAGAGGAGCAACTCACCCGCGATATCAGCACAGCAGTCAAATCACCAGAACTGACATCCAGAGCATGGATGAGCGGTCACGGTTTGACCATCCCAAGAGAGCTCCCATTATATTCACCCATTATACCCATATTATATCCCATATGCAGAAGCCGTCCATAAACAAGACTTAAGCTCAGAGTGCAGGTGCCACCTAAAGAATACCCTCGACAGCACTGCAAGCTAACTTTGCCCAGAATGATGTATAACATAAGCAGCTCAGTGGAGAGGAACGTGTTTTGTGGACCGTTCTAAAGCTACACCTACCGCGTGTTTATCACGATATATTTTTTCAACGCGAATACCTGCAGTATAAAGATCGCGAAATGAAAGGAGGAAAGCATTTGCATCATAAGCGCACAGTGCATGAGAAGAAACTGATCCGGTACAGATTCCGGTATTTTCAATGAGCACAATAGCCCAGTAATTCCTTGCCCTCCCGGTGAGATGAACCCTTTTGGATAGTGATGGTTCATGACGTGGCATGATCCCATATCTAAAAATGAAACCAAGCCAAAGAAAAATACCACTAAAGCGTATCAATGCCTTCATTCTACCTATTTCTGTAATTTCTCTAGACTGTTGCTGTTCGGAGTAGAGAGCAAGATTGAGAGCGCTTGACATTGGTTTTCCAACATGATATCGGCTATGACCTCAGTTGTCAGCAAGGCGCTCAAAACACTATTGTCTAGGCCCAGCTCCTGTCACTCCTTAGCCTTGCTTTAGATTACCACCGGCACCGAGAAAGCAAGATGTACACAGATACCTACGGTGCCAGGAACTGCATCAGCATTTCTTCTACGGACATCACTGCAAATCAGTTGAGATCGCCTGAAATCGACAACATTTGTTCTGAGAAAGCACGTTCACCCTCAGGCCAAGTACACTGCCTTCACCGTAACTGATATTTTGTTATTCAAAAGGTATCTAGACACCAGAAATCACGTTGAAAGTACGGTGGCACTAATCTGTCATCCTTAAACTTAAAGGGGATTGTTTCGTCAGTGTCTTAGTTTAGCCCACACCCCACCGGGGGTCCGGTGCCACCTTCGCCCCACCGGGGGTAATCGATGCCTTCCCTCTAACTCCGAAAATAGTGGGTTAGGGAAAATCTGCAAAGAGAATTGGAAAGCTCGTATAAATTCAGTAGGATTTTACTTGCATGTTTTAGTGCTCAGGTCAATGGTTTGACCTCCAGATATCAAGTTCGGTAACTATAGGCTATTTTCACTAAGATATGCAATGTTTAAGAAACCTGGACATAGCTCTCATGCCATTAGAGCTACTGAGATCTGGTCTTTTATATAAGACTGCCTGGGCTTTTTCCGCTATGTGAAACATAATGACCTCCGACCAGTGGCTTAACCTCCAAAGGATACCTCTTGACCTAACATGACCTGAGGTCATGAAGGTCAGAGAGTGATTTTGCCGAATATCAAATGAAAGCCAGCGACGTGACATACACGATGACGTATAATCCAGCGCTCGAGCTTGATTAGGCCAAAAGTTATCGTCAAATACTGTTTTGACCCCTCGTGACCTGAAATATCCTCAGATAATTCAAATGGCAAACATCACCCCCTGGAATCCGTTAAAGGTGGCAAGGAATGTTTGTCTGGAAATCTGAACATTTGCAATCATTGTTGTAACTTTTAGATCATAAGACAGCTTTTCCCCATACTTTTTCTATGAGAGAGATCACCTCGTGACCGGACCTCAGGTCACCAAATCAAAAATCCCGGATATAAATTGCGTATAACCTGGTGAGGTCATCAAGTATAACAAGTTTCAAACCGATCGGTCTCGAGACGTAGCTACTATAGAGCTCAAAAGTTGAAGTGAGGTGACCTTGTTTCACCTCACCTGGTGACCTGACCAAGCGCGACCCGGGGTAAAAAAATTTAAGGACGGTGGGCAAAACGATGGGGTGAGAGGTAAACTCCTCAAACGTGGTGCTGCACCTCGTCGTTTTTCTGTTATTCTGAAAAAGCTTATGGCCATCGATGCCCCCGATGGGGCAAGGGTTAATATGCGCAGTAGAGAGGGTTCTGGCGTCAACGTGCAGTGGAGGGGTCCTAAAGTGTTTCTCTTCGAGATTTAGAAACCAAGAGGGCTAAAAAACGCCCGCTTTGGAGTGTGTGGAGGCGATGTTGATCTAAATTTTAGCTGAGTTTCATTGATTTAGGTCAACATATTCAAGGTTAAAAGAGGTCATAAAAACCAAATATGAGTTGAGCTGGGGACCTATTGCGAAATTTCGTATTCATAGGAGAAAAAGCCAAAATCTGACCAATGTCATAGAGGAAAGGTCTCACACAAGAATCTCTGAAAGTTCGAGGCCATGGACATTCACGACCACTGGCCTATGGCGTAACAATATGATATATTCCTAAATATTTATCATATATATGGCACTATAGGAGCCTTTAGGCGGGAAATAAGAAATAATAATAAACCTAACCTTGAAAAAACCTTTGACCTTGACTTGCGACGTTGACCTCAGCATTGAATAGCCTTAATTATGAATACATAGCATAACATACGTCATACTGAATAATGTCATCTGACCAGAGTATAGGGGTCAATGACCTTCACCTGTGACATTTGACCTGAGCCATGACCTTCATGTGGGGTGACATTGACATATAGTTCCCATTATATCACGTCATTAAGTTTTTGATCGGTCCACAGTGCAGGCGAACTGGTGCGGCCGCGCGCTTACGATGGTCTTAACCCGCTCCCCGGTGGGCCTGCGAGCCACCTTCTCCGTGGTGGGGGTGTTCGAACACCACCTCGAAATCGGCCCCTAAGCGCGATAGTGGAAAAACGCGAACGCTGGTGGATATCTCATACAAATGCATGAAGAAACTACATCAGTCGCTTTTGAGCTCAGGTCAATATTGAGGTAATGACAGGTCAAAGAATGTGGGATTTTGAGTAGAGTTTTTGGACTCTAGTGTCTGACAAAGTTGGGTTAGAATCATGCTTTAGGCACCATTCGCTTTCTCTGGTAAGGGCAAATCAAATGATGACAATACTCGGTCAAAACACAAAAATGACCTCACCTCAGGTCAGGTCAAGGTCACTTTTTAACCTAGCATAGTCAATATACATATCAATCGACTCTCAATAGCAATCTGAACGCAATATCACAATAAAAGCTGTGTCATCATTTCATGAAAAGTTATTGACCCAAGTCTGAAAACTGCTTAAATATCCCCAGATGACTTCTTAAAGGTCACACTTCAAAAACTGCGACATCAACCTGGAAAGGGGCCCAGCATACTACGATTTGGAAAAAAGGAAGGTATTTTAAGCTGTATCTCACAAAAAGTTCTGTTTTCCAATGTATTTCTAATGGAGAGGTCATGGTCCCTACTTGACCTTATGTCATCGATATTCCTAATAAATATTTCCAGCTACTTCAAGGTAGAATTGCTGCTAATCAATACCAGTTAAATGCGCTTTCAGATAATTTTGCATCCTCAAGAGAACCCAAGCCCTGTTAATCATACAGTGTGGAAATAGCGAGTAGGGCACCTGGACTCTGAGAATCTGGCAGCCACTCAAAAATTGCAAGTAGCCTGGAAAGTAGTGGATGCCTGCTTGACATGCATGTAGCATATACCTAAGTAAAGCCAAACAAAGTGAGACGATTACACTAATTAATCGAGCAGTTTGTCATGTTCTAATGAGGCTGACTAGCCTGCTAGTTTCTAGTATGATAAGAAACACGCTTGTGTTACCTACAGCAATATAGAGTGGACAAGAGTGCAGCCCAGCAACGGCTGATTCCCGTGCAGCCCGCACATATTTCAATTTCGCACATTCGCCAACGCATCAAACAATCAAATGCAGGGTTTTCTGACCAGGAGCTGCTATCCTGCGCGCGATTTACGATAACAGGCCAATCAGCACGTGAGACAATGCCTCGCTTATGCAAATCCCTCCCATAAGGTATGATGGTTTGAATTACTAATTATACGCGGAATGTGCTCCGACCACTGGGGCTCCAATGTCTTTAGACCAACGAAGCTACTGTTTCCTATCGTGGTAAAAATGTCATGTTTACACCTTTTACTGGTCCTAATCATTTTGCTGCATCTGTCAACTGAAAAAAATCACTGTTTATGCTATGGTTCACCGTAAACTAAGGCACCATGCCTCGATCGGTGCAGTGAATAGTTGAAGAATCAACTCGTTGCCCTCTTTTATTGTTCCGATGGGAAGCCATTCAGGTTTCTGCCTCCTTATATAATAAAAATGACATGCAGAGGTGCAGAAAGTATGCTGGCTGTCACAAACTCAATGCGACGTAAGCCTCCTCTGTCACACAGAGCTGGAAATCATAATTGTATACTTGAATACTATTTCCAATATGCTGAATGTCCTCTACCTGTCTCTTACTTTTTGCGGCAGACAAGGTTCAAGCACCAAACCATTACAGCATGAAAGTAGTAAACTGTTTTCATTTTTTAGATCATATTTTTGTTTTTGGAAGGAACATTTCCAATTATGGGTCATTGTTTCCAGTATTGGGATCATAACTATTATTGGCAACTCTGACCACAGCTTCCTCCAGTGACATGCATTTCCCTTTTTGAAGAAGTTTCCATTTTTGGAAGGAATTTTTCCAATTATGGTACATTTCCCCATGGTTAAATGTAGCAATTATCATGAAAATAATTATTATTGGGAACATATCTATTAATGGGAGCATACAAAATTGGGAACCCTGATCATAGCTTCCCCCTTCCCCCCCACTAAACGTCTATCTCACATATCAACAAAAGGGACAAAAATGTCAATGTCAACATAGGATTTGGATCTACCTAAAATGTGTTGGTAAAGTGGACCTTAGGTAGCATTTTTATAGACAGATCAAATGCTTCAAATTTGCCTCCCACCCCCAATTATCACCTGCCTGGTCGTTCGTTCTTCCAGTATAAGCTCTGAGGCAACTACCCTGCATAAATGTAAAATTATGTCTATTGGCCTAATAGGTACAGAGGTATTGGAATTCTCACACCAAAGAAAGATCCAGTGTAGTCAAAATCCTGCTTTAACTCCATGCAGTTCAGGTCCTGTGCGTTGCCTTCTACCACTGGTAGTAAGCAGCACACCCCCAACCAGCGTTTTTCGAGGTCTCTTTCTTTCTGAGATTTTCTGTGATTTTCTGAGATGAGAAGGGGGTCTACTAGGCCCCCTCCAGTGCACGTTAGTGCCAGGCCCCTCTCCAGTGTGGGTGTTAACACTTTGCGGAGGACTGCATTGGCACACATTTGCTATCTGTACAATATTGACATGATAATTTGATCATGAAATCTCACCTGAATCACTGTTGTTGCCAGTCTGTTGCTGGCGCTAACTCTCCAACTTCCTCAGGCTCCAAATCTACTTAACCAATCTAGGGCACAAACAAGGTAAGGCACAACCAAGCTAAGGAATGAAAAAGCAAGTTTGATATGTGAAAGTGCATCAGTCTTACATTCATCTTAGATTACCAATGGGCAGCACTATTTATTCTAGCTAGTTTTAGCCTGCACTTATCTCAGATATACCTAATAGATATGCCCGCAAAAGAAGTTGCTTCCCACCTGTTTAAATTTTTGGCAGGCTCCAAAGCAATAGAGACACTGCAGGCTCTGCATCACATAAACATTTTGAAATTTCTTGTCGCTGTTGCGTGGTTTAAGTAGAATTGCTGCCCAGCTATGCTTATTTTTTCACCCATCTAGTACTTTTCTTAGTAGCTTTTAGGCGTACTTAATACTAAATTCAAAGAAATAGGGGCCGCTAAATCGAACAGACTCAAACTGTAAATATAATTTAACCTGACAAAATGGACAGAGAAGTACTTGATAAAGTATCTGCGTTATCGTTAATGCCTTGAATATGCCCAAAATCGTGTATTTCTCGAAAAAATCGACTGTCACATTTCGGGTATCTAGGCGGCAACTGTCTGGCAACTACCAACAATCGGCACCATTGGGCTGCATGTTAAAATCTGGCAACTGTGACAGCGGTTTCCGGGTTTTCTGCAGCGGGGGTCCCTCGTTTTAGTAGAAACTGAACACAGTACCAATATTGTATCACTTATGGTACGCTGTGCAATTGAAGAACAAAGTTGTTAAATTAAAATATCAGCTACACGCTTAATTCTGTATTTCGAAAACATGTGGTTTGATTTTGAACCATATAGTCAGGGTCGCTATATTTTGTCACAGTTATGTACCTCAATTTTCGTAAATGTGTCACAAACTCCAGTAGCCGAGTTGGCAAGTTTCTGCACCTCTGATGACATGCACACAATAATAATGATCGACTACAAATATGAAGCCATTATAATAAGTACCTATAAACCAATCTTAAACACACCACGAATTGAACACACACAATCGAGTAAAACAAACCTAATCAGCCCCACTGCCCTGCCGACTGAGGTGTTTGTCGTCCACTGAAAACTCACCTAACATTACAGTTATGTACATCTCCGGTCCAGCTATTTGCTGGCCCTGTTTCCGGCGTCGGGCCCGCTGACCGCCAATCACAGCTCCAATGGGCCGATTTATTGGCCGTTCGCGTTCGCTGACGATTGCGGCGCTGTGGTGCTCCACGAGCGCCGCGCTGCGCCGATACCATCGGCTAATTATAGCCGGCGCGACGCGCATGAATTACGCGGCGGCGGCAGCGCGGGCCCGCCGACGCGCCGATTATTGACTGGAGCGCCGAAACGGTGCAGTGTGTCGGCGGGGCGGCGCGCTGCCGCCGCGGTATTTATTTGGGTAGTAGGTCTCAGGCGCGCTGGTTATGTCTCAATTGCGTCGTTTTTTGAGGTCACGCGTGCCACCTGCTTGTGATCCCACGCTCTTGCGCCGATCCCCGCGCTCGTTAGCGCCACGGACAAAATAAATGAAACAAATCATATTTCCTGGTTAGAAATGCTGGGAAAATAATTATGTCTATCATCAAACACATGTCTCAAAAATTCCATGTGTCTGACTGCGCCCAGTAGGGAATTTCAACTAGGACAAGACGAGTGGTTGAAGATGGTGAGCTCCCCCCAGCTTGGCTCAGTCACTACAAGGACAGGGCGAATGTCGTCAATGTTTGAATGCGCACGGTAATCATGATCTATCATTAAGTCACCTTCAGAAGGTACTTTGAGATGCCGTCAATTATTTAGTCCGGTCAGATCTTGTCTTGGGACTCGGAAAGAGCAATGATATCGTCATTGGAAGGGGAGGAGGCAGAGGCACCCGATCCCGTGCTTTTTGGCGGCAAACCCTCCTTTATTAGCTGAGTAGCAAGAGGACTTATAGACATTATCATAAGCACGACTGGGAGAGAACGAGGAGCGTAAAATCCAATAGCTTTTGTATCTAGAAGGCATAGTTTTCTTTCAGCGAGAAACTAACCATTCACTTACGGACCCTTGTCCTCTCCTCCCACTTGTTAGTCGCTGACGACGTCCTCAGGTGTCAGCCGAGATATTCGTTGCCGGTGGGGGCTCGCGTGCCGCTCAGTCATCAGCGGTGCAGCGGTGCGAAGCGCGACAGGACCGCACCTCCGATGAGCCTGGCACCAGTCAAAGGGTTGGCGGCGAACACGGACGTGGCGGCGATCGCGCTTCGGTAACGAGCCGCTATCGAGCGGCAATTAGCGTCGTTTACAGCGGCCGTGTGTCGCAGACGACACGCCGGAGCAGGCGTGGCCGACCAGACGCGCCGATAAGCCGGCCGCACACAACTGCAGGCGGACGCCCCGGACGACTGCCGTCGCAGAAGTCCGCCGAGTTCCAGCCCCGGGACGAGGTTCTGCGGTCCTATCGAGTGGTCTCAGAAAAAAACACTGTCACGCGGCAGGCTGAGGAATTTTTGGCACTCGTTCATCAATATTGTTTCAAAGGGTATCCTCAACCAGAAATGGACAGCCGGTGACTCACCAGCGAGATGTGGTCTATTCTAATATTTTCTCCCCGGCAAGAGCCCGGGACAAGCTATTTCCCAGAATAGTTTTAAACTTTTGACCCAATCACTCGACGACAACAAACACTCAGACTTGATGGAACTCGACATGCTCTGGACTTGATTGCTGAGAATTATAGTAGACTAAATGTTAATGTTATTCAGTAGTAAAATATTTATTGATTAATATAGAGGAGAGCGTCCGTTATTTATCATGCTCCTAAATTCGCAAACTCAAACATGTATGTATCTATCAGCACTATTTATGCGTTTTATTCTCACCACTTTGGGATTCCCCACTATTCAGAAACATTTTCTGATAAAGGGCTGACCTGACTAACACTATCAAAAGAGAGATATTTTTTTTGTAAATCAGGAGGTATTTATTCTATGAACAGTGATGGTGGACCAACTGTCTACTTGGTTCACATGAATTAGGTGGGATTTGAATGTTTTTCGTGGGTAAATATGAGATTGGGGAACACAATATTGCTACACATACTTTACGCCAGGGTGGAAGCGATTAGAACGGGACTATTTTGTCGTCCTGTGCAGGTGATGAACACATATCTTATCGCATGCCAACACGCAGACCCTTTTACATGTTAGATCAGAACAGACCCTTTTATATATAGCCAGCTTAGGTCTCAGGTAGTTACGTTGTTATGCTAAACAGATGCGTTAGTGAATGCTCACATTTTTTAGTTTAGATTTCTAAGTAGTGTGCTTTACCATGTATTTTTATGTAGTTTTATGTATGCATTATACATTCAGGTTAGGTTCACTCATTTATTGGAACCCATAAATTTTCATCGAATTATTCGTACAATCTTACTATCTCATTCGCCATTTTTAACTCATTTATACTATCATGTTATTATCATTACACCCGCAGACAATATGAACACTGGTGTTAAATCGCTTAATTCTGCCGTTATCTATTGCAATGTGTTTTGTAGACATGTGCGTTTTGCTTTGAAGACTTTAGCTGTAATTGGGATTTTTCCTGTTGCTATGGCTGTGTTATAGTGTATAACGTAATACAATGATAAAAAGGGTCGGTATTTTTCCCGACAATTATATACCTAGTATTGTACGAAATGCTCACACCTTATCTAATTTTAATGATATTTGACTATTTCCATAAATTCAGAAAATGATCATGAGCTCCAGTATTCTGCAACACGTGCGTCTGGGAGAGGCGGAGGGTGGCCGGAGAGTTTATGGGCACTGAATGGGGGTCTGTTCAGTATCGGCAGTCTCTGCACGGGAGCGCCCCCCGGCGCTGACATTCAGTGGCAGCGCTCCGCCTGCCACCCCCTGAGCGGCTCTGCACCCGCCTCGGTGTACTATCCGGCATTTATAGGCGGCTAATGAATCAGCACTGCTACTTCTGAAACATCATTTACATGAAGTGCAAGTAGCCGCTATCCTGTCAAGGTTATCAGAAACAATGGTGTCCAGTGCCATTGGCAGACAATACACGTACACGAACAATAAAACAAGTGCACTTGGGCTGCACTTGTAATTAGCTGCAATATATTTATGTAATTAATGATGTGTAACAACACTCAGCTCCCTCTTTTCATTTTGCAGTTATTATCAAATGTATTAAAACAGTCATACATTCGGCATAATCTCAACTAATCCGTGACGTCATCACAAACAGTAATGCAGTGAGAGAGCACGTGGCCACGTCGCCACAATTACGTCACCAGTGTACTATCTAATTTACTGTGCAAGCACCTTTTTTCTTTTTAGTTTTTTCAGTTGTTTTTTTCTTCGATATTTCGTTATAACTAAATTTAATGGCTTCTGAAATTTACTTCCCAATATGAAGTGGGTTATTTGCAAGTGAGCATTGGGGCTTAAAGTATGCTTGCAGCTTTTTACGTGTTTGTTAGATTTTAGCCTTGTTTAGGTGCAAACCATCCACTGCCCATCGGAATCCAATCACTTTACCTGCAGCTGGGTTGGACTCATCAAACCCAGCCTTCGTGTAGGAAGCTTGACATGAAGCCAAAAGCGATCAGGGCTGATCGAGTGTAAGGAGGAAGATAAAGACTCCACGTCGGCTGTATCTACGGCGGCTGAGGCCAACCACGTTATTAACACGCGCCCCGCTGGGGGCGTAATTCGCCCCCCTCCTGGTTTTTCCCAAATAGCTTAAAAACGAAGCGATGCAGAACAACGAAGCTTTCGGTCCCTTATTCCTTACCAATTTTAAAAATCTGACCAAATTTTTTTAGTTTAGGTCATGTCAGGTCAAGGAACTATTCAGGGTCAAGTGACTCGACCTCAAAACCTAAAATTACGAGTTTGAAGCGGCGCCCAGGGAACATTAACGACCCGATCAGTTTGAAACTTCGACAATATGATAAGGTCATTAGGGTCTAAAAATCTACTATCTCGGAATTTCGATGTTGGTGACCTAAGTTGGGGCCAATATTTTGGTCCCCCATAATATGAATATGTCTATAATATATGAATAATATGAATATGAATATGTCATAATATAATATGTCTATGGTGAAAAATAGAATGGACTCGTTTTCAGTAAATAATGGATAAATAAAGCTGAAAATTCTCAAACTATACATTCCTACCACGATCTTGACCATAAAGTTGAGTTTTTGAGCATCTGACCTCTCAAAGGTAACGTCAGATCTCGGGAGCATAGACTGATTGTTTTGCCAATAATTTCTCACTGAATTGAGATAAAGCTCTTATTTTGCTTGCATTCTGTTTATATTGTCATGGGGAGTTGATTGATATGCAGCATGGCCATGCCAGGTCACTCTGTGACCCTGACCTAGGTCGAGGTCAGGTCATTTTGACTATTTAACTTAGAAAAGTCATACTATACATCATTCGATTTGCCGTGATAAGAGGAATCCAATGATGCATAAAGATTTGCTCTAGCTCCCCTGAGGGCAGATATAGAGAGGGAAACGTACACTACTCTGTTGTAAGCCTATGGAGCATTCTTTGACCTATGCTGACCTCAATATTTATCTGACATAAAAATTCTCATTATAAATTATCTTTGTCTTGTCAAGAGCTTTTAAACGCCACCCGTAATTTTCCTTTAGCTTTCGTGGGGAACAAGATACGGAGGGGGCGAAAAACGCCCCCAGCGGGGCGCGTCATGCAAGGGACCCAGCGGGGCGCGTGTTAACTTGATTCTTAAACATTAAGAGCGCATAACATGGGACATGTTCATGGCTGATTCCTACAGTTGGTACCTACATAATCTGTTTTTGTCCTTGATCTTATGACAAGTCAACTGTTGATGATTAACACGCGCATTGACGGGGGTCTGAGCCACCTTGGCTTTGACGAGGGGGGCGGGTACCCGCCACCCCTAAGATCTCGAGAACCACGGTAGGTAGTGAAAAACAGTAAACGGCGTTGGGTAGCCCATCCACTTCTCCGTCGAAAATATTTAAACTATTTTTTTTGTCAGGTCACATCTAAAGTCACGAGATGTCAAAACATGCCGTCGTAGGGATAACATGTAAATTAAGGTTTTCGGCCATTGCATCTGAACAAGTAAAGATAGAGCAAACGACCTAAACTTTATGAATCCTCACAGCAAGCCGAATCGAATGATATATAATTTTACTTTGCTGTGTCAAATCAAGGATTTGACCTGACCTGAGGTCAGGTCAAAGTAAAATTATATAAAATACATATCATTAGAACCGCAAATACAAGCCAAGTCTAATGCAGCTAAAGAAAACGCTCTATCATCATCTGTTGCTGAGTTATTCAGTAAAAACCATTTTTCCCATGTATTTCCAAAGGAGAGGTCATGCCTCGTACCTGACCTTAGGTCATCGATATAAAAAAATACCGGAACATATTTTAGAGAACTGGGTAGGCCAATTATGTGATGTGAGTTTCAATTGGGTAAGTTCACCCTGCTCCGACTTATGCTATCTGAAACTTTTTTGAGGTCAAGTCACTTGACCTGTACTGGTGACCTGACCTGGGATGACCTAACCTTAAAATTTTCACAGAAGTTGTAAAAATGATGAGGGAAAGGTATGCCAGTACGGTGGCGCTACGCGCCGCCGTTTTTATACTATCTTCGAAAAACTCGAGGGCGGGGTACCCGCCCCCCGTCAATGCGCGTGTTAACCTTCGCCCCACCGACGGGCCATCGATGATCCTCTTAAGGGGTTGATGCAGAATAGCATGATTTCAGAATAGCGGAAAAAGACGAGTCGCAGCAGCGCAGGTGAGGGATCTACCTCTCACCCCATGATTATCCCACCATCCCTGAAATTTTTTAACCCGGACCACACTTGGTCTGGTCACAAGGCGAAGTCAACCAGTCACTTCACTCCAAGTTTTGAGCTCTGCCATAGCTACATTTCTAAGCCGATCGATTTGAAACTTGCTACACTTGATAAAAGCTCCAGGGTCTAAGAAATTAATATCCGATATTTTTCGATTTAGTGACCTGAGGTCAGGTCACAAGGTGACCTCTCCCATAGACAAAACATGGGAAAAGCTGTCTTATGATCTAAAAGTCCCAAAAATGATTGAGAATGCTCAGATTTCTCAGAGAAACATTCTTGGCCAACCTTTTATGGATTCTGTGGGCAATATTTGCCCTTTGATCTATTTGAGGTCATCACAGGTCACCAGGGTCAAAACAGTATTCTGACGATAACTTTCAACCTAATTAGGCCAGAGTGCTAAGTTAAACGTCATCTTGTATCTTTCCTCACTGAATTTGGATTTCATTTGATATACAGCAAGGTTATTTTCTGACCTTCGTGACTTCAGCTCATGTTAGGTAAAGAGGTGCTCTCTAGAGTTCAAACCATTGGCGGGAGGTCATTATGTTCCGCATAGCGGGAAAAGCCCTGGCATTCTCCTATCAAATTTTCTTTACCAGATCTCAATGTCTCTAATGGCATAAGAGCTATGCCCAGGTTTCTCACGCATTGCATATTTGGGTGGCAATAGCCTATCGTGACTTAACTTGACCTCTAGAGGTAACCAATTGACCTGAGCGCTCAAACATGCGAAATAAAACCATTCTGCATTCAGGCGAGCTTTCCAAAGCACTTTTCAAATTTGTGCTAACCCTATACTGTCGGAGTTAGAGGGGGCAGCGATGGCCCCGGCGGGGAGCGGGTTAAGCGATGTCAATCTTACCCACTTTACTAATGGCTTTCGCGAATGGTGTTATGTTGTCTTTGAATACTATATCATAAGGCTCCCTGAGCGTGGGTTTGGCCACCCAAAACCGCTAATGATCTCTGAGAAATAATTTTACAAATGTGAGTGTGTAGGTTATCACTACATTGGGAAGTTTGTTCGAGGGTGAAATAACCTGTCATATTTCCTATCCTCCACTCTCTGGTGACATGCTGCTTCTTGTCAGTCATTCAGGTACGGAATTTTACACAAAAAAACTGTAAGTATTATTCCCCAATTCCTGCTGCACATAGTTTACTAACCATGGAACTCGATATCTTGCTGCATTGCACAATTAGGTGCATGGGAAATTGGGAAGTTCACGTCAAATGTAAAGTTTGAGTCTTGCACTGACACGTCCCTAAATTTAAAATATCATAACCTCTCCCGTTTGTTGTGCTTGTGGAACAAGTGAAATAGCCAAGAGTATTTCTTGTAACAAGTTTTTTTAATAAAAAATGGAAGAAGTGATGATAATGGCCGAGTTTGAGCGTAATAAAACAACTTGATTACCGACTTCTGCAAGGTAAAGAACAATGTAAGTAATTACAGAGCCTGATCATATGGGTGGAGTTAAAACGAAAAAAATCATCGGCAGCCAGATCAGCTTCTGCTTCAGCACCAGCATCAGAAGCAGGGCACACTCCAAGTCCCGGCTGGGCCCATCCCCGGCCGTTGATGGGAGCTCTATTTCGAACCGATTTGTCCAGTAGCATGCTCGTGCGCTGTTTGGCACAGTTTTTGCGCGTGTTTTTGGGCGCCCGATGGCGTGGTGTGATAGTGGCCACAAAGGGCAGCCGCTCGCCACAGAGTGGGCTGCACTGTGGAGCTGCCGAGAGCGAGAGTGGAGACGCCGCCACCCGGTGCGCCCCGTCAGCTGGCTTCGTGCCAGGGTCATGAGGTCAACAACATCGGGGCGGCCCTCAGCTGGCAGAAGACAGAACGGATGCTAAGCCGTGATACTTCTGGTGCTGTAGCTGAGGTTTCGACTGGAATTCTGCCAGTGACAACAAACATCAACATGTCTTCATTCTTATTCTTCCTCATGAAGGTTTGGCGTAAGTTTGAAAAAAATGTTATTCCTCGTGGATTGCATGATCTCGATGGTCATAATAAGCTGCTCTGCAAGCTTCAGGGTGGAGGAGGGGGAATTTTGTATTCAGTTTACTAGGTTTGCTTTGCTGTGATGAACAGGATTTTCCGACAGCCCCGTGAAGTACTTCTGTGAATATATCTCAACTATCTGTCTGCACCTGATCCAAATATTGGCTGTGTTTCGGGTGCAGTGGTATAGTAGTTCCCTGTCGCGTAATTGTGCATCGGTGCAGTGGCAGTAGTTCCCTGTCGAGTGGTTGTGTCCCAGTGCAGTGACAGTAGTTCCCTGTCACGTGGTTGTGTCTCAGTGCAGTGACAGTAGTTCCCCGGCACGTGTTTGTGTCTCGGTGCAGTAACAGTAGTTCCCCGTCACGTGGTTGTGTCTCAGTGCAGTGGCAGTAGCTCCCTGTCGCGTGGTTGTGTCTCAGTGCAGTGACAGTCATCGTCAGGCGTGTTCCGCGCCGTGGCGCCTCACAGAGCCACCCGCCGGGCAGCCGTGAGGTAGCCGCGCTCGTGCCGCTAATAGAGCCGGTTACGCCTGATCGGCATGCAAAGGTAGCGCGGCGCACCGCCACGCCGATACCGTACGACCATTAACGCCCGGCAAGACAGTATAATCCAACTGCAGAGCCCATAACGGCCGGTTAATTATTAACGAATCAGCTTTGGCGGCCATCTGATTAATTACGGTGTGGTTAGTGTTGGTCTGGAGGGGTGCTCAGGTGCTCAGCATGGGGCCGGCGGCTGACCACCTGCCTGGAACGGCCGTCCAGGAACAACACCCGTTTCCAGGGGAGCTGCAGCCACCCGCAGGGGAGGCTCTGAACACTGACAATACTACTGCACCGCTGCTCGGTGGATTGAATGCAGTGATTGAAATCCAGTAGTATTGTATTTAACTTGAGTGTCTTTTTTACTCCGATTTTGTTGAAAGAGTTGAAGATTATTTACCCGACAACATCCACGTCTTCGATGCATGCCATTGTCGAACACCAAGCGCTTGTACCTAAAGTCAAAGAATAATAACACATCATTCCAATCCAGTAATAATTCATGGGTTTATTGATAGCATACAAATTAAGATATTTTCAGGGCAGTAGATCTTCAAATGAAATTCAGAAACAAAACACTGATCTGAACACTGAGCCTTAGTGTACGTATGTACATACATACCATATGCTCGGGTGAGTACGATCAAGTCGAGTCTTTTTGTCAGAGTTCCGAAGCTGTGCAATACTTTTTAGATAACTTTCATGAAGTTGATATTTGGGACTCCTCAACTGGGCAGTATAAACAGAAAGTGATAAAATTTCTTACGCCTCCAAGAATATAGTTTGATGGCTTCAGTGTGGTGATTCTTGGATTTTTATGTTTTTTTCTATATTCTATAGTCTTAAATTTTACATCGTTTTTTTTACTTTTACGCGATTTTATATCGTGACAATGTTTTTAGGCTCTTTTAGCCCCTTAGTATTTGACTTAATTATCTGCTAGTCATATCTTGGGAATTGTACCTATCAATGTGTGTGTATATTGGACCTGTATGTTTTTGTTTTATATCCGATGATTTCATCTTTAAGTGGGCCTCTGGCCCGTTGGTGATACAATGAATAAACTGATAAACTGAAAAAAATCTTGCATAAGCACAACCTCAACAATTATTCTGATGTTTTCACCTGTTTGAGTTTAGGGTGATGATGCATTTATTTTGAGTTGTGTTTCCCAGATCAGCAGAGGTCAGAACAACTGCCAATTTGCCAACAGAGTTGGTGAGAAGTATTTACGCAGTTGAGAGGGGTCTGGTTTCAACGGGCAGTGGACGGAGAACTGAGATTTAAAACCCAAGAGGGTTAGAAAAAAACCTATTTGAGGGTGTGTGGGGGCGATGGTGATCTACCAAACACCAACCGTAGGGGCCTCTGAGCCACCTTCGCCCTGGTGAAGGGTGTTTAACACGCGCCCCGCTAGGGGGCGAAATTTGCCCCCACCCCCTCCTGATTTTCCCCAGATAACACAACGAGAAAACGCAGAGCAACGAAACTTATAGAACCTTATCCCTTATCAATTTAACGCATCTCACCAATTTTTTTAGGTTAGGTCATGTCAGGTCAAGGAGTTATCCAGGGTCAAGTGACCCGACCTCAAAACCTAAAATCACCAGTCACGAGTTTGAAGCGGCGCCTAAGGAACATCTGCCAACTGATCACTTTGAAACTTTCACAATATGATAAGGGCATTAGCGTCTACAAACCTGCTATCACAGATTTCTGATATTTTTGACCTAAGGTGGGTTAATTTTTGGTCAACCCATTGTAAGTCAATGGTGAAAAATTGAAAGGGTTATTTTTCAGTAAATACTGGATAGATAAAGCTAAAAATCCTCACACCGTGTATTCCCACCACGATCTTGACGATAAAGTTGAGTTTTTGACCATCTGGTCTCTCAAAGGTCATGTCAAGTCACCGGAGGATACAGTGATTATTTTGCCAATAACTCCTCACTGAATTGAGATAAAGCTCTTATTTTACTTGCATTGTGTTTATATTGTCACGGGGAGTCGATTGATTTGCAGCATGACCATACCAGGTTGCCCTGTGACCCTGACCTAGCTTGAGTTCAGGTCATTTTTACAATTGGGCCTAGCAACGTCATTTTATACATCATTCGATTCGCCACGATGAGTAAAATCCAGTGATGCATCAATATTTGCTCTAGCTTTGCTGAGTAAGAATCTAGAGAGGGAAACATTCACTTCCCTTTTGTAAGCTTTTGACCTATGCTGACCTCAATATTGACCTGACATAAACATAATTCCTATAATTCATCTTCGTCTTGTCAAGAGCTTTCAAACACCATCCGTAATTTTCCTTTAATTTCCTGAGAAATGAGATACGGAGTGGCGGGGGCGAAATACGCCCCCCCAGCGGGGCGCGTTATGCCAGGGACCCTAGCGGGGAGCCTGTTAAAATCACGTTATAAAGCGCCACATTCCCTTTAATATTGAGCTTATTATACATTTTTCAGAAACATCATGGTTATTTTCATGATTTTCGGCTAAAAATAGTTACACTAGACTCTGGGATTTGACCAATGTGCCACATTCCCTTTAACCCGCGCCCCACCGGGGGTCCGGCGCCACCTTCGCCCCACCGGGGGGCCATCGATGGCCCCCCTCTAACTCCGAAAATATGGGCGTTAGCGCAAATCTGCAAAGTGCAATAGAAAGCTCGCGTGAATTCAGTAAGAAATTACTTCGCATGTTTTAGTGCTCAAGTCAATGGTTTGACCTCCAGAGGTCAAATTAGGTCAAGATCGGCTATTTTCACTCAAATATGCAATGATTAAGCAAACTGGGCATAACTCTTATGTCCTTAGAGCTATTGAGGCCTGGTAAAGTACATTTGATAGCAAATTGCCAGTACTTTTTCCGCTATGTGGAACGTAAAGACCTCCCGCCAGTGGTTTGACCGCCAGAGGTCACCTCGTGACCTAATATGACCTGAGGTCACGAAAGGTCAAAAAGTGACTCTTGCCGTATATCAAATGAAAGCCAGTGACAAGACAAACACGATGGTGTTTGTTTCACCGCTCTAGCTCAATTAGGTCAAAAGTTATTGTCAAAATACTGTTTTTGACCTCTGGTGACCTTGGATGACCTTGGAAAAGTGAAAGGGCAAATATGACCCCTGGGATCCGTGAAAGGGTGTCCAAAAACGTTGTTCTGAGCAGTCTGAGTATTTGGAATCATTTTTGTGGCTTTTATATCATGAAATAGCTTTTCCCCATGCTTTTCCAATGGGAGAGGTCGCCTCGTGACCTGACCTCAGGGCACGAAATCGAAAAATCCCGGATATACACCTTGTAGACCCTGGAGGGGTCATGAAGTGTAGGAAGTTTCAAATCGATCGATTTTGAAATGTAGCTCTTACAGAGCTCTAAAAGTGAAGTGAGGTGACCTTGGTTGACCTCGTCTGGTGACCTGACCTTGGGTGACCCGGGGTAAAAAATTTCAGGGATGATGGGAAAATGATGCAGTGAGAGGTAGAGCCCTCAACCGCGGTGCTGCGCCTCGTCGTTTTTCTGCTATCCCGGAAAAACCTTAGGGGGCCATCGATGGCCCCCCCCGGTGGGGCGAGGGTTAAGGAGAACTTTAGGCAAGGAGCGATAACAAATACATTATTTGCGTCTGGCGTCTGGGCTGCACATCAGTGGACACTGTGAGAGGCTTTTCCAATTTAGCATTGGTCAGCAAAACTGCAAGATAGAAGCCAATACCAAACATCAAATAGTGTTAATTGCCTTGAAATATCCAGAACTTCTTCGGTAGACATCCGTTTCAGATAAAGTTTGTTTGGGTTTTTACCTTTTCTGTTTAGAAATGTCTCGGGTTGTGTTTGCCCCTGATGTTGTGAGGCTCAAAAAATGATAGAACAGAACAGTCAGAGTGCAGGCACATGAGTGTACCCCTTTAGGATACTGATTGGGTAGCAAATTCAGTTATTTGACATACAAAGCAACTCCACTATCCGTGTGACTATTCTGAGGCCGGTCATAATGAGGATGAGGGACATAAATGACAAACTTAAGCAAAAACACACTGTAGGATAACGATAAGGATAGGATGGTTGATGGGGAAGGACAAGGATTATCCACAGGGAGGGTCGCCACAGGCGCTCGAATCGAGGCTCAACCCATGGGAGTGAGGTAGTGGGACTTGATGAAGGGATCCGGTGAAAAAAACATGGAAAACAACAAACAAACAAGGCGTGACGATGATGGTGCTGATTAATTATTCTCATTCTTTGTCGGCTGGTCTCTCTTTCCATTCTTCACTTTTGTCTTCGTGATTCCTTGTTTACGTTTCTCAGGTCTTATTTCTTGATAGTGTATTCGTAATTTCCTTTCTCTTCAGTCCTCTTCATGTCCTCGCTTATTAGGCCGGTTAATTAGACAGAGCTTTTCGGGATACATTTGTGATTTTCTTCCTTTCTTAACCGAGATTATTTCGTTAAGTTTTTCACTTTTTTACAGAAGCTTTTTCCTGGAAGTTCACTCTTATAATAATGCCTGCGCGGTACGAAAGGAAATCAAAAAATATTATAAAAATTACACGTTGATAAAATGTCTGGATTCTCAAATTTGTTTCCAAATCTTCAAACTTCTTTCGTCTTATTCTTTGTGATATGCTGATTAAATCAGCATAGATTTAGGATTGTTAGAAAGAGAATTAAATTCCCTCACTGTAGTGCCCACTTTTGACCAGTGAAACTCTGTTATAGGCGGAAAATTCATCTTTTTTCAGGAACCTGAAAAATACGTCTTACCCATACAAGGCATTGACACAGAATCGTAAATAAGTAGCAGGTTAAGTAAGTAGCAGGTAGGTACGTGATATATGGGTATTAAGTAATTAAAGCCGAGCTCCAACCGAGTTTGTATACATAGTTAGCGTGCCGAGTTTGTGAGGCATGGGTCCAACACTGTAAGAAGGTACTCTGCCCATGTTTGTGGATTTGGGGAACCCAGCTGTTTTATTCTCCTAAATTTCAACTGTTTTACAATAAAATGAGAAAACGAGGACAAAATATGAACATACTATTTATTTTGACCACTTACTCAAGAGTGAAAGAACCTGCCAACTCGTCAATCATCGATACAGACCGGGCCTTTCTTCAACTAAAAACTTCGATGCATAGGCGTAACCATGAGGCAAGGGGGCACTGGAGCCTAAATCCCCCGATCGAACTCATTTAATGAATTCACACTCATGTTTTTCCAGCGCTATCGGCACCACACACTGCACAAACATCTGACCCATATATCCACCCGTGTGCATGGAATGTCTCCTCCACCTGTCCTCCTCCCTCAGTATAACAGCAGGCACAACCACCACCATTATCAACACCACGTATGTAGGTTTATGATCCACCTCGCGACCCCTGCCCAACGAGGCTTGAACTCTGCGTCAGCGGTGCCCAGCGTGACCTCTCTAACCTTTGTGCCCGCAGGCAAGCGGAACCGGGCGTATGGCGACCGCTGATTGGTGGAGGCGCGTTCAATTGTATTGCGAGAAATTGAGCGGAAATTGCTCCCTGAAACTGATACAGCTTTAAACCATGAATCAGGAGAAGTTCTGACATTGCCTTTTTCAAACATTCCTAGTCATACTTTAACCTCTATTAGCTTGGTTATTTGCTACATCATCCGAGACTGGTCTTCGATACAGGCGAGATGGTGGTAGAGTCAGCACCGGATAGTCGGCGGCCGAGCTCGCTGAAGTCAGGAGTGTCACGAGATGGGTTTCCGCTGAGTGGATAAGAGTGGGGCCCAGCCCGAAAGTAACCAAGGGGAGGAGAAGAGAGACAAACATAAAGCTAAAACTTAGCTGTCAGAAGAAATGTAGAGAGTTAGGACTATAAGAGAGCGCTGCCGAAGTAACACCGGATAATATACCAGAAGAGAGAAGCACGTGCTGTTTTGCTCCGTGTTGGATGGTGAAAAGGTACAAAAACTAATTCGAGAATAAACTTTTTCGATGTTTTAGTGCATTTCTTATTTTTGCGTCATACCGCTAGAATTAACACGCGCATTGACGGGGGGCGGGTACCCGCCACCCCTCGGGTTTTTCGGAGACAGCAGAAAAACGGCGGCGCGCAGCGCCGCCGTACTTAGTATGCCTTTTCCCTCATAATTTCTTCAACTTCTGTGAAAATTTTAAGGATAGGTCATCTCAGATCAGGTCACCAGTACAGGTCAAGTGACCCGACCTCAAAAAAAGTTTAAGATAGCATAGGTCGGAGCAGGGTGAACTTATCCAATTGAAACTCATATCACATAATGGGCTCACCAAATTCTCTAAAATATGTTCCGGTTTTTTATATCGATGACCTAAGGTCAGGTACGAAGCATGAGCTCTCCATTGGTAATACATGGGAAATATGGTTTTTACTGAATAGCTCAGTAACAGATGGTGATAGAGCGTTTATTTTAGTTTTATTAGACTCGCCTTGGCTTTGCGGTTCTAATGATAAGCATTTTATATAATTTGACCCTGATCTGACCTCAGGTCAGGTCAAATCTTTGATTTGACCTAGCAAGGTCAAATTATATATCATTCGATTGGGCTTGCTGCGAGGATTCATAGAGTTCAAGTCGTTTTGCTCTATCTTTACTTGTTCAGATGTAATGGCCGAAAAACTGAATTTACATGTTATCCCTATGACGGGCATGTTTTTGACCTCTGGTTACCTTAAATGTGACCTGACAAAAAAATGGTTCGAATATATTCGATGGAGAAGCGGATGGGCTACCCAACGCCGTTTACCGTTTTTTGCTACCTACCGTGGTTCTCGAGATCTTAGGGGGCGGGGTACCCGCCCCCTCGTCAATCCGAAGGTGGCTCAAACCCCCGTCAATGCGCGTGTTAAATATGTATAACGAAACTCAAAAGTCATAGGCGACGGATTTTTTGTCTAAGGGGGCATTCTTAACACCTGCCCCGGTTGACCTCCAAATCACCTTCGCCTTGGTGGGAGGGATGTTGGAACATCTCCCCTGGAACTCGGCACCTATGCGGGATAGAAAAAAACGCGAACGCTGGTAAATTGCTCATACAAATTCATGGAGAAGCTATATCAGTCACCTTTTGGCTCAGGTCAATATTGAAGTTATGAAAGGTCAAAGAAGGTGAAATGTTAGATAAGAGTTTCTGGGCTCTAGGGTTTGATAGAGTTCTGATAGAGTTGAGTTAGAATCAATTTTGAGACATAATTTGCTTCCTCTCGTTACGGTATATCGAATGAAGTAGGATATGACCATCCTATGTCAAAACATAAAGATGGCCTGACCTGAGGTCAGGTTAAATTTACTAAATGATCTAGTAGAGCCATATGCATATCACTCGAATCGCAATAGTGATACAAACGTAATGGTATCAAAATAAAAGTTTTCCCTGTGCATTTTTAATGGAGAGGTCAATAACCGTATCTGACCCTAAGTCATCGATATCTAAAATACCGGAATATGTTTTGTAGCACTCGGTAGTTTGTAGCACCCACTATGTGATGTGAGTTTAAGTTGGATAGATTAGCCCTGTTCTTACTTATGCTATAACCTTTTTGGAGGTGCGGTCATTTGAACTGCACTGGTGATTTGTGACGTTAAAATTGTGCGAGAAGTTGCAGAATTGTTCAAGGATAAAGTGTACCAAGTACGGCGGTGCTTCGCACCGCTGTTTTTCGGTTCCACCGGAAAAAATCCGAGGTGGGTGTTTAAAACCCCCATCGGGACGAAGAAAAAGGGAATGTGCCACCTTTATAACGTGATTTTAACTGAGATAGCCAAGCTGTAAAGCATGCTGGGAAACCCGGTGCTCAGGATATTATTTGTCTTAAAACTAAAAACTAAAAGTGGAGAAAGCCTACCTGAAGTGTACCCCAAATCTACCCCAACCCGGTGGCCACAGTTGTCAGTTGTTTGTGTGACGACAGCGCTGACGTCACGGTGAGTAATCAGCCAATTGTAGGCCTTGAAGCCTACTGAATATGGTAGTAGTTGCCAGGTCATGACGTCATCCACAGGCAGAGGTTTATTTTTCACCCTAGAGGAACATTTAAAAAATATAGATCTTGAGCTCGTTATACATTTTTCAGAGAAATCATGGACAGTTGATAATTTTAGGCTAAGAATACCCCTAATTACACTAAATTCCTGGATGCGACTAATGTGCCACCTTCCCTTTAATGTTTCCATCATATTAACGTGTTTTTTAAAGCATTGTGGGCACCCTTATCTGAATACTGTCATTTACTACAGCGTTAAGAGAATTATTTTACTATACACACTGTACACTACAGCCCCTTAAGCACATAAACCAAGTTGCACTGTCAACTATGAAAAATACCAGCTGACTGTTCATTTCACGTTCAGAGGTAGAAATGCCCACCCCAACCCTATAGGTAATTTCAAAACTGCATTTGGCTAAGCACTGAGCATATACCTAAGAAACATACTCCTAAAGCTAAAATAGCTTGTAAAATAAGTGTAAAATGAGTGACAGTGGGGAAATGATATGCCCACCTCTCAATTAGAGCTGCCATTCAGTGGGAAGACCCATCTAGCGGTATGGGTGTCAATGACCTAAGAGTGTTTTGGGAACGACCTAGGCCCCTAAAAAGGTGATGATAAAACAGATGACAGTAAAATCGCTAAAAGACTTGCAGCCTAAAAAGTCAAAGTCCAGAAACTAAGGCGTCTAAACCCTAAAAAGCCCAAGAAGGCCTTTTTAGCCTTTTTAGGATTTAGACGTCTTAGTTTCTGGACTTTGCTTTTAAGCTGCAAGTCTTTAGCGCTCTTTACTGTCCTCTGTTTTATCATCTTTTAGGGTCCTAGGTCATTCCCACAACACTCTGCGGTTTATGGCACCCTACCTCCAGCAGGCCTTCCGAGAACTTTCAATGAGCTAAGTAGCAGCTACATTGAAAAACTATAATTATTATGCTCATGAGGTTCCTAACCACTTAAAGGTCAGCGCCAGGTAGTTTTCCTTATCTTACGAGACAAACTGTTTTGTCAAATGTTCCAGTTATTTCACAAATATCATTTTCCACCCTACTCCACTGAAGATTTTGTAATGAATTTGGGTTGATATTTTTATGAGCCGTTATGATCTAAACCAAGGTAGGTGGTAGAATCAGATGGATTATTATTGCAGATGCAGGCCCTCAGAGCACTCGATGCCGCACGCAGAACTAATTTCTGCTTTATTTGTATCTGAGCCCCAAGAGTTGCGGTTATGTTTTCCTCACCGTTTTTCATTGTTTGATTTACGTTTAGTGGGGAAATACATCGATAAAAAGACAAAGTGATTCTGGCATAAGTGACGCCACCGGCAAAAAAAGTGGGGGCCAGCCAAACTTCAACCTGATGCTGACAAAAAACTTTCAACATCAGGATCAAAAACTGTTCGAATTTGGGCTCCTCGTTGCCTTCCGCAGCGGCTGGATATAAGAATGTCCGGCTTTCTCTAATTTTGGCTGAGATAGTGAAATTTCTGGCCAAAAAGAGGAAGGGCAGGCCCCCTGGCCCCCCTTTTCCGACGCGTATGGATTCTGGAATATCAGACGAACAGACGATATGGCCCGTGTGAAGATTAAAACAGACTCTGGACAAATTAGAGTGAATCACCTTGTCCAAAGGCTTCAAAGAGACTTTGATAGGCAATGTATGGGGATTGTTTTCTTCAGATGCAGGTGGGGTGAGTATGGGAGAATGTGATAAAAAACCAGCGTTTTAAATTGGGAGGGATGCCATCCTGGATATTAATTTCTGCTTGATGAGTGATGCAATGAATAGACACGCAATCAGAATTTCAGTTTTGAAATTGTGATAACACATAATGTATCTTAACCCGCGCCCCACCGGGGGGTCCGGCGCCACCTTCGCCCCACCGGGGGCATCGATGGCCCCCATCTAACTCCGAAAATATGGGGGTTAGCGCACATCTGCAAAGTGCATTAAAAGCCTCGCGTGAATTCAGTAAGAAATCTCTTAGCATGTTTAAGCGCTCAGGTCAATGGTTTGACCTCCAGAGGTCAAATTAGGTCAAGATCAGCTATTTCCAGTCAAATATGCAATGCTTAAGCAAATTGGGCATAACTCCTATGCCATTAGAGCTATTGAGATATGATAAGGTACATTTGATAGAAAAATGCCAGACCTTTTTCCTCTATGTGGAACGTAAAGACCTCCCGCCAGTGGTTTGACCTCCAGAGGTCACCTCGTGAACTCATATGACCTGAGGTCACGAAAGGTCAGGAGATAATCTTGCTGTATATCAAATAAAAGCCAGTGACAAGACATACACGGTGGTGTTTGATTCAGCGCTCTAGCTTAATTAGGTCAAAAGTTATTGTCAAAATACTGTTTTTGACTCCTGCTGACCTCGGACGACCTTGGAGAAGTCAAAGGAAAAATATGGCCCCTGGGATCCGTGAAAGGGTGACTAAGAACGCTTTTCTGAGTAAGCTAAGCATTTCCAATAGTGTTTGTGACTTTTAGATCATAAGACAGCTTTTCCCCATGCTTTTGCAATGGGAGAGGGTCACCTCGTGACCTGACCTCAGGTCACAAAATCGAAAAATCCCGGATATACACCTTGTAGATCCTGGAGAGGTGATAAAGTGTAGGAAGTTTCAAATCGATCGAATTCGAAATGTAGCTCTTAAAGAGCTCAGAAGTTGAAGTGAGGTGACCTTGGTTGACCTCGCCTGGTGACCCTGACTTTGGGTGACCCGGGGTAAAAAATTTCAGGATTGGTGGGAAAATGATGTGGTGGGAGATAGAGTCCTCTACAGTGGTGTTGCACCTCGTCATTTTTCTGCTATCCCGGAAAAACCTTAGGGGGCGGTGGGGCGAGGTTTAACACGTGCAGTGGAGGGGGGTTTTAAAGTGCCCCCGCCTATTTTTTAGAGGTGGCCGGAGAACCGCTCACTGCCGCAAAATGCTACCGGGCTACATATGATATAATTTATAAACGCTTCGATTGCTGACACTTTTTGAAAATCAGTCAATATTTTGTTTGACTGCTAGGCTCAAAAGCAGACCTATATTTTGAGGCCGGTGCAATCGCACGGTCGCACTAGTTCGCCTGCACTATATACCGATTGGTGACGTCACAATATCATAAAAATCGGGATATATATTAGGGTCACTCCACATGAAAGTCAATATTAGGGTCAAAGATCATAGGTCAAGGTCGTTGACCCCAGTATTCCGGTCAGATGACATTATTCAGCATGACGTTTGTTATCCTATGACTTCATAGTTAAGGCTACTCAATGTTCACAGGTCAAGGTCAAATGTCAAATTTCAAGGTCAAACTCTCCTTCTCTGCCAAAAATCTAATAGGGTTAGCTGATACCAGAGTCGCCTGTCGCGCTGATACAACTTTTCGCTTAACCCGACACCGCCTGAGCTCTTTTCGTACACACCTCTAGGATTCCGATCGGACCCCTACGATCTCAAAAACCAGAAGTGATACGGAAAAATGCAACGGTCCTGGAAACGCCTAACTGTTTTTGTACTCTGGAACCGAGTTTGAACTATATGCGTTAACCCGTCAGGTTACAGTGGGTCGAAATGGGCCAAATTGAAACACGTTTAAAAAATTCCTTATAACTCGGGAACATAGCAAGTACAAAACAAAATACACCAATGTGTCCGTCCTGACCCAAGGATCCAAACAATATGCGGTGTGACCTTTTACGACTACATTAAAACCTTGACCTTAGGTCATAGGTTAAGTAAAGAACTTTCAAGGTCATGTTGAACATCATTTGAATCCTTCGGTCATGCTTATTACTATGATACTAAATTGTAAATCTGTTAGTTGGTTCAGAAGTTATAGACACAAACAATTCAGAAAACCGTAACATTTT
>JAOTON010000568.1:0-90985 GCA_034440635.1 Lepas anatifera | reverse complement strand
CGCAAGATACCCCGCCCCCTGATCGGCGATCCTGGATCAATCTATGCACAGTTCCACGACAGCCCTTGATACTTTTATCCACCGTCATTAAAAAATTAAGAAAAGGCATGACCCCCTTTGACCCTTTGACGGAAAAACTAAGAAAATACCCCTTCCCCGCGGCGGACGACAGTCGCCTAGTGGGTGGATGCAGATGGAAATATTCAAGGCCTGGTTCGATCACTTTGTTCATCTTGTCCATCTTTCCCCATGGGGTGACCATGTTACCCCATTAAATGGGCGAAATGGACTTTTGCTACTTTTTTCTAAACTTCGCGCAAATTTTGATATGATAATTACAGACACATGGCTGCTTGCACAGTGGTAGATAAATGTCTGAAGTATCTCTACGGCCAAAATAGGAACGAAACAAGCTCATTAAGTCATCGAAAACTCACACCATCTTTACGGTGTCCGTGACCCCCACTTTCCCCTATATTTGACATCATCAGCACCTTGTTAGTATCTGCCAGACACAAAACAACAGTGAATCTAGAACAGCAAAGAAAAGCGTTAAGTCAGCAGGGACAAAGTCATCAGGGGGGATAAGTCAGTTTCAGTTCCAACACTTCAACAAATAACATCAACTGCGACATCAACAACTACTAACGTTACGCTTAAAAAATCGTCAAACGTCAACTGGTGCTGCGTCAACGGGGGTGCGTCAGCTTCGACATCAAGGGCGGCATCAACAACGGCAAAGCTCAATATTTTGATTTTTAAAACACTCCTCTAGGAAAAGAAATAAATTTCTACCTGTGGATGATGTCATGATCTGGCAACCACTACCATACTCAAAAGCTTCAAATGCTTCGATTGGCTGATGCTCACCGTGATGTCAGCATATGTCGTCACACCAACAGCCATGACAACTGTGGAATGCTGTTAAGGGTACATGAGGGGTACATTGCAGGTAGATTTTAGTTTTTTTTCTACGGAAATCTCGAGTTCCAAGACAAATGATATATTGACTACTAGGATTTCCGACTTGCTTAACGACTTGGCTATCTCAATTAAAATCACGTTATGAAGATGCCACATTCCCTTTAATAGAAAAGGGAGGGTAATAAACGGATCGCTTAAGCGGGGTAAATAAAAAATAGTCTGGCAACTAAATTAGCCAACTTTGAAGGAATAACTGACCCCTCAGCCATAGGCGGATCCAGGATTGCCGATCGGGGAGGGCACCTTTCCGGGGGGGCATCCGGACCAGGGGGCGCCACTTATGACCGGCAAAACCTATCAGGTGGGCGCCAAATCCTGTCGGTGGTCGCCGACTTTCGTATCCTGGGGGGGGGTGGGAAGCGACATTTCAGGGGGACGCCATCGACCTTTCAGGAGGGCGCCGAGGGTCGATCGGGGGGGCACGTGCCCTCCTTGCCCCCCTGGATCCGCCTATGCCCTCAGCTGCTGCCGACTTTCTCCAATCAGTAGCAGCTGTAGGGATCGACTTATCTTGTAGGGATTGAGATGCAGGGGGAAATATCATTCGAGATTGCAAGATACTTAACCCAAACGCCTAGTAGAAGAATTGTTCCTTTTCAACCACGGGTTTCCTTTGGTCTCCTACATCGATAAATATTTAACTTAATCTAAAAATGATGCATCCAGATACAAAACCTACCATAATGTTCTCACTGGTGTTATTCGTTCCGCCAAAAAACTTATTACAGGAGAAACTAGAAGACAAAGCTGATCCGAAGAAACATTGGAATACACTTATTGATTTAACGCGTGAATTAAAGCCCAAAAAAATCGTGGTCGGAATTTTCACGGGAATGGCAGGGACTTCTCTAATCCGATTAGTATGGCAAATAAATTCGATCATTCTTTGCTAAAATAGCTTATGATCTGGACAATGCACTACCCCCGACAGAATCAGATTCCTTGGCTATTTGGACAACCCCACAAGTTGTTGCTTTCAATTTAAAGCAATCTGTACAAACACGATCATAAAAACAATATTTTTCGTTAACACGGGGGAGAGAGGGTACACTAGATGGAACCAGTTCTAAGATTTCAAACACAGATCCTCAACCATTGTCCCTCCGACGCGGCTCCTATGGTGAACTTCGAAATGCCGTCTGACCAGAACTGTGCCAGGGCACGGCACAGTCCTGATCGTCCCCAAGATGGCTCCGCGCCGCTGATACAACCCGCCGCTTGGCTGATTGTAGTAAGGTCACTTAAAAAATATAACTTGCCTTTTTAACACGCGCATTGACGGGGGCGGGTACCCGCCCCTCGGGTACCCGCCCCCTCGGGTTTTTCGTAAATAGCAGAAAACGGCGGCGCGTAACGCCGCCGTACTTGGCATGCCTTTTTCCGCATCATTTTTACAACTTCTGTGAAAATTTTAAGGTTAGGTCATCTCAGGTCAGGTCCCCAATACAGGTCAAGTGACCCGACCTCAAAAAAAGTTTAAGATGGCATAAGTCGGAGCAAAGTGAACTGATCCGATTGAAACTCATATCACACAATGACCCCACCGAGTTCTCTAAAATATGTTCCAGTATTTTTGATATCGATGATCTAAGGCCAGGTACGAGGCATGACCTCTCCATTGGAAATACATGGGGAAAATGGTTTCCATGGAAGAACTCAGTATCGGATGGTGATAGAGCATTTATTTTAGCTCCATTAGACTTGCCTGGGTTTTGCAATTATAATGATAGTCATTTTATATAATTTGACCCTGACCTGACCTCAGGTCAGGTCAAATCCTTGACTTGACCTAGCAAGGCAAATTATATATCATTCGATTCGGCTTGCTGAGAGGATTCATATAGTTTAAGTCGTTTTTCTCTATCTTTACTTTTTCAGATGTAAGGGCCGAAAAACTTAATTTACATGTTATCCCTATGACGGCATGTTTTGACCTCTCGTGACCTTAAATGTGACCTGACTAAAAAATGGTTCAAATGTTTTCGATGGAGAGGTGGATGGGCAGCCCAACGCCGTTTACCGTTTTTTGCTACCTACCATGGTTCTCGAGATCTTAGGGGGGCGGGTACCCGCCACCCCCGTCAAAGCGAAGGTGGCTCAGACCCCGCCCCCCTCCCAACAGCAAGCGCAGACGACCGGATGTGACGTCACACATCGTAGCATGTAACATGGGAAAATTAAATGGTTAAATATCCAAATTTTTGCAAAAAGAGGCCCATAATCGAAGATAGAATGTGAATTTCTTGCATTTAGGATAGACTCGATTGCTGTGTATTCTCACAAATTCGTAAGTGGGCAGTGCCATTAGCAGCAGTTTGACGTACGGCCCAATGGTGAAGGAATTTCCCCACGCCCATGTGACGTCACGGAGGCGTGAAGGAATCCCTCTTGGACGTACCTTTAACACGCGCATTGACGGGGGCGGGTACCCGCCCCCTCGGGTTTTTCGGAGACAGTAGAAAAACAACGGCGCGTAGCGCCGCCGTACTTGGTATGCCTTTTCCCTCATCATTTTTGCAACTTCTGTGAAAATTTTAAGGTTAGCTCATCTCAGGTCAGGTCACCAGTACAGGTCAAGTGACCCGACCTCAAACAAAGTTTAAGATAGCATAAGTCGGAGCAGGGTGAACTTATCCGATTGAAACCCATATTACATAATGGCCCCACCGAGTTCTCTAAAATATGTTCCGGTATTTTTGATATCGATGACCTAAGGTCAGGTACGAGGCATGACCTCTCCATAGGAAATACATGGGAAAAATGGTTTTTACGGAATAACTCAGTCACGGATGGTGATAGAGCATTTATTTTAGCTGCATTAGACTCGCCTGGGCTTTGCAGTTCTAATGACATGCATTTTATATAATTTGACCCTGACCTGACCTCAGGTCAGGTCAAATCCTTGATTTGACCTAGCAAGGTCAAGTTATATATCATTCGATTCGGCTTGCTAAGAGGATTCATATAGTTCAAGTCGTTTTGCTCTATCTTTACTTGTTCAGATGTAATGGCCGAAAAAACTGAATTTACATGTTATCCCTATGACGGGCATGTTTTGACCTCTCGTGACCTTAAATGTGACCTGACAAAAAAATGGTTCAAATGTTTTCGATGGAGAAGTGGATGGGCAGTCCAACGCCGTTTACCGTTTTTTGCTACCTACCGTGGTTCTCGAGATCTTAGGGGCGGGTACCCGCCCCCGTCAATGCGAAGGTGCCTCAGACCCCCGTCAATGCGCGTGTTAAGTAAAGATATCTTGGCTCAGACCCCCGTCAATGCGCGTGTTAAGCTTCTGATAATCTACATGTGTATTTCCGGACATATTTAAACAAGCAGGTCAAGTTGCATATAAGCAAACTATGCCTTAACCCAACAGCAAAATATATATATAATAAACAATTTTGATTATGTAAATATCACATCATCTATATGCCAATATCATTACTTGATGATGAATTTACCTCCGGTGTTGGTTGTAGAAATATCAGTGTAACTGTATATCTTGATTTGAACAAAGCATTTGGCAGTATTAACCACTCAATTCGTCTTTCGAAAATGAAACTATTAAGATTTCAGAAACATACCATCCAAATTTTTTACTCATACTTGCCCAGTCGTGTCCAGACAGTTACGTATAACTCCGTAAAATTTCAGCATCCCTCGCTTATATCGCTTGGGGTTCTACAGGGGTCTGTTCTTGGCTCCGTTTTTCTTCTACATTAATGACATTTATAAAATTGACCCATGCAATAGTTTTATCTATTTGCCAATGACACTGCTCTTCTTTTTACGGGAGATTCTTTATGTTATACAGAACAATATTGGCACTAGCTTAAAACGCGCAATGACGGGCGTCTGAGCCACCTTCGCATTGACGGGGGCGGGTACCCGCCCCACCTAAGTTCTCGAGAACCACGGTAGGTAGCGAAAAACGGTAAACGGCGTTGGGCTGCCCATCCACTTCTCCATCGAAAACATTTGAACTATTTTTTGTCAGGTCACATTTAAGGTCACGAGAGGTCTTAACATGCCTCATAGGGATAACATGTAAATTAAGTTTTTCGGCCATTACATCTGAACAAGTAAAAGATAGAGCAAAATGACTTAAGCTATATGGAATCCTCTTAGCAAGCCGAATCGAATGATATATAATTTGACGTTGCTGGGTCAAATAAATGATTTGACCTGACCTGAGGTCAGTTCAGGGTCAAATTATATAAAAATGCATATCATTAGAACCGCAAAGCCCATGGGCGAGTATAATGCAGTTAAAATAAATGCTCTATCACTATCCGTTACTGAGTTATTCCGTAAAAACCATTTTTGCAATGTATTTCCAATGGAGAGGTCATGCCTCGTACCTGACCTTAGGTCATCGATATCAAAAAATACTGGAACATGTTTTAGAGAAATCGGTGGGGCCATTATGTGATATTAGTTTCAATCGGATAAGTTCACCTGCTCTGACTTATGCTATCTTAAACTTTTTTTAGGTCGGGTCACTTGACCTGTACTGGTGACCTGACCTTGGATGACCTAACCTTAAAATTTTCACAGAAGTTGTAAAAATGATGAGGAAAAAGGTGTGCCAAGTACGGCGGCGCGTAGCGCCGCCGTTGTTCTGCTGTCTCCGAAAAACCCGAGGGGCGGGTACCCGCCCCACCCCGTCAATGCGCGTGTTAACGCAGGTAACTGCTTGGCTCACCAGCAATCACCTTACTGTCAATGCTCCTAAATCTTTAATCACAGATTTTCCTCCACAGCTTGCCAGGATCTACACTTTGGAATAAATAATGCTGAAATAAAAAGGTTTTTAATGAAATATGCTGGAGTCCAATAGACGAGGATTTGAAGTGGACAACTTGCTTAAAGAATGTAGAAAACACCATTTCACAAAACACATGACTAATATGTCGTTCCAAGCATTTGCAGGATTCAATGTGCATTCTCCTGCTAAATAATGCCCTGTTTGTTTCATTTCTAAATTATTCTTCAACTGGGAAAACTGGGAAGCACGTGCGATTATAAACTAAATAAACTACGAATGCTGCAGAACAAATTGGCCAAATAGATTGTGCAGACTGATTAGCCCACTCCATCACCATTAAAAATATCAGATACTTACAATAAATGACCTTGTCAGTTTCTCCAAACACTAGCTTTTTTACAACGGTCTAGTCGGATCTGTCCCGTTTCTAATTTCCAATAAGTCGTTTCCAACAAATTAACTCAATTGTAAATAATTTTTGGGGCTTATCGACGCACCAACTGCCAGGGTCATATGGCGTCGCCAACTCTTTCCCTGTTGGAAGGGTTTCTCGGGAGCCAGCTTGCTCCTTGTTCAGGGAAGCCGCCGGGCCTTGAACCCGGGTCGGCTGAATGGACAAATTGAACTCAATTGAATGATTATCCATACTAAAGACATGCCAGACAATCACACCACTTTCTCATATCGGTTGCTTCAACGATGTATCGAAAGTTTGCTTTGTTCATCTAATCTCCTGTTGCAATATTACTGTTACATCTAAAATTAGAACCAAGCTGATTAAATCACTACTGTCCCGCGAATTAAATGCCTTAAAAAAGTTCTAAAAATATTTCTGGACACATTCTGAATCTCACATTATTTCTTGAGTGACGTTTCAGTGTCCACTTGATCCGAAGAAGTGTACTGTACATAATCCCATATTCTTTTCATTTTACATTTTGTGTTGTTTTCATAAGTCACTCTAACTACGGCGGCTAAGGCATCGTACAGGTCGACCTCTGGTACCTCTCTGTGTGTGTTCTATCCTCTAAGATAGATAAACACATCCGCCGTCCATGCTGTTTATTTTAAGAAGCCCCGTGAATTGGCCACTCGAACAGAGACCACAAACACACCGAAGTCCTCTAAGCCGGAGGACTTCTAGAGGTTTAAACCCTCTGAACTGAGGACACAACACCTTCCCCCTCTGAACATATTACATCTACCCCATTCCCTCAACACGCAGTGAAATGTGAATAGCACGACAGTACACACAAGCAGTCCTAAACACTCTACGGTTCAGGGCTGTAACGCTCAGGCGCGTAACGCAAACGCGCACCTCTACGTGGGCTATGAGGGAGGCGCTCCGGAACTGGGCGCTGGACACCTGGCGCAAGAACAGGGTTATGTTCAGCTGGAGTCTCGACATCACTACCAACAGGAGGAACCCAAGGACGATGCTCAGCCTCGAGCTCTGGATCAAACCGGTGCAGACACTGACCATGAACTGGAGAGAGTCGGCGCGCGTGTACGCGCTGTCCATCAGACAGTCTGTAGCTCACCGGGCCCTTCTGCGAAGAAATCTGCAGCGGCGGGCCGTACTGGCGCTTTTTCCCGAAGGGGACACGGACACGTACCCAGTCACCGGGCTGCCAAGTAGAAAGCGGACCGGTGCTCCTGTTGCACCTGGTGAGGTACTTGCCCTGGTAACGAGCGTGGTGCTCCTTCACACCAGCGGCGATCGTGTCTGGCTGAACAGAACACGGATCAGGAACGATCAGCTTAGTGCGCATATCACGGCCGCGCATAGCTTTGAACGGTGTCACTCCTGTAGCTGGGTGAACAGTGGCGCGGTACACCTGTAGGGAGCGTCGTAAGAAGCAAGTGCGCTCCTCTCCCAGGAGACGGGCGGTCTCCAGGAGAGTCCTTAACGTGGCGATTATGCCGTTCCACAAGACCGCATGTCTGTGGAGAGTAGGGTGAGCTATGCATCAGCTTGATGCCATGTACTTGGCAGTACCTGTTGAACTCATGTGAAGTGAACACTGAGCCGTTATCTGTGAGCAGTGCGGAACAGACACCCTCACGACTAAAGACGGCATCCAGAAAGCTAATAACGGTTGCGGAGGTTACCTCGTGCATGAGAGCTACCTCCGGCCAACGACTGTAGGCGTCGACTAGCACCAGACCGTAACGTTCGGACACTGGTCCAGGCATAGGGCCAATCGCGTCCAGCACCAGCCTGGTCCACGGTCCTGCAGGTAAGTCCACCTGTTGCACAGGGGGCGAGAAACAGTGGCAGACTTGCTGTGCGTGTTACAAAGCGCACAGTTTCGAATCAAAGTCTCCACCTGGCGGTCCATACCTGGCCACCAGTAACAGGCGCGAAGGCGCTGTTTTGTACGCACAGCACCGGGATGACACTCATGTGCCACGTCTAGGAGTCGGCGCTGGAGATCAGCTGGTGCAACGAGCTGATCGCCGCGGAATACCAAAGAGCCTGAAACAGAAAGCTCATTGCGTACCTGGAAGTAGGGCGACATGTGTGGGTCACGTCGGTTCCATCGGCCAGACAGAACACTGTCGCGAACTTGCGACAGAACCTGGTCAGAGGCAGCGGCAGCGCAAAGCTCATCCTCTGTTACAGCAGAAAGCTCGGTCTGTAGACCTAGAGCAGCAATCTCCACACTGTCATCGTCTTCCCAGCTGTCAACGACTGGGAGCCGTGAAAGGCCGTCAGCAACAGCATTGTCCTGCGAACGGACATGTTGAACATCAAAGTTAAAGGCTAGCAGTCGAGCCTCCCATCGAGCAATACGGCGGCCCACACGGGTAGAGCCTTTCAGGCCAAATACGCTTGTAAGTGCCTGATTGTCAGTACGGAGGAGGAACTTCCTTCCCCAGAGGAAGGGTCTCCACTTCTCAACTGCGTAGACACAGCCGAGAGCCTCCTTTTCCACGACTGAGTACCGGAGCTCAGCAGGAGTGAACTTCTTGGAGGTGTACGCCACGACCTCCTCCATCCCTGAAGCAGTTACCTGGCTAAGGATTGCACCACAACCAATATCGGAGGCATCGGATGTCACAATGGTGCGGAGGGAAGGATTGAAGAAAGCAAGTCCCTTGGAAGCAGAGATTTCACTCATCACAGAGCGCAAAGCCTGAGAGAGAACCGTAGTCCACTCAAAGTGCTCTGCCAGCAGCGCATCTCTGAGGATGGCTGTCTTGTCAGAAAAGTGCTCAATGAAGCGGGAGTAGTAGCCCAGAGCACCAAGAAGGGACTTCAGCTCCTTCTGTGAAGTGGGATCTGGCATGTTAAGCAGTGGGCGAACACGCTCAGGATCCACAGCAAGCTGTCCTGCAGAGATCCTTAGACCGAGGAACGGAATCTCAGTCCGAGCTCGAAGACACTTAGTCTCGTTCACCTGTACGTTGTGCGCTTTGAAGATGGCCTCAACCTGGGCCAGCGACTGGTCATGTTCCTTACGAGAGGAACCATGCACTACCACATCATCAAGATACACAGTCACGCCGGGAACACCTTGCAACATGTCCATCATGATCCTCTGGAAGCATGGTCCAGAACTACACAGGCCCTGAGGTATGCGAGTCATACGAAACAGGCCTGCATGTGTCAGAAACGCAACGAGGTTTCTCGAATCAGGATGCAGCTCGACCTGATGATAAGCATCCTTAAGGTCAAGAACAGTGTACACAGAACTCCCCTGTAGGGAATGAAGCACATCATCCATATGAGGTATGGGGTACCCGTCAGTTACCACAGCTTGGTTGACCTGTCTAAGGTCTAACAGAAACCTGATGTCACCAGATTTCTTACGCCCCACCACCACAGGAGATACCCAGGGACTGGCATCCACACGCTCAATGATCCCTGCAGCCTCCATCTCAGAGAGCTTAGCTGCAAACTCATCTCTGACAGCAAACGGAAGGCGTCTCAGAGGCTGTTGGACAGGACACACAGAAGGGTCAACAGTCACCTGATGCATGTACCCTTTGATGCAGGGTTGAGGTACCTGTGGCTGGTTACGTAACCCTGCCCCTGTAGGAGAAGGGGCTCCCCCTGTAGGAGCACTCTGGTCTGAACTCGACCCTGGCACTGGGGGAGTCACAGCGCACACTTGTCCATCCACAACATTGACACGTAACAGCTCCATCAAATCAAGTCCCATAAGGGGAACACCCTTCTGAACTATGTACACTTTCACAGGCTTTGTACAGCCCTCTATTTTCACATCAGCAATGCCAAGAACTGAGAGTTTGTTACCAGAGTAACTGTGGAGCTTCACATCAGTGGGACAAAGAAACTCGGGGTCTCCACCCCACACATCCAATGGTAGCAGTGTAACAGGGCTACCTGTATCCACAACAAAGGTCACAGTCTTACCATGAACCTTCACGTCTTTGGTCAGGTGTGAGCCAGCAGCACGTACAGACATTAATGTCACTGTACTTACAGTTTTAGTAGATTTACACACTCTGGCAAAGTGGTTTACTTTACCACACTTAGCACATGACTTGCCTCTTGCTGGACATGCACTGTCATTAGGATAATGATCAGCAACGGCTCCGCACCCATAACACACAAAACCTGGCCCTGGAGGGCACGTGTAGTGTCAGAATGTGGCTTCACCTTTGGGCTGTATCCCTTATGTGAACTAGCCTGCCTGCCTGTAGGCAGACGCTCCTTGAACGAAGGCTTGGGTGCATGATTCTTCCTGACGAGGTTACTTGAAGTTGAAATTGGGGCAGTCATACTTCTCGCTTCTTCATGAGAGCGTTCATAAGCTTCTGACAGAGAACTGACTTGCTCCAGAGTGAGCTTGGGATCCTGAAGGAATCGTTCACGCAGGTGGGGGTGTACCGTAGCCTCTACCACCTGGTCTCGAATCATTTCATCAGTCAGGGAACCAAACTGGCAGGAGGTGGAGAGGGACCGTAGGTCAGCTATGTAGTTGGCTGTGCTCTCCCTACCTCCTGACGACGCTGGCGGAACTTGAAGCGTGAGGCTATGGGGTTGACTTGTGGCGCAAAGTGACCGTCTAGTCTCCGCATAGTGTAGTCGAAAGCGGATTCCCCATCCAGCTTGGCTGTCTCAGGTAAAGAGCGAAAGATTCTCTGACCCTCCGGCCCCAGGCAGTGGAGGAGTAGAGCAACCTGCCTTTCATCTGAAAAGGTGTTGCCTCCAACTGCCATCATGTATGTATTAAATGAAAACTTCCATTGCGAGAAAGGCATGGGCGGACGCCCAGGATGCGGCAGAAATGGCGCGGGCGCATGTATTCCGTCCATTTGAACAGCGAAAGTAGGGGCGGCGGCGAAGAATGCAACTGTAACTTGTAGTTAATAATGTAATTGTGTATGTAAATACTTGAAATGTAATGTAATTCACGTGTATCTCATACTGGTCGCCATGTTCTATCCTCTAAGATAGATAAACACATCCGCCGTCCATGCTGTTTATTTTAAGAAGCCCCGTGAATTGGCCACTCGAACAGAGACCACAAACACACCGAAGTCCTCTAAGCCGGAGGACTTCTAGAGGTTTAAACCCTCTGAACTGAGGACACAACAGTGTGACACTTAATTTATACTTTTCTCAGCTAAACCATTCTGTGATTGTAGTGTGAAACTGCATATGTTGAGCACAAGTGTGTTTATGACTGTTCCTGTAAAGTTGGTTTTGTTGAAAAATACACTATATATGTTTTAAATACCTTCTTATTCTCCAAATCGTAGTCTCCTAGGCCCATTTCCAGGCTTACGATGCATGTTAGGACCTGTCGCCTCTGAGAGGTCATCTGGGACTACTTAGCAGGTTTATACACTTGGGCCAATAGCATCGCAAGACATGACAATAAAGCTATCATTTTTATACTTCTACGTTCGGATTATCATTCCAAGGCGATTGATACGCACATTGACTATGCTCGATCAGATGGTGACTTTGACCTGACCTTAGGTCAAGGCATTTTCATGTTTTTGACCCAGTATAGTCATATCATACATCATTCGATTCGCCGTAACAAGAGGAAGTGAATGGTGCCAATGGTGGCGTAACAATGGTGGAGGCGAAAAATAGATTCCAACTCATTTCTTTACGACGATAGATCCCACAAACTCTTCTCTAACCAGTCACATTCTTTGACCTGTCATGGCCTCAATATTGACCTGAGCCAAAAACGGACCATGTAGTTTTTTCATTGATTATTAAAAGCTATCTACTAGTGTTCACATTTTTTTGCTATCCCACGTAGAAACTGAGATCAAGGGGGTGTTTGAACCTCTCTCCCAACAGGGCGAAGTTGGATCGGAGGCCCACCGGGTTTTTCAGGATTCAATCGTTTCTTTATCATACATGCACCTGGTTTTTTTAAATAACCATACGGACAATTCAGTTCAATACAACAGTACAGCACAGTACAATACAACAATGCAATACAGTTTCCAAGATAGTATGACCTTCTTACATCAAAACCATCTCACGGGTGTCCTGTTTAGTCTGTGTAATGTGTGTGCGTGTGTGTGCGCGCCCGCACGTACGTACGTGCAAGTGTGCGTGTGTGCGTGCGTGCGTGCGTGGTGGTGTGATCGTGTGCATGTGTGTGTTTGTGTGCGTTATGTGTGGAATTATGCATAGTGTATGAGTTTGTTTGCAGCAGCAGGACATAAGCTTGGAACGTTTTTTCTATTGCTGTTCCACCTCTTCAGCAGAAGGCTAGGACTATTCAAGGACTAGTCTCCCTATCTCTCCCCATTTTCGTCAAATTCTAATGTTATTTCCTTTTTCCTTGCAATTATGTCTTCCTTTAACACGCGCATTGACGGGGGTCTGAGCCACCTTCGCATTGACGGGGGGCGGGTATCCGCCCCCCTAAGATCTCAAGAACCACGGTAGGTAGCGAAAAACAGTTAACGGCGTTGGGCTGCCCATCCACTTCTCCATCGAAAACATTTGAACCTTTTTTTTGTCAGGTCACATTTAAGGTCACGAGAGGTCAAAACATGCCCGTCATAGGGATAACATGTAAATTCAGTTTTTCGGCCATTACATCTGAACAAGTAAAGATAGAGCAAAACAACTTGAACTATATGAATCCTCGCAGCAAGCCGAACCGAATGTTATATGATTTGACCTTGCTAGATCAAATCAAAGATTTGACCTGACCTGAGGTCAGGTCAGGGTCAAATTATATAAGATGCATATCATTAGAACTGCAAAGCCAAGGCGAGTCTAATGAAGCTAAAATAAACGCTTTATCACCATCCGTTACTGAGTTATTCAGTAAAAACAATATTTCCCATGTATTACCAATGGAGAGGTCATGCTTCGTACCTGACCTTAGGTCATCGATATAGAAAATACCGGAACATGTTTTAGAGAACTCGGTGGGCCCATTATGTGATATGAGTTTGAATTGGATAAGTTCACCCTGCTTCGACTTATGCTATCTTAAACTTTTTTTGAGGTCGGGTCACTTGACCTGTACTGGTGACCTGACCTGAGATGACCTATCCTTAAAATTTTCACAGAAGTTGCAAAAATGATGAGGGAAAAGGTATACCAAGCATGGCGGCGCTGCGCGCCGCCGTTTTTCTGCTATCTCCGAAAAACCTGAGGGGGTGGCGGGTACCCGCCCCCGTCAATGCGCGTGTTAAAGCTTCTAGCTGCAAACACTTTCTGAAATGTGCCACCGTTGGCTTCCTCTTTCGAAGACGGGTTTTAAATATCACTAAATTGGCGACAGTCGCTACCAGTACTTCAAGTTGTTTGCAGTGCTCCAATGGAGGAAGGAACCAATCAGACTTTTCAAAAGGATACGTAACATTATGTTGTGTGCGTAGTTCAGATTTTATATTTTGAATAAATATTTTAGTGTTGGGGCACGACCAGAACAGGTGCTCTATGGTTTCTATTGATTCGGTACAAAACGTACAAAATGCGGTTTCAGCTCTACCTATTGAAAAGAGATACTTTTTTGTTGCTGTTAATCGCGATATCACTTTGTAGTGAAAGGGCTGTAAATATGTGTTTTTTTGTACTCATGCGTATGTAGAGCATGCTCCCCACGTAAGGTGAATCGATTCCGTCCAGTCTCCATTTATTTATCCATAGTTGTTGAGAGTGCTGGTACTTAGTTTTAAGATGCGTAATAAATTCTTAATAGGCCAATCTGTTTTTTTTGTATTGTTACTGATAAGTGCAATCTGATAGGCAATGTGGGCTGAAGGAATTTCAGGCTAGCTGAACAATGCTGCACTTCTCTTGGTAGCCCTCGAATCAAAGATTGATAAGAAAGGAAAGTCATCGGTATGTTATAAATACGTTGCAGGTCGGCATGTGTGAAAGGCTTCGCGGTAATAGGGTTTAAGATGTCTCCAATGAATCTAAAACCCCTTTCATCCCATGCTTTGTCAATAGTTGTTTTAAATTTTGTGAAATTAGAGAACCATAGACTACTGGTCAGAATATCCTCGTCAGGTGGTCTGTAAAAGCCGAATAAACTCTGCCCATGAGTGTATTACTTCTAATCAGAACGGATTTTCTAGTCTTCCAGCAATTTTCTTCAATTTTATTTCACCATAAATAAGAAGTTGCTCCACAGGTGGCAACTTGCCCTTAATAATGAACGCCCATGCTTGTTTTGATTTATACAAGCGTTTTACCCACCCTATTTTTAAGCTCTTAATAAATAAGGCTAAGTCCGGAACATTTAGGTCATCGCACATGGATTTTTGGGCTAATTTGGCGCGCTTGACCGGATTGCTTCTGTTTTTCCAAAGGAAATCGTGCAAAACCTTTTCGAGCTGTTTTATGGTTGATGATGATGGTTTCGGGAGTGATATGAAAATATGAACTAGCTTAGAAAGTAATAATGATTTTTTAATAACGGTAACCTTTCCTATCAGGGCTAAATTTCGTCTATTCCATTGTGTTATTTCTCGTCGAATGTTCTCAATTTTATCTTCGACATTATTCTCCGTTAATGAATCATTCGTTTTGTTAAATTTTATACCTAGAATCTTCAATTCACTCGCGAATGTGATACCCAGCGTATCATCGTTGAGCGTTGCACTCATTGGTCCGATTGGCAGACACTTCGTTTTGTTAATATTCAGTGTCAGGTTGGAAAAATGTGAATACCCACCGGGTTGGGCGTTACGAGGGGCTGGTCGTGTTCCAGCACGGGCAAGTCCACAAAAAACAGCCCTGTTGGGCGCAGGGAACAGGCCCTTGTCCACGGCACCCTTCCACATTCCACCGGATGACAATACACCGAACTCCTTGACCTCTCTTACGTGGACCGTGCAGCGTTTAAACGTGGGCTGTGGTTTAGACGTGTGTTAAGCATGTGATACTATGGCAGGGATGGTTCGAAACTTTATCCAAAAATTGATTGTTATCGATCAGCCAAAACAGCAGCAGTTTCAGTAACAGTAATCGAATGTCGCAGACCTGGAAAACGATGTGGCCAATAATGAATTTGATAATCGTTTGAATGAAAGTCATCGAAGTGCCCAACTCTGTGCATACCACTCCTTAACACGAAATAATGGAGAATACGTCGCAATAAGTACTGTCTACCATATTCAAACAGTTTCCAACAGGGAGGGCACCTAGGTACAACACAGCTGACGAGTCAGTCGACATCGCTTACCAGGATGGGGTAGCTCAGGAAGATCATGCCGAACCCGACCAGCGACCAAGGCCCGATCATCACCAGGTTGAAGGCCATGGCGAAGATGAACATCACCAGAGCGGCTGTCAGTGAACCCTTGCGTCACCACACGGACAACACAATACCCGCCAACTGAACGGTGGCAACGGTTGACAAGACCGGCCACCGCTCTCCATAGCTCTTGGCTCTGCTGCAATGCCCACAAGCACGTTCAGACAATCATTTAAAACGTCTCAACACAGGTGGACCCAGGGGCAAGCGGGCAGGTAACCCGTTGTCCCGCCCGGCGCCCCTTGAAAATGCCTCGGTGGCCCATTAAAACACTCCTCCCTCTTTGATTGCAAGCACTAGCGTCCGCCCGATGCGATTTGGTGCGCCTCTGATAGGTCACACCTGAAGAATTGGTGCCCCAGGCCCAAACGGCACACCCTCCGGAGCCAAATGGCCTCACCATGAACGAAATTCCTGCACCCACCCAGGTAAAACTAAATCAAAATTTGTAATGTGTAACTTTACATGACCGGACAACTCTCTCGTGTTTATGACTTTGCATTTCGTTACCGGCGGAAAAATTCGAGAGATCACCTGTTCCAGCTTTCAGATGCACTGTATTGACGTTGACAGCAGTTCCCTTGATTTTCTAATTTACTACTCTGACATCGTATAACTCCTGTCAAAACACAGACTGTTTCATCTATTAGAGGATTTTACCATGCAATGCTCCACTCACAGAGGACGAGGGGAGCACAGGTGAAGGCCCCGTCCAGTCGTTCCATGTCGTTGATGCAGATGTTGACCACCTTGCCGAGCACCTGGTCTGAAGTGAGGCGCAGTCGCAGCAGCTTACGGTAGATCATCAGCTGGAGACCGCCAGCAGCTCGGGAACCTGTGTCGACGCAGACAGTGCTGGTCAAACGGATAGGGCAGACACATCCAGCAGGACAGTTAACCCTTCACCTGATCAAACGGACAGGGCGGACACATCCAGCAGGACAGTGTCTCCTTCACCTGATCAAACGGACAGGGCAGACACATCCAGCAGGACAGTGTCTCCCTTCACCTTATCAAACGGACAGGGCAGACATATCCAGTAGGACAGTGCCCCCTTAAACTGATCAAAGGGACAGGGCAGGCACATCCAGCAGGACAGTGCCCCCTTCACCATATCAAATCTCTGGCGGTTGCAAGTCGACCCATTTCGGTGACGCACTGCAAAACTGAGCAGTGGTCGACTGGAGATAAGGAACTTGTGGCCTCCATAATCTCCGAAGTCCATAGCCTCCGCAGTCTCCGAAGTCTGCAATGTAACCCCTCATTCAGAGATGGACATTCGTGAAAAACGTAGAAAATTCAAGAACATGTCATGCTCCAAATACTTCAAATATCTAAAGGGTATGATAGGTGACTTCGAAACCAATCCCAAACGTTTTTGGAGTTACCTCAAATGTGTTCGTGGAACTAAAGGCTCTCTTTCTGTGATGTTGGACGGCAACACTGAGGTTCATGGCGATGTAGAGCGAGCAAATCTCCTGAACCAAGCGCTCGCTAGGAAATTCACTATGCCTCATGTATATACATAGCGTGCCCCATTTTTTACCGACTTTTGAAAATTGTAGGTGGGTATGTCTAATCCCGTGCATTCGGACCGGCTGAGCCCATTGACACCAAAATTTCGAAATCCAAAAATTTTCAGGGGTCGCGAATTTGATTTGAAATTTGGAGTTTTTCTTAAATTGAACGATTTTTCAGATATTTACGCTTCTATCTTTGTTCATAATTGCTTTAGAGTAACAAAATAAAGAACATCGTATTTTTTGTCACCAGGGCTATCATTTGATACCCAATTTGATACCTTTTTAGCAGTTGGTCAGGTTAGGGATTTGGTAATGGTTCCAAATGGGTCAGAAATTGCGATTTCCGGCCAGGATCAATCTTTCAACCGTACTTGACACGAAAACATCACAAAAGTGAATATAGCTTCCTTTTTTCATCGTCCAGATATTCATATTCAGATATTCATCTAGCAGTGTTGCATAGAGCGTGGTGTGAAATTTCTGAAGAGCACTGGTATTCATTGCTGTATCTGACTGACTCTGCCTTCTAAAGCCACATCAGCGGATCCACATATTACAATTGTTTCTATCGTATGCATGCGATTATTGGAACAGAGGTGAACTTATCACGATTTCGCTTAAACTGCAGGGATTATCAAGTCCGCAATTTCATCGTGGATTAATATTTTGAATCATGTTAAGTTGTCTGATGAGAGCTCATTGGATCTTAAGGTGTCCTGATTTAGGGCGGCAGAATCGGATGTGACTGGTGACTTGGCGGTCGTGCTGACTTGGCGGTCGTGGTGTTCCGTGCGTCGCGGCGGCGTCGCGTCCTCGCTGGCGGCGGAAGGGGGCCGTGCAGGACCCGCCAGTCCCTTGTGCGGGCCCCCCACTGGCGGTGGGGGCGTTCGCGGCTTGTAGGAGCACCATGCACAGAGAACACATCGGCGAACTCAGAGAAGATGGTCTCCTCTCTCTCTCTCTCTCTCTCTCTCTCTGTCTCTCTCTGGGTTCAGTGGTGTTGCTTAAGGCGATGTAACAACCAATGTAGAAAGTTCACGTGCAGTAGCAGTACTGGCAAAAGCCGTTTCTGAAGGTCTGTCGAAGCGCATGTTGAAGCGGCTGCTGGCAGTGCTGAGGAAGCAGCTGCTGGCAGCGTTGTGGAAGCACGCACTGGGCTGGCGGCAGTGCGCACGGGTGTGCACTGGAAGAGCTTCTGAGGTCCCGGCGGGAGTGCATGCTGAAGCGCTTGCTAGAGGCGTGGTTGGAGGCGCAGTGAGAGCGCGCGCTGAAGCGGTCGCCACATGCACGCGGGCGTGTGTGGTAGAACGTGCCGCTGAGGTGCTGCCACTGCATATGCTGAAGGAGCTGCTGGACGAGTTGTAGCTGAGGTGGTGCCACGTGCTGACGTAACAGGCGAAGACCGGTCCGGAGCGTGGCGAACCTCTGCAGGAGTTGCTGACGCTGACAGTGGGATCTGAGCTGGGTAACCTGTAGGCAGTATGCGGAGGTCACGAGCCACTCTCCATGACAGAAGAAGACCGCTGACCCCCTGTAGAAAGTGGATGTCGTCGGCTGCAATGATGTTTCCGTACTTGAACCCTGCTGGTTTCATGCCGTAAAATCGGATGGTTCTGCCGTCAGCAGCTCTGGGCTTCTCAGTAGAAGTCTTCTAGTTGTCGAGTCGCCACCGATCGCGGCCAGGAAGTCTGTGCCGGCCACAGTGATGTCGGTGCTGCTGTCTGGGAGGGCTGACATGGTCACAGTTGTACCCTCAATTAGGTCTGTGAAACGCAGCTGAATTTTCGGAGCGCCGTTCCAAGAAGTGGATCCTATGATGGCTGCAGTGTCGTAATCTGCGTAGTTTCCCGCTGTCTTGCCAGAAGCAGGCTGATATCTGTGCCGGTCTGACTGTGCCCTACTGCCACGGCAAACGTGCTTGAAGTGTTCGAGTTTTCCGCAGTCGTGACAAGACTTACAGCGGGCAGGGCAGTTGGACGCGGGCGGGTGAGCTCGGCCGCAGTTACGGCAGGGCTTATCCTCGCCTTGTGCAGCTTGGATCCTTGGATCCGCCACTGGCTGGGGTGGACCACTATCGTTTGAATTTCGCAAGACGTAGGGCTGATTTTGGTTGGAATTAAGGACTCTGGTTATGGAATTTTGAAAGACCCACTCTTACATCTTTCGCCGCATTGATAAAACATTTACATGCAAAATCCACTTGTTTTTTTGGAGGGGGAAATTGACATGTTTGCCCTCCAGGGCTATGGGTGGGGGGCACACTGCCCCCCGGCTTCTAGCGCCACTGCGAACCATTACAGAAAGCTTACGCATTTATGGACTATGGTTATCCGTATATCCACATATCCGTGACCTATATATCCATAGGTCACTCGTCTAGCACGTAGGCTGAAAAGAAGTCCCAGCAAGAAATTTGTCCGAGCAGCGGGGTTTGAACATTACGCCATGTTCCCAAGGCCACATCATACCAAGTCATCATCCAGGGGAGACGGGATCAATAGGGATTCAATTTTTACATCCCTGTCTCCATAAACGGGTTAGTTCTGAATGAAACGAAATATCAATCAAGCGGTTTCCCGGTAAGCTGTATCACAGGTCTAACTCACTTCAAAGCACTTTATGAAGGAGCTACGTTCTCTGTATGCAGAAGAAAGAGGTCAGCAGCAGCTATGACTCACTGCTGAAGTGGGACGTGACGAAGCCGATGCTGTGGGAGCTGTAGCATCGGCCCATCTGGCAGGCCACGATGAGAACCAGGATGAAGAGGCCACGCGTGTAAGGTGCCCCGACGTCGTTCACGTAGTCCATCATCATCTTCAGCAAGATGGACTGCAAACATGAGCAGATATAAGAATAGAATAGCGGCATAGAAAAGAATCAAAAGAAAGCTGAAAACAAGGCGCATCTACTCGTGCAATGATATTCACTCACAAAACAGAGACGCAGTGCATAATCGAACGGAGTATCATCCCGGTATCGCGGTACGCAGAGTAGCCTGTAGCGTCACTTGCAAACTTCGCCGATCGACTTGGCTGGATTTGCATTTTTATCACAAATGTAGTGGTGAATTTTAATTTGATGCTTATTTCAATTTAAGCAATATCCATCCATAGAGATGAACTATTATAACTACTAGAGAGGAGCTGCCAATCAAAATCCCTATACCCGGTTGAAAAAAATTGAAGGTGAAACCTGGCTCTTATTAAGCAAAAAATATCATCTTCAGGCGCTCGTGCACTTGATAAACGTCATTTCAGGCGGAAAATTCCCACCAAAGTTAGGGTAAAAGGTTTACAAAACATCACACTTAGCTCACAACTGATTTATATATATATATATATATATATATATATATATATATATATATATATATATATAGTGTCTTCTTTAATGTTTCCTTAAAAAGTAACAATCTTATTTAACCGGCCACAATCACTGTCGCACTTGCCCCGCCAGATCCATGTTAAAGGGAGATACGCGAAAAAATTTTATTGGCTATATCAAAAGGTTACAAAAAGTTGCTTCAGAAGTCCTATTCACATTTTTGCGAATTCGGCCTGCAAATGCCTTAAAATTGCTCTCAAAGTCAACATTTCTAGACGACTTTACCGGTACACCTCATATCGATGTTTACGACATCCACATGGCTAAGGCTATCAATTTCTCTAAGAATTAGGCCATATCTATCCTAAACAGTGATATAGAACTTTGGGCTACTCCAGAAAAAAATTACTTTAGAAAAACAACATTCCAAAACTCTTTTGAAACAGAACTATAGGGCTTAAAAGAAATCACAATTAACCAATCAGAAGCCTAAGAATTCTCAAACCGTGGTCACGTGACCTATCTGACGCAAAAGTTTTGTCATCCTGGGGCGGAAGCAGAAAATGGCTCAAGACCCGAGGTACGAAACCGCTGAAGACTTGAGTAATTATGTTTTTTTCCGTTTTTAGGGCAAACTTATTCATTTTGTAATTTTTGAAAGCTTTTTAAAATTAATTCAAATACAAATACAGGAGGGCAAACATTTGTATTATAAAAAACATAATTTTTCATTTTTAAATAGTTTTCGAAAAGTAAGTGATGGGTATGGGCATGGGCAAGTGATGGGCATTTGATCGAAACTGTTAACCTATTTCGATAAGTGAGTGGCCTCCCAAAATTTTGCCGAAGATACAAAAATAATTGATAGTTTCGTTATCAGGATTTTTCAAATAGCAAGAAACCACAATAATAATTTTTTCGCGTATCTCCCTTTAACACGCGCATTGACGGGGGTCTGACCCACCTTCGCTTTGACGAGGGGGGCGAGTACCCGCCCCTCCTAAGATCTCGAGAACCACGGTAGGTAGCGAAAAACGGTAAACGGCGTTGGGTAGCCCACCCACTTCTCCATCAAAAATATTTGTACCATTTTTGTCAAGCCACATTTAAGGTCACAAGAGGTCAAAACATGCCGTAATAGGGATAACATGTAAATTAAGTTTTTCGGTCATTACACCTGAACAAGTAAATATAGAGCAAAACGACTTGAACGATATGAATCCTCGCAGCAAGCCGAATCGAATGATACATGATTTGACCTTGCTAGGTCAAATCAGGGATTTGAACTTATCTGAGGTCAGGTCAGGGTCAAATTATATGAAATGCATATCATTAGAACTGCAAAGCCAAAGCGAGTCTAATGCAGCTAAAATAAACGCTCTATCACTACCGTTACTGAGTTATTTAGTAAATATATTTTTCCCATGTATTTCCAATGGAGAGGTCATATCTCATACCTGACCTTAGGTCATCGATATAAAAAATACCGGAACATATTTTAGAGAACTTGGTGGGGCTATTATGTGATATGAGTTTCAATCAGATAAGTTCACCCTGCTCCGACCTATGCTATCTTAGACTTGTTCTAGGTCAGGTCACTTGACGTGTTCTGGTGACCTGACCTGAGATGACCTAACCTTAAAATTTTCACAGAAGTTGTAAAAATGATGAGGGAAAAGGTATGCCAAGTACGGCGGCGCTACGCGCCGCCGTTTTACTACTGTTTCCGAAAAACCCGTCGGAAGGCGGGTACCCGCCCGTCAATGCGCGTGTTAATACTTATTCGTCCTTCATCGTTTCAATCATATACAGATATGTTTGTGGGATGCATATTTCTCGGACTATTTTTGAAAATTTAGGTACTCATCTTATTCCGCCAGACATCTGCAGACATGCCTTTAGACAATGTTTAAAAAAAGAGAAGAAAACAGATGGTGCAATCATCTTACAAGAGTGGCAAGCGGCCAAAAGTTGCGTTTACCCAGGAGACTGAAGCGACATATGGAACTATGTAAAGCTTTACTTTATAAGAATCAGACTTTCGTCCCCCTTCAGATCTGGAGTTTAGTCTATAAAATTTGTAAGACTGGTCTTCGGGTCCATATATTACTATATCACAGAAAATCAGCTTAGGGCAGAAAAGCAATTCGAATACCACCACAATCACATTTACCGCCTGCTGCTCTACTTGACACTAACAGTACAAAATACTTAACAATGAAACTGATTTCATCACTGATTATAACGACATTTCAAACTACTGGTCTTCTGCATGGCACCATGGTCTTCTCGCCAAGAGTAAACATAGTATTGGGGATTTACGGCAACTATTAAAATTGATAGACTTATACTTGCCAGGACGGAAGCAGGGGGCAATACTTGACAATAGCTCATTACAAACGCTTGCAACATCATCAACAACATCTCCAACCTAATCTCCAACACTATTATCAGCATCATCAGATAAAAATAAATAAAATTAGTAGGACCACAGCGATCTGTGCTTAACTTTTTTGAAATGTTTGTCTTTTTTTGGAAACGTTTGTCTTTTGTGGAAAATAAAGATTATTATTCACAATCATTTACATATATTGACGGTATGATTACTAAATCCCCAAACCCCTCTCTCAAAGAACTCGACATACTGACGACTCAGCATTGATGCAAAAAGTCATGGCCGACATTTATACATATATACATATAAGGTCAGGTAAACAGGTTCTTACAATGGGATTCTTGTGTTAGGTTTAAGTTTAAAAAACAAAAACAAATTAACATGCCTACGTTTCGACTATTCCACCTTGATCACGGTATCAAAATAAAATAAAATACACATTAGATACACGAAAGAAACAAGCTCGTACAATGAATCGCAAATATTGTACGGTTGTGCATCGAGTTTGGGGCACTAGAACTCGAGGGGATGCTGTTTAAACAACTCGATGGTTTGGCAATAGGTTCTCCTTTGAGCCCAGTGCTGGCCTCCCTGTTTATGGAAACACTCGAGGCTGACGGTTTTGGAAACATTGTAGGACCCCAGACTATATGGCTTCGGTATGCCGACGATGTGCTAGCTATAGCTGATAAGAGAACAGATGTCGATTCGATCCTGTCTGATCTCAACAAAGTGCATCCTATGGAGGCGATGGCAAACCATCATTCACCGCAGGGGCGGATCCAAGGAGGGCCGCAGCCCCCCCTCGCTGGTAAGGCGCCCCCTCGACACCAAGGTGCCACCCGGGGGCCACCTCCATTTGCTCCACGTTTGCATGCCTAACGGAAATACTGGTGCCCCGTGGTAATGATGCTGCATACAAATACATCTTGACAACCAGCCCTGTATCACTGGCGCCCCCCCCATGATGCATCATTGGTGTCTCTGTTTCACTCCATCGACGCCCCAAGCCTCATCGTGGGCTCTTCCATCTCTCGACATCCCGCTATGTACTACCGGCACCCCAATCTTCACTACGGGAGCCCCCCACCTTCGGAAAATCCACTCTATACCACTGGCGCATCCATGGTGCAGCATTGATATCTCGTTTTTGCTCCAACGGTGCCCCCACGCGTCACTGAGGGCGCCCCATCTGTTGAAACCCTGCATGTACCACTGACACTCCCATGGGCATCATTGGTGTCTTCTTTGCACTCCACTGGGGCCCCCACGCTTCACTGTTGGCGCCTCCTGCTTTTTAGACCCGCTCTTTACCTCTGGCTACCCCATGGTGCATAACTGGTGCGTTGTTTGTAATCTCAAACGGCGCCCCCATGGCCCACTGAGGGGGTCTTCACCTTTCAACAGCCCATTCTATACCACTGGTTCCCCCCTCTTATGATCCAACATTGTTGTCTACTTTTAGCTTTATTGGTGCCCTCCCCCACCCCTTTCCACCATCTTTTGACACATCGGTCTGTATCACTGGCGCCCCATGATGAATCATTACTGCCTGTTCTTTACTCCACCGGCGCCTTCATCTCCCGCCCTGGGCTCATCGGGAGCGCCCCCACATTTCGACAAACCGCTCTTTTTGGTGGCCTTCATGGTACACATTGGTGTTTTTCTTTCGCTTCATTGGTGCTCCCACACTTCACTATAGGCGCCCACATATTTCTGCTGAGTGCTTGATGCATCATTGGTATCTTACTTTTGCTCCAACGGCGTCCAACCAGCCCCCCCCCGCCACGCGGCACTGGGGGCGCCCCAACTTTTGACAGCACGCACTGTGCCTCCAGCGCCTCCATGGTGCACGATAGGTGCCTATCGTTTGCTCCATTTAGGCACCAACATATCACTGTTTTTGACGCTCTCTTTTTTTGTGGTTGGACGCCCAACTTTCACGATTGGCGGCCCTTTTCAGCTCTAGAGCGCCCCACTGCAACATAGACCGCCCGAACCTACCTTTTGCCGACCTCTTCTGCATGATTGTTCGCCTGTTCTCCACTACTGGCCGCTCCTTCGCAGATCTAAAGCGCCCCACTTCAATGTGGACCCCTCACTTACCTCCGGACGCCCTCTATTTTATGGTTTGGAACCCCATATTTCACGATTGGCCACCGTTTTTCAGCCCGTGGTGGAACTCTGCAACGTGGACCACCCTCATTTACCTCCAGGCTCTCTTAACTTTGTCGTTGGGCACCCCGTTTTCATAATTGATCCGCTTTTCAGCCCTTGGGTGCCCCACTGCAACGTGAACTGCCCTCATCAACTTTTAGCCGCTCTCTTCTGCATGATTGCGCGCACCTTCTCCACTGTTGGCCGCTCTTGTGCAGCCTTAAAGCACCCCACTTCAACGGGGACTGCCCTCATCCACCTCTGGCCGCCCTCCGCTTTGTAGTTCGGAGCCCCTAAAACATGCTTGACCGTCCCTTTTAGCTCTAAAGTGGCCCACCATAAAATTGAGCACTCTCATCTACTTTTGACTGCCCTCTAGTGCATGATTGCGCGCCCATTTTCCACAATTATCTGCTCTTTCTTAGCCTTGGGGCACCCCACTTTTACGTATACCGCCTTCAACTTCGCTTGTCCTCTTCTTTGTATTCGGGTACCCCAATTTCACGATTGGCCGCTCTTTTTCAGCCTTAGGGCATCCCACTGCGACATGGCCAGCTCTCAGCTCTGAGTGGTAAAAATTGCCCCGAGTTCTTTTAGTGTTTGTTTTGGGTATCCATCGGTGTCATTTTGCTCCATTACCACGCAGGATCTCCCAGGGCGCATTCCTGCCCATCCGATGTGTGGTCGTGTGCCCGTCCGATATGTGGTTGTGTTGTCTATTGCACGAGAACATGCTACAATGCAATATAGAGAACTGATAAAAATAATGTTTCTTGTGAAGCAAATTTTGAGCACGTAGACAAATATCCCTTGAATTTGTAAAAAAACATTTCGGATCTACCGATAACCCTGTAAGCTGTTGACTTCCAAGATACCTTTACTTAAAGGTACGTTCAAGAGGATTCCTCCACGCCCGAGTGACGTCACACGGGCGTGGAGGAATTCCTTCACAATTGAACTTTTTTTGTGTTTCTCGCAGTGTTTTTTTCTCGCAGTGCCACTATTGAAAGGCTGTGTCCAGACCAAGGCCCTTAACGTATGAGGCACGGTCATCCGACGATTCGGCCGGATCATGACGTAAGCATGTGACGTCATAATTTATCACATGCTGAGCCTCTTCATTGACTTAAACCTACGCAGGCGAATAAAATGTATATTTTACAAAATCTTCATACATAAGATAATTTTTCAACCTATTGGACTTGTTCTGCTTAGCAAAATGTTGGCAACGATTTTATCATCACCTAGTCCAGGGACTGGCTCGTCCATAAGACCGACAACTCTTGGTCTTAACCAACCCCCACCGTGTGGGGCATATAAGTACCGAGGTACAAACTGAGTTTGACCGGTCACCACGATCCTGACCGAGTTGAATGCGATAGTAAGCCAGTTCAGTGAGTGAAGTTATGTAATTTGGTTGCATTGCAACGATCATAATGGGAAAAAGTTAGATTGTGTGTCGAGGCGTTTTCATTAACACCCACCCCGGAGGAACCGCGAGCCATCATCGCCAGGCTGGGTTGGGGGTTTCAAATACTCCCTCAAACTCAGCTCCTATGCGGGATATAAAAAAAAAACGCGAACGCTAGTGGATAGCCCATCAAAACTCATGAAGGGACTACATCAGCCACTCTTTGGCTCAGACCAATATTGAGGTCATGACAGGTCAAAAAGTTGCATTTTAGAGTACAGTTTTTGCAGGTTTTGGACTCTAGCGTCTGACAGAGTTGAGCAGGATCATTTTTAGGCACTATTCTCTTTCTCTCGTCATGGAAAATCAAACGATGTATGGTATTACTATGCTAGGTCAAAACACAAAAATGGCCTGACCCGATTTCATGGAATGGCAAAAAATCTGGCTATTTACATATAATAAGCATCTAATATTTCATAAGAGGCATCAGCTACGAAGTGAGAGGTGGATAGGATAAATGAATAATTGGTGATCTTACCTGAAGTAAGTATTTTGTGTGCCAATTTCGGGTATGGTTACTAGCTTCGTGAAATTCAAGTAAGAGAAATGTTATGTCCTTGATATCTTGGTTTTACACAAAGTACTTATTTTTTCTATTTTTACTTCTGCGTCAAGCAGCACGCAGTGCCTGTCTCTCTGCTGCGCCGCAGTGTCTCGCCTGCAGTGATGCTGCACCGCCAGGCACGCACGTCGCTGGCTGACGTTTCGCAGCGGATTTTTGTGGCTGCAATTTTTGCAGGGAAAAATGCTCCGCGGCCATGGGCGTCGGAAGTGAGTGGTATCGTGGGGACTCGAAATGCGCTTTTGGTTTTGTCCATGTTATCTGCGTGCGCTTAGGCAAATGTTTAAAAGCCTAGTGCGAGTGAAGCGCATCGGTACTATTTACTAATGCCGTGGTGACGCCCCGATGTATGTATCCCATGCTGCTTTGTACCCACCCTATCTTGATCAACACTTTTTCTACATCAGCAAATGATAACTCCACGCGACTGTCTTTTAAAATATCAGCCTAGTTGACATGGGCGGATGGCGGCACTTAACGGGAATGTGACACCTTGGTAGAATCCAGGAATTCAGTGTAATTAGGAGCATTTTTAACCGAAAACGAAAACGCCTATTATTTCCCTTAAAATGTACAATGAGCTCAATATTTTTATTTGTAAAATGCTCCTCTAGGGTGAAAAACAAACCTCCTCCTGTGGATGACGCCATGATCTGGCAACTACTGTCATATTAACCTTTGCCCGGGTGGGGGTCTCTTTAGACCCCCTCGGGTTTTTCCAGAAGTGACCAAAAAACGGCGGCACGCAGCGCCACCAAACTTAGTTTAGCTGTTCCTTCATCACTTTTACATCTTTCCTGAAAATTTCAGCTCAAGGTCATATCAGGTCAGATCACCAGGTCAGGTGAAGTGACTTCACCTAAAAAATATTTAGGACTGCATAACTAAAAGGAGGGTAAATCGATCAAGTTGAAACTCATACCACATAATGGGCCCACCAGTAGCTACAACATATGTTCCGGGATTTTTATATTGGTGACCTAAGGTGATGTGCAGAGCATGACCTCCCCATTGTCAATACATGGGGAAAATCACGAAATGAGCTTTTCTCATTAAGTATGGATGGAATCAGCTTGAAACATCCGTTACGACTTGCTCTTAGCCCACTTCTGAAGTTGATACCAAAAAGTTTGACTTGTGACCTTTGACACGTCGCCTTAGGTCAAATAAGCATTTTTGGTGTTTTACTCTATAAATTTTGAATAAACAAATATAGAACGTTTATTTTGTCACCAAAGTGTTTGTATAGTCACTGCCGGTCAAATTGTATAAATCATGACTATACCAGGTCAGGTTGGGTCAGACCGTTGACCTATGATATTGGGCTGTACCTATTTATGTGGATAAAGGTGATAATACCTTCATATTCTCCAAATCAAAGTAGCCTAGGTCCCTTTTTAGGTTCATCTTACAATTTTGGACCTGTGACTTCTTAGAGGTTATCTGGAGCTACTTAAGCAGTTTTCAGACTTAGGTCAATAACATGCAACGCATGCAATGATGATACAGCTTTTATGTTTATACCATTGCGTTTGGATTGATATTCCAAGTCGATTGATATGAATATGAACTATGCTAGGTCAAAAAGTGATCTTGACCTGACCTGAGTTCAGGTCATTTGTGTTTGGGTCTAGTATGGTCACATTATACAATTATCCGATTCGCCGTGACGAGAGACAGCGAATAGTGCCTACAAAATGATTCTAACTCAACGCTGTCATACGCTAGAGCCCAAAAACTTTGCTTATTTTACCTGTCATGACCTCAATATTGACCTGAGCCAAAAAAGTGACCGATATAGTTTCCTCATGAATTTGTATGAACTATCCACCAGCTTTCGCGTTTCTCGCTATCCCGCACAGGGGCCGAGGTCGAGAGGGGGTGTTCACCCCCTGCCAGGGTGAAGGTGGCTCAGAGGCCCACGGGGCGCTGGTTAACTGATTCGGTTCGCAAAAACAATACTTTAAATGGGTATAGAACATAAAATTTGGCACCCCCAGCCAGACTAAAACTGGCGCCCCCTGGTCATGCAAGTGGCGCCCCCCCGTGCTGCGGCCCCCTACCCAAAATTTGCGTAAATTTTATACAGGGAGCTTTAAGATAGATGAAATTTGCCAATATAGGTTTCTGGAGACGCTGTTCAAAATTGTATCTCAGCTCAAAACAAATTATCAAAGTGGGACGCTGAATTTCATTTTGGCAAATTTGTTTGTGATGTTTCCAATTAGCTAAATTTACGAAATTTCCTCTATGCAATGATATTTTGATACTTATAGGAAAAGCGACGGAATCAGCACCGGCATTAAGTGATGCCTCGATAAATGACATTGGCCAGTAAATATTTAATCAGTAAACTTTAATTTAATTTAAAACAAATTTTCTTTTCACTCTGGCGTAGGATCAAGTACTCATACCAACAGAGGCGACTCAAAATCTTTATGCCCAGGTTTAGTTTTCGTTAATGCTGCCTGCAAAATTTTGCATTATTTTGTCAATGCATAGATAACATTATACCTGGATTTGGCACCACATTTACTGTTATCTATGCCCCAGAGCTGCAAAAAGTCGGGCTCTCGGGTCATAAAGTGCCCGACAGATTTTAGGGCACGGTATGGTCCTGCGACAGATCTTACAATCTGTGAGAAACAAATCTTGAAAGGAAACAGAAAATATTTTTTTGTTCTAAAAAAACTCAAAATTAGAATTGTCACCTCTTTCACTCAACAAGTTTTTCATGAATTTGCACCTCTCCCATATCAAGCCAGTGTGCGGCAAGAACCGATGGAAAATCGAGGGACTTATGAATCGAGGGACCTTTGAATAGAGGGCCTTATGCACAAAGGGTCTTTTCGAGGGACTTATGAATCGAGGGACCTTTGAATAGAGGGCCTTATGCACAGAGGGCCTTTCAAACGTCACCCAGAAAATCCTCTGCTGGAAAAATTCCTTCACCGGCCTGTCGGGCCCGATTTGTATTCCATAGCACGCGACAGGCTGGCCCGACAGGCCGCCGTAAAGGCCTTTTGACAGGCAAAACAGTTCTTTTCCTTCGTTTCCTTCGTTTGGAAGTACGCTCAACGCTGCCGAAAGGGCGCTGTTTGAACAGCGCCCTTGCGGCAAAGCCGGTGTAAAAGGTATCTTTGGTTTGAAAAGCAGCCCTGCGGTTTGGTGTGTTGCGTTGTGGATGTGGTGGAGGCCAAGGCCCTAGAATCCCGTGGTGTGGTGTAGGCAATACGTTGCAAGGTTGTGTTTTTGATTATTTTTCTCTTGCATTACTTTGGTATACATCTTGAGTAAACTGGTTGAGCTTGGATTTCATCGTCCATAGTTGAAGGGCTGATAAATGGCTCCGATTAAGCTGAAGCTCCTTCCACCGTCCCGTGTCAAGCTTAAATGTGGATTTGAGGGATGTGGTTATTTTGGCAAAAAACGTTTTTTAAGGAGCATCAGCGAATCAAGCATTCTGGGCCGCCCTGCAAGTTCAGGAACAGTGGTTTTGGCCAAGGAGGTCGTTTTGAAGCATGGATCAAACAGCGGGCAGATCAGAACAGTGTGGGGAGAAAACAAACAAGTAAGTGATGTGGTGTTCGTTGTAATTTCGGCAGCTTACATTTATTTCCATACAGTATGTTATGCTCACTGTTGATCAATAATTTTAAATGATATTAATAAGAGAAAAATGAATTTTACCAGCAAAGTAGTCAAATTAGACTAAAAATTTGATTTTCCCTTCCGTCTTCTTTTAAATCCAATGCCTGTTTGTCCAGAATTAACCACAAAAGTTGCACACCTTCATCAGTGGATTTGTAGATGCCAAAGAAACAAAACTCTTCACCTTTCCACATTAATTTGAGTTTTAAGTACCAAACTATTTCTCCCATTTCATTTTATTGACTTACCTAAATATGCCTATGATCTATGTCAAGAGGACAAAGATATAACAAAACCTCAGCCTAGTGCAACCTTTACTCATTCCTTTTACTCTTAACTTCCTTGGAAACATGATATTTATTTGACATTTACTATCTAACTGATTTAAGGTTATTTATTAGCCTAGTTAACTTCAGATCCTAAACCACCTACCCTCATGGAAATGAGCACGGCAATGCATGAAAAACTTTGAAATAACCAACAGCTTCAAAATTTAGGATTATTGATGTTAATATGCATTTAAAAGTCATGGAAAGCTAATATTACATGTTTGCATTCAACTACAAGTAGTCATGATCCTTAAAAAACACTTTTTCGAATATCAAAAAAGTACCCCCCAATCTTGTTCGTCTGGCCATCAGAGCAAAATCCATATATATCCAAATATCCATAATCCAAATATATCCATATTCAAATGTCCAAATATCCATAACAAGGTGAGATATGGTGTCTTCGTCTCCTTTCATGTAATTGCTCAGTCATGGATATTCGTTTTTGCTCAGTATTGTAATTGCTAAGTAAGCTAGCTCAGTAAGTAATTGCTCAGTATTGTAATTGCTTTGTATTCGCAGCACAAACACTACCAGAGAATTGATGCAAATGCTAGTGCTCACGTCACCGAGAGTCGGTAGTGTTCTGTCCATTTAGAGTGGGCTATTTAGTTAAATTGCTGGCCTTCGTTTATCGTGACCGGAATGGCCCTGAACTATCACAGCACACGCTAAAATCGCTGTATATGTTATTTAACCGGTGGAAAGGCTTATTGTTCCTTGTTTGGCCTACCCTAGAGAAGGTTGGCGCTACCTTTCATCATGCTGATATGGCAACTGCGTGCCTGCTAAATCATCAGGCATCGCTCTGAAACGAGGTGAGATTTCGTGTTTTCGTTTCCTTTCCTTTAATCGCTCAGTATTCGTTTGTAGCACAAACACCCCCAGACGGAAGTCACCCATAACGCTAGTTCTCATGCCGCCGATAAAGCCCGGCCAAGGCGCCGCTGTCCAGGAAGCCGGATAGATGGCGGCTGGGTCTGGTCACCGCTGCTCGTGCCGAGATATAACCCTGAGGAGAGGACCATCTGACGCTTGGATTGACGCCTAGTGACATCTGACGCCTAGTGATATCCATTGGTGCCAAACTAGAGGTTTTTATGCTAATTTTAGTATTTTCTATTAAGAATGTGGAAAATGAGGAGGAACATTTTACCAATTGAATGGGTTTTAGAAAATTGTAATAGCCCTATCCTAACCACCCGAGAGATTTGGAGGTTTTTTCGAAAGTGCCCGACAGATTTGGGATTTTTTGCAGCTCTGTTATGCCCACTGCCATTAAATGCCAGGTCTACTGTTGTACATGGCCAATGTTATCAAAATAGTTCTTTAAAGACAATATGAGAGCCACTGGCTCCTCTCTGCAGGCAACGATATTTCAAAATTCCGCTAAACTTTTAAACATGTTTATCTGAACCAAAATTTACTGGGCCGATCTCTTGTATTTTCGTTACCTTAGAATCAAGTGCGTCGAAAAACCTGCCAGTGATCATGCAGCCGCAGCAGAACTCTTTTCCGAATAGGGCTATAACCGCACATAGATAGGGAGTGATCCGCACATAGATTGCGAGATTAATACGCGCGGGTTTTACCTGGGACGTCGCATCACAAAAACGTCTAACCACCGCCAGTTCATCAGTGACTTGTTTAAGTTATTATTCACGCCATTTGGAAAGAATATTTCAGTTCCAGCATTCCAACCCGGAACTGGCCAATCGTTTGCATTGTCCACACCAAAACAATTTGAAAGTGACATGATGACGTTACCATTTTATCTAAATAAATTATTGACCAATTGCATGGATGCCGACTTGAAGAGAGATACACCCAAAATACCGTCGTCCATGGTTTATATATATATATATATATATATATATAATATATAATAATATATAATATATATATATATATATATATATATATATATATATATATATTGTGAAGGCTGGCAGTAAGTTATTAAGTATACAGGTATGGTTGAATATGACCGCGTTTTTGGAATTAGCAAGTCTCTTGTTAACTGACGTCTAACTAGATATTTGCTAATTCCAAAAACGCGGTCATATTCAATCATACCTGTATATATATAGATGTCATTGCATAAGAAGCGGGGACCAGGCACCCTTCGGCAAAATGCCGTCCCTCGGTCGGGCTGGAGTTGGTCTGTTTCACTTGGCCGATATCTGCAAAGCAGGTAGCGCTGATGAGTTTAGCACGCGAGTTTTGTTTTCTTGGTCATAACCATAGAGATGAACTATTACTTCTAGAGAGGAACTGCCAATCAAAATCCCTATACCCGGTTGAAGAAAATTGAAGCTGAACTCTGGATTTTATTAAGTCAAAAATATCATGTTCAGGCGCTCGTGCACTTGATTTACGTCATTCCCAGCGGAAAAGCTCATCAAATTTTCGGTAGAAGGCTTAAGAAATACCACACTTAATTCACAAATTATTCCGATGTATTGTGTCCTTTTTACTTTTTCCTTTAAAAATACCTATTCCATTTACGCGGCCATGATCACTATCGCACCTGCCCCGTTAGACGAATGTAAACACTTCGTCGTCCTCTCTCTCTCTCTCTCTCTCTCTCTCTCCCCCTCTCTCTCTCTCTCTCTCTCTCTCTCCCTCCCTCCCTCCCTCCCTCCCTCCCTCCCTCCCTCCCTCCCTCCCTCCCTCCCTCCCTCCCTCCCTCCCTCTCTCTCTCTCTCTTTTCTTTCATTCTCTCTCTTTTTCTCTCTTATTTTATCTTCTCCTATAGGAGAAGATAAAATGAAGCAAAAAGCTTAAAACAATAGATCAGTGTACATGTACATGTGTACATGATCAGTGCGCTTGTAAGGTTTTGTATCTTATCATGCCCACTCATACCAGAACGGTGACATCCGTCCTCACTTCGTTTTCGGTCGTCGTTGGACGAGCTCCTGCGCAGTGGTAGGCTCCGGCGATGCTTGGTTGGTGTGGAATAAAGAAATGTCGTTACATTTCTCTCTTTCGGATTTCAGGAAGAAGTGCCGCATTTTAACACGCGCATTGACGGGGGGCATGTACCCGCCCCCTTCGGGTTTTTCGGAGACAGCAGAAAAACGGCGGCGCGCAGCGCCGCCGTACTTGGTATACCTTTTCCCTCATCATTTTTGCAACTTCTGTGAAAATGTTAAGGATATGTCATCTCAGGTCAGGTCACCAGTACAGGTCAGGTGACCCAACCTCAAAAAAAGTTTAAGATAGCATAAGTCGGAGCAGGGTGAACTTATCCGATTGAAACTCATATCACATAATGGGCCCACCGAGTTCTCTAAAAATATGTCCCGGTATTTTTGATATCGATGACCTAAGGTCAGGTACGAAGTATGACCTCTCCATTGGTAATACATGGGAAATATGGTTTTTACTGAATAACTCAGTAACAAATCGTGATAGAGCGTTAATTTTAGATTCATTAGACTCGCCTTGGCTTTGCGGTTCTAATGATATGCATTTTATATAATTTGACCGTGACCTGACCTCAGGTCAGGTCAAATCTTTGATTTTACCTAGCAAGGTCAAATCATATATCATTCGATTCGGCTTGCTGCGAGGATTCATAGAGTTCAAGCCGTTTTGCTCTATCTTTACTTGTTCAGATGTAATGGCCGAAAAACTTAATTTACATGTTATCCCTATGACGGCATGTGACGGCATGTTTTTGACCTCTGGTGACCTTAAATGTGACCTGACAAAAAAATGGTCCAAATATTTTCGATGGAGAAGCGGATGGGCTACCCAACGCCGTTTACCGTTTTTTGCTACCTACCGTGGTTCTTCGAGATCTTAGGGGGCGGGTACCCGCCCCCTCGTCAATTCGAAGGTGGCTCAGACCCCCGTCAATGCGCGTGTTAAGCAGTACCTTCGCCCGGGTGGAGGGTCTTTTAGACCCCCCTCGGGTTTTTCCGAAGTGACCAAAAAACGGCAGCGCGCAGCGCCGCCAAACTTGGTCTAGCTGTTCCTTCACCATTTTTACATCTTTCCTGAAAATTTTGGCTCAAGGTCATATCAGGTCGGGTCACCAGGCCAGGTGAAGTGACCTCACCTCAAAAAATACTTAGGACCGCATAACTAAAAGAAGGGTTAATCGATCAAGTTGAAACTCATACCACATATTGGGCCCACCAGGAGCTACAACATTTGTTCCGGGATTTTTGATATTGGTGACCTAAGGTCATGTGCAGAGCATGACCTCCCCATTGTCAATACATGGGGAAAATCACGAAATGAGCTTTTCTCAGTAAGTATGGATGGAATCAACTTCAAACATCGGTTGCGACTTGCTCTTAGCCCATTTCTGAAGCTGATGCCAAAATTTTTGACTTGTGACCTTTGACACGTCGCCTTAGGTCAAATAAGCATTTTTGGTGTTTTACTCTATAAATTTTGAATAAACAAAGATAGAACGTTTATTTTGTCACCAAAGTGTTTGTATAGTCACTGGAAGTCAAATGATATACATCATGACTATACCAGGTCAAGTTGGGTCAGACCGTTGACCTGGGTCAGGTCAAATTCTTAAATTTGACCTGGCATAGCAATATTATATATCATTCGATTCGTATTGACGAGAGGATTGCAATGGTGCATAAACTATGGCTATATCTTGTTTGGTTTTGAAGCTATCAGCGAAAAAGTAAACGCCCTTATGCATGGGTGGCTATGGACATTCCCAAAAATATGCCCAATATTTAGTGACCTGTAGCTCCTTAGGCTTTGACCTGACACTAAAATGAATGCACTGGAATGAAAGCGCATCTCAAGAGCTTTCGAATGGTGTTAGAAAAATGTTTCTAGCTATCATAGTTTCTGAGATATATGAGGTTTTCTTAGTACACCTCATATTAGCGATTTTGACCTATTTTGACCTCTGGTGCCCTTGATATTGACCTGACAAGAAAAATGACTGAAGTATTTTCGGTACCATTTTCGAAGAGCTTTCGATTGCCGTTTTGCGCTTTTTTCTAGCTGTCTTAGTTTTTCAGATCGTGGGGGGTCTTTTTAGCCCCCCACCAGGGCAAAGGTGGCTCGTACCCGCCACCGGGGCAAGGGATAAGGAGGACAACATGGGGCTAAGTCGTGCGTATCCAGGGGGAGCTAGGCCGAGGTTTGGGGGAGGGAGTAAGGGGCCGAAAATTGTGAAAAAATGTTTTTTTAGAAAATCGGTGGTTTGAGGGACGGGGGCAATTTCCCCACCCCCCTAGATACGCCAGCTTGTGTATATTAGGTGTAACGATGGGGTATATGGTGTCAGTTGGGGATAACTGACAAGTGGTGATGGTGTAACTTTGGGATTTTTTTAATTAAGGTGAGCGTAAACAGGGGGTAAAATAGGTGTAAAGAAGGAATTTACTCCTGCGGGGAGTAAAAACTTGTTCGGTGAGGGCGTATCATAAGGGTTAGACCAGTGTATTTTTGGTGTCCATAAGGGGTAATCAGTGTGTAATTTAAGCATAACTGAGAGATAACTCGGGTGAAACTAAGCGAGAACGTTAGAGTAATCGGTGGGTAGGGTAAGTGTTGTGGTAGGGGACAAATAGACCTACGACCCACTTTACTCCTTTAGGGAGTAAAACATTTACCTCAGTGATGTGGTGGCGAACCTGTTAGCATAAATTCGTCAAACTGTCTGGGAATTTTCAGATTACTTCTCAACAATGGTGGTCATCAAAAGCAAGACTCAGAGTTCTTTAGACACAGGAAAAATACCTTCGATGTGACTCTTCGGCAGCAGGGTTAATTTGAGAATGTTTGGAAAATGGTGCAAACGTATGAGCAGTCTCCATTTTGGTTTGTCTTCATTGTAAATAGGAACATTCCAGTGAAAGTGTTTGAACAGGAGTAATCAAGACCTTGCAGAACAACTCACCCTTTTCTATAAATGGGTATAAGTTTAGAAGGATGGGATTATGAAATCTCCTGACAAAAACGATTCTTCATACCATGAGGACTGGAAATCCTATTTTACAGAACGAAGCTGTTGGAACGACGAAACTCAAAATACCAAAATGCAAATCAGCGCAGCAGACAAACCCCTGAATCAAATTGCATGCGTAGGGTGTTCCGTCCGGCCAATTTGCCGTAAAATACCCGAGCACAGGGTGCGCGTGCGTCCTGAGTGGGGGGGGCAGGCCCGGCGGGACTCACCGGCCCGATGAACTGCAGTATGGCGGCCACGCACATGAAGAACGATGCCACCGCTGTACGGACACGGAAGGTACGCAGTACCACTCTGGAGAGCGAGGCCTGGCGCGGTCCGCGCATGCGTAGCTCAGCCTCCCAGTGCCGCTCCAGTCGGTCACAGTTGATAAAGCTGGCGTCCTCATCCTGAGGGAAAGGCGGCCCAGTCACTCCTCTCGCATCAGCCTGAGGAAACGGCGACCCTATACTCCTCTTCCAGGCGGGTTTAGGAAACGAGGGGCCATTCCCCATAGATGCAGCCGGGGAAGACATTACTCGAACATGCGTGACTTGGATTGGAAATTCGTTTTTGTTTCATCACCAAGAGATGTTTCCCACAGATTCCACTGACGGGCTGAAACCACCACTTAAATACACAATTTACACGACAAATATTTAGACCGATCAAGAAGCTTGCAAAAGTGCACTAAAGATAAGAAGATCCAGAATATACAAGCATGTAAGTCAAAGTAAAAATACAGTTTTAAAGTGGTGTTGAAAATCACCATTATCTGCCAAGTTATTTTTTATCTCAGACCTAAATTAATATTAAAAGGATAGACACAATAATAGGAGCTTTCGACGTCAAGTCATCCTCAGCTATGACACATTTTTAGCTCAAAAATTCAAAAAGACTATCACACGCTTAGGAGCAGTCACTTCTTCCTGCAGAAATATGGAACGGCTAACAGTACAAAAAAGACACGCATTCACACACAGTATACATATCAATCTTAAACGTTTCTGTTTTTTCTATTTTCCTGCCTAAATAATTATATATATATATATATATATATATATATATATATACATTTATACATATATCACGCATCACAAGACCAACTAATACAGCGACGTATAAGGGCATGTCCAAGGATAAGGTATACCTTACACCTGACGTGGGAATATGTTAAAATGATGCACAAAACAATATGCTTCCAAGATGCCACTAGAAGGAATCTGCTGGGTTAGAAAAAACCTATTATTTTGGCAGTCTGAATGGTGACAGCCCAGGGTGGGCAGGGTGACAAAAATAAGCAGACATGTTTCCTCCAGACCAATAATGGAACAAATCGCCGAAATTGGCACCTGTGATTTGAAGTCGCAATGTTCTTCAATATTTGAGATGGTCCAGGAGTATCCATTGGTACCCTACTAAGGCAAAACGTGCTACATTTTGCAGCCTGGGCTGACAACACATTGATGGTTTGTCATTTTCAACAGTGACACACTGAACATTTTTTTGGCCTCTGGGAATCTAATCGATCAGCTACTATCAGCTGTGGCAGAGGCCTGCTGCACTGTATAAAATCAGAATCATTGTATTTGCAAAAATCATCGATCAGCCAAGGCATTTCATAGTTGCACGTCATGCAGGCACACATACAATGGGTAACACATGAGGTAGTTAGATTGCACGCATTCGTAAAAACTCAGCCATAAAACTTCAACAAGTCCTGAATCATTCACCCGTTTTGTAAGAAAGCCCTACCACTATTAGTGTAGTGGGGCCACAGAGGCCCCCCGACAGTTTTTTCTCGTGGCATGGTTAATCCTGAATAGACATCACTTTCAGACTTTGTGACTTTTCCTCACAATCGATTTGGCATCAAGCAGAACTTAAAGAAGATTCGATGTGGTCCATGGGCGACTCCAGGGAAATGTTTTGGGGGGCATGTTAACCGGCTATGAGAAGAACTAGCTCAGCTGTGACTTGCTGTATTTCTGGTACAAAATCCCTTGTTTCTTAGTGCAATGCAATGATTGCTTCGTTACTTTCTCAATGTGGCCATATCCGTGCTTACTTTGCAATTTTGTGTGCCAAGGGCGGTTTCAGGGGTATATAATTGGGGCATTACAACATATCAGTTGCACAATGCTCTTTGATCAGAAGAAATTATTTTTTAGCAATGCGAAAGCTCTTGATGTATGGTTGCAGACAGTTTTCTGTGTTTAGTTTCGTTTTTGGGATCAGTGGCGGTGGCAGAGCGAGGTTTGGGTGGGGAGGTTGGGACGATAATGACTCGTAACCGCATTATTCTGTTGAAATTATCGACTCTGAGGTACAGAAATAATACAGATGTATGATAAATGTTGTATACTATATTTCACTTACATCGATGCAGATTACAGTTTCCACCAAGGGCGGATCCAAGAGAAAAGCTTGGAGTATAATTTTCATATTTTACGAGGGTTGCTTGGGCTCTGTATTGTATCAATATCTAATATTTTCTGATGGTTTTCATGCCAGTGTCGATTTCAGACCATAATTTGGGTCGAGTAACCGGAATAGAATTCCTACTAAGTAGGTATATAACGAATCTAAACAGTTGATTATGAATTCATGAGGATGTTGAGCCAAACTAACCACCATGAGGATACATCTTACCGTCCGTATTTCCAGACGTTTGGTGCAGTTTACATAGCCATATTGGACATATTGAAGCACAAATAGTTACCGCGGCACTGTTATGGCACTGAGGCAGTATTGGCAGCGGCGCCATGGGACCGGGCATTGTCTTATCTCACGCCGGCCCACTAACCCTTTGAAGCTGTTATCTTCCCCTACCAACTTACGCACGCCGGAAGTGTTGACACTCAGTGGCGGATCCAGAAATATATTTCGGGGAGAGAGAAGGGCTAAGGGCGTGGGATTAGAAATTTATAAGGAGATGCATAACAATTAATGTTTATGATTTCATGAGTTGACTTTGTTTTTCTGCTCCTGGAACCGCCCGTGAATTAGCATCAGAATATGTACAAAATGTCAGTTTGTATCAGAATCAACATTTCGCACGTAAAATTTGGAGAACAAAGCTTCTCCATACAAAAAACGATAATAAGCAGCAGCTTTGTTACATGTCCCCCTTTTGAAATCTCCTAAATCCTCCCGTGGGAACAAAACGGTAAAAAGGTTTCTAACATCTTTCAGTACAAGTCACAAATGTCAAGTCACTTCAGATAAGAAAATAGCGTCAGAAGCAGATATCCGAAAATTTCCGATATTTACCCCTGCTGACTCCGCCCTTGAATTCGACTGGTCACAAGTTTCGCTACCGGTCAGTTTGGGCACGTCCACATAGCCAGCTGCCCTGCCCACACGGTCCACCGTGGATTCGCCCCCAGCATAGCTGCAACATTCTGGAAGCCGTCCCAGCCCCGTCCTACAAATACTGGGCTCCGCGGAAACCTGTCGCTTCACTGTGCAGTGATGGTGTCTCTAACAGTGGCGTAGCCAGGATTCGGCCAAGGAAGGGTCCGACTACCATCGAGGGCCCCCAGGCCCCTTAGTAACCGGAGCCCATCTCTTATATTTTTGTATAGTATTTTAACATTGTAACATTTATACGAAGGAAATTTTGCTGTGCTTTTTTAAGTGTTTGTTCTTATTTTGTTTATAGCTTGATCTTTCTGGATCCGCCCAAGTGTTGGTAAATTTAGGTCACCAAATAGTAAGGCTGGCCCATACCTATGTGGTAGCGTAACTATAATAACAGCTTTGTGGCATAGTTCGCGAAATTCAATATTGCTGCGTGCATGATGCTAAACCTGACTCTACCTCAATTCACTCAGGTAATCAGGCATGATGCTATTGAAGGTCAGTCGTTTTTTTTATAAATTTAGTTCAAGCTGTTCCCAGTCCGGCTGCTGGAGTCGGAGTATCACTAAAGTCATCAAGGGTCTTGTCACGGAGACACCGACCCCTACCACCCGAGCGAGCAACCCCACAATGATGGAGATTTAATTTAGAAGCCAAAGTTAAACGTCCCACAAAGCACAGGGACGGCCGCCCCCGCTCAGGTCACCCTCTCACCAGTCATTTGCCTGCTGACCTACGTCGGGTAAACTTTTGAGTGCCGGAGCGTCTCAGGGGAACCGATCCCAAACCTGGACATTCACTGCCACTTCATGCTTCTGAGCAGCGGGCCGGAGCCCAACGCTCTACCAACTGAGCTACCGGGGCCTCATTTCTTAGTTTTGAGTACGGAGAAATGATCTTCTACGGGAAATGATTACCAATTATTTCCGGGTGTCGAATCCATGAGCTGTTTAATCAGGAAATTTCCAAAGAAACGGAAAAAAGAATAAAAATACAAGGGATATGGTAGCGTGTCCCGGACGTTATATAACGTCTATTCCGTGGAAAGATCCTCTTGAATTCACCACAGTTACTTTCTTACCCTTGCTATGTTGTAAATGAGCAAATTACCAAGACAATAAGCGCCCAAGATATATATGTCACCTTGGCTGTCTTTGTTATTGTTATTTTCAACCTTTCACATATATATTTTTGGGGTGATGCTCATCAATTTATGTCATTACCCTGGTTTGTCTGGTTTCCTATGAAAATATTTGAAAGTTGTTTATTTCAGAATATTTAGGAATGTAGTTATTGGTGTTAACACGCGCATTGACGGGGGCGGGTACCCGCCCCCCTCGGGTTTTTCGGGGAGAGCAGAAAAACGGCGACGCGTAGCGACGCTGTACTTGGCATACCTTTACCCTCATCATTTTTACAGCTTCTGTGAAAATTTTAAGGTTAGGTCATCTCAGGTCAGGTCACCAGTACAGGTCAAGTGACCCGACCTCAAAAAAAGCTTAAGATAGCATAAGTCGGAGCAGGGTGACCTTATCCGATTGAAACTCATCACATAATGGCCCCACCGAGTTCTCTAAAATATGTCCCGGTATTTTTCTATCGATGACCTAAGGTCAGGTGCGAGGCATGACCTCTCCATTGGAAATACATGGGACAAATGGTTTTTTTACGGAATAACTCAGTAACGGATGGTGATAGAGCATTTATTTTAGCTCCATTAGACTCGCCTGGGCTTTGCGGTTCTAATGATATGCATTTTAGATAATTTGACCCTGACCTGACCTCAGGTCAGGTCAAATCCTTGATTTGACCTAGCAAGGTCAAATTATATATCATTCGATTCGGCTTGCTGAGGGGATTCATACAGTTGAAGTCGTTTTGCTCTATCTTCACTTGTTCAGATGTAATGGCCGAAAAACTTAATTTACATGGTATCCATATTACGGAATGTTTTGACCTCTCGTGACCTTAAATGTGACCTGAAAAAAATGGTTCAAATATTTTCGATGGAGAAGTGGATGGGCTACCCAACACCCTTTACCGTTTTTCGCTACCTACCGTGGTTCTCGAGATCTTAGGGGGCGGGTACCCGCCCCCCGTCGATGCGAAGGCGGCTCAGACCCCCGTCAATGCGCGTGTTAAGGTAATAAATTGAAAATTGGCTAAAGTGCCGAATTCCCTGTTCGATTTACTCTTATGGATGATTAAACTAGATTACTTTTTGCCTTTCCTTTGGTAATGGTGCCTGATCGACATGTTTCAATTTGTGTTTTTTTGGTACGCAATGGGCGTAGATACATTTTTCCGAGGCATATGATTTTCAAAAAAAATTATTGGAGCTCTGGGACAGGCTAAGACCAACACTTGGTGGCACTCACAAAGCTATTTTTCGGCCCCTCTAACAATTAGATCTCAGGGGGTGTCTGAGACTGATTCACGGCGCCTCTTGACCAAAACTGGGGGCCCCTGAGAATCTCTCCGGGCTCTTGAGATCGGCACCACCTCTGAGAATAATTATCGGGCCCCCGGATTTGCTCTGGGTGGGGGGGGGTTGAAACTGACTCTCGGGGCCATCCAGATTAGCTTTTGGGTGTCCCCTGAGGCTGTCTCTGTGGTAGGGGGGGGCTGGGAATGACTTCCGACAACCCTCTGATACTAACTCTAGGGCGCCCCTGAGACTAACACCCGGGGGGGGGCTGGAAGCACCTCTAAGACTGAGTCTTTGGCGTTCCTGAGACTGATTCTCAGAGGCCCCAGATTAGCACTCACAGGTCTAAGGCTAACTCGGGACCCGTGAGACCAAAACTCGGAAGCACCGCTGGGAGTTTCTCTCAGAACCCAAGATTAGGTAAAGAGCGGCGTTTGACAGGAGTGTGCGGACAGACTGTTCCGTAACGGTGCCGCTTAGTGGAAGAGTCATACCGTGTACAGCGTGTTTGCGCGTCTGAGTTCTGAAGAAATTTAGCTTTGTCAGCTACAGTATCGTTAAACCCCAACAATTACATTACAATTCCAACTCAAGTCATTTGGTATCATCTTACCCTGAGTTGCCAGATGTCGTCGCGTCCGAGGGAGCCCGAGAAGGCCTTCCACATTAGTCCGGTCAGCCAGTGAAGGGAGAAGAGTGAGAGAAATCCCCTCGACGGTCCCGGCATGATGTGCTTGGGCTCCCTGCACTCCAACCGTACAAAGGTTAGGGCAGGTCAGTTTATTTATGCAATCATATATTGTAGCATAGTGATGGTATTCGCTGAAGTCGTGGCTTCTCAGTCGGCAGTTATAAGCCCTGTTCCAGCTGTCAGCACATTTTGTCAGCCTAATCAGCGGCCGATTAAGCCTACGTCACAGGACTGTAGCCTCACCCCGGGAACTAGTTCTAGAGGTTTTACGGGCTGACGGCCTGCTGTTTGTGCGATGAAAAACCGTAAGTGCACGAAGTGGCCGCCTAATATTTTTCAATGATATAAAGGTTGAAGTTCCCTTCGCTTAGCACAAACAAGAGGCGATTATCGCGCTGATGTTACTTTTCTGGAGGAGAGGTTAGAGGTCCTGCTGACAAAACTGTACTGACAGCTGGAACAGGGCTAATATTCACAGTTGCCAGATTAACTGACCCATACGACGCGGACGTAAAAACATATGAAAGTGACGGCAAAGGGGCGAAGCTAAATTTTGTAATCTTATCTTTTGGTGATGATGTGATTTTATTATTCGACTACCCATTTTTACAATGGTAGAATCTTAATTATGGTGACCAATACATGGGAGAACTAGAATTAGAAAGGCTGAGTGACTAGGAAATATTTTTCAGGAGTTGGGAGGTCCTCCGCTGGCTGCCGAGGCGGGCAGGCGGGCATCCACAATAGGGTGTCCCACTCCGCACAAAAGTTTAGGCAGACATGTGTGAGTCCTGAATCCCGTCGTTACGTCAGTATGTGAGGAATACTCTAACGTAGGGCAAACAACGTTATTGTCTTGATTTGACGTGTATGTCTTTTACCTTGCTTAGTTCACCCTATATTTTTATTGTTTGACTTTGCCTGTAAATGGAGGTGTCTCTGTTGGCGATGTGACTAAATAAATTAATGAAGAACGAACACTGCAATTCTTACTGTCTGAGGCTTCCCCAGCAAAGGCCCTCTAAACTAGAGCTTTTATCACTGTCTGGCTGGTGGCCCAATGGGATGATAAACAGGGGCGTAGCCAGAATTTCGCTCTAGGGGGAGCGGCGCCCCAAAAAGGGCCCCTGCGACAGCGCCAAAAGGGCCCTGATGCGTAAAAAGGGCCCTGCTTGTTAGAGAATAGAGTACTGAAGAGGGCTTAAGAGGGCCCTGTCTGGTATGAAATTTCAAATTTGGCCACAGAGCATAGTGCGCGTGAGCCGTGCTTCGCGCGGCCCGTGTCCTCAGGGGGCCTTTCAGACCCTCAGGGGGGGGGCGGCTGTCCCTGCCCCTCCCCTTGGCTACGCCCCTGATGATAAATTTGTGGAATTGACATTTTTGCTCAATTCTGATCTCACAATCTTCTCTGATGGGCATCGCCGGTTTGTCCAAAATGCATATCTAAAAAAAAACATACCAGATCATTCGGGTAATGTATCATTCATGGTGACTCCAGAGGTTGGGTTACGGGTTAGTTTAACCCTTCGACACTTTTCCACAAGTTTTCCGACTACAGGCCCACTTGTTTCATCAGTTGGGAGCCACTAGCTTCTTGGTTTGTGGTTGCGCCCCCAATAACTTCCTGGCTAGCGCCCTATCAGCTTTCAAGAGTGAGAACCCGCCAGATCATTGGCATAGGGCAATGGAAACGCCCCAGCTGGGGCCCCTCAGTTCCATCTTACACCCCCATCCACTTGAGTTCTTCTATTTAATTGGCCTTTTCTAGTCGGGTAGGCCTCCCAACCCAAAAAACTAAAACCTGCCTTACATAATAATTTGCAAACTGGTCAATTTTGGATTGAACGCATTAAGTTAAAATGAATAAGTTAAAATGAATGGAAAGACGGTGTTTTTCTTTATCATTATAGCCTCATTAAAACAGCAACTTTTGTCGTTTTTAGCAAACACAAAGTAAGAATGGATCACTCGCTAGCATTATAATTCCAATGATTGGAAAGGGTCTACAATTATGAAGAATCAACCTATTGCCACCAAACGGAAATGAATTGTTCCAGGTTTTGAATTAGGGCCTTCGTGCCACTTATCTTAAACTCTGTTTTTGCAGACATGCAACGCAGGAACCTTTAACTGAAACTGAACATCGCAATATTAGTTTCTTAACATGTTCTCCCAAGGCTTTAGGGGAGAGGGGGAGATCTGGGATGGGGGAGAAGTAGGACAGAACCGTTTTCTCCGCCAGCTGCCAGTTTTCTCGATTATTTTTTGCTGGCCCCACTACTGTCGTACTGCTCGCACATCACCATGGTGATACTTCCCCTTTTCGTCTGGCGGTGGTCACGATACGCGAGTGTCAGCAAAAAACTTGTTTTTCTGAGGGTATGTTAAGTTGTTTTGCGTGATTTTTAGAACTGTGATGTGGCTGTTGTCGCGCTTTTGTATTTCTGTATACTATGCAGACGTAATGCCCTGAAATATATAACATTGGGATTGATAGGATTCCGGTGGAGGAAGACTTTGTTAAAAACGGCGAACTGGGGAGAAGTGGGACTCAGTGTCCCAGTTCTCCCCGTAATGTCCCACTTCCCCCAAATGTAGGTCAGATGTAGTGCGATTGATGATAGTCTCTGCAAGAAGGTTATTATGTAGTCATTTACGAGCGTAGGATTTGTAAAATTATCATATTTTCTAAGGTATTATCTTCAATTATAGTTATTTATGCTCATCACACACATTAAAATCATATGGCCCGTACCATTTTACGCTGCAATTTAAAATCCAACCAGCATTTAATTTTTATTAAAGCCGGCCCGGGCTTCCATTTTTATTTCGGATAGGCAGGACCACCTGCAGGCAATTTTTTCTCTCCTCAGGGTTATTATGGTTTTTGAGGTGGAGGACCTAAGGGCTTAATTCTTTTCACCACTTGCATTACGGTAGGGATTTCCTTGTCAGTATTGACATCTTACAATAAGCAGCTTTACGGTTATTTACGCCACAGTATTTAGTGGCGCGGCGAGGTTTACTTGGAGTCTAAATCTCAGATACATACATAGTTAATCATATTATAGCTACAATACGAGAACAAAGGTTCACGAGTATACTTGCATTTTGAAAGGGGTGGGGAGGGCGCGACGGGGGGGCGGTTAAGATAACAACATTTAATATTTTGTTATAACACCATGTGTCATGCGTTTGGATAGGTATTCTGAAGAGTGGATACATGCGGGACGTGCGATGGGCTGGGACAGGCTGAGCGTGTGTGCCGTGCACGGATGCCATCCCTGGTCAAATTTCGTACGTTTTTTACCTGTATCGTGACTGAAGTCATGTGGGGCTGAATGGTCAGGTGAACTAGTTTCTCTGTGACCATAGTACAAAGATGTGGAAATATGTCTCGTTCTCCTCCGGCTCTGGTGGAATTTGACGTATATGTTCATATACCGTGAAGATGCAAAGTGTGTGTTAAATTCATGCTAACTCTCGCCCCATCGGGCCATCGATGGCCTCCTAAGAATTTTCAAAATAACAGAAGAAACGACGTGACGCAGCACCGCGGTTGAGATGTCTACCTCTAACCCCATCATTTTCCCACTATCCCTGAAGTTTTTTACCCTAGGCCACACTAGGTCAGGTCACCAGACAAGGTCAACCAAGGCCACCTCACTTCAAAACTTGAGCTCAACTATAGCTACATTTCTAAGCCGATTGATTTGAAACTTTCTATACTTGATGACCCCTCCAGGGTCTACAACGATTTATGTCCGGGGTTTTTATTTGGATACCTGATGTCAGGTCACGAGGTGACGCAACTGTATTCAATGCCATACAAAAAAACATGAGAAAAGCTGTCATAAAAATGATTGCGAATTCTCGGATGACTCAGGAATGCATTCTCGACCACCCTTTCACGGATTCCAGGGAATATTTTTGTTTTTCACCTCACCGGGGGTCAAACACAGTATTTTGACGATAAATTTTGACCAAATCAAGCTAGAGCGCTAAATTAAATGCCATTTTTATGTATCGGCTTTGACTTTCATTTGCAATACGGCTAGGCCACTTTATGACCTTTGTGACCTTAAGCCATGTTAGATCAAGAGGTGCCCTTTGGAGGTGAAACCTTTAGAGGGAGGTCATTTCGTTATTCATAGCGGAGAAAGCTCTGAAATTTTCCTATCAAATTTACTTGACCATATGTCAATAGCTCTAATGACATGAGAGCTATGCTCAGGTTTCTTAGGCATTGCATATTTTAGTGGAAATAGCCTGTGACCCAACTTGATATCTGAAGATCAAACCATTGACCTTAGCATTAAGACATGCGACGTAAAACTATCCTAAATTCTCACGAGCTTTTTAATTTATTTTGCAGGTTTGTGCTAACCCCCATATTTTCGGAGTTAGAGGGGGCATCGATGCCCCCACTGGTGGAGCAGGGGTGGCCCTGGTAACCCGGTGGAGCGCGGGTTAATGCAATTTTATATTATATCACACATCGGTCCATGTCCTAATTCTCCCCCGTATGTCTAACTTCTCCCCGCTGTGTGTCCCAGTTCTCCTGGGCCTGTCCCAACTCTCCACCTTCGGTGTTTTTTTATATTTTGTTGCGTTGGTCAAATACCTTTTGAGTATTAAAGCTGTGACATCTCATAATGAAAGACAATTGTCTGCTCTATCTAACGGTACCATTTTTAATATTATGGAATCAGTCACTGATTTTCTGAAAAAACATTCTAAAATCAACCTTCAATTTTCGTCCCAATTCTCCCCCTCTCCCCTATTTCAGTTCAAACCATGCTGAAATGAGAGCACTCCAAGGTCTGTGACGTCTGGTCCTGGGACCGGCACCTCGGGCCCCTGGCAAGAATAGCTTCAATTCAATCTAAGATGCCCCCACGTATCCTCTAACATTGTTATTGCAACCAAAGTGGACAAGTTAAAAAGTTATCAGTCAACCAATACAAAAGACAGCAATGAGGCAAAATCCGATCAAATTTGTATATTCATGAGCGGAAAGTTTCTTTTCAGCAGCGAGTTCAATGTTGATTGGTATCTATTTTTGCCGTAGTCGAGACGTATGCTCTTTATCGTGATCAGTGCATTATAGCTAAACCCATCAGAAGTGATTTATGCCTGGGAGGGGTCATTTTTGTTGACCTGGAGGACCCAGGGAAAAGGTTTGCCCCCCAACAGAAAGTGGCATCCGCCGCCACCGTACCGCCCTCATGCACGCCAATTCAATACAGCTATTGCAAATGCGGTGCTGGGTGCTTTGTGCAGCTGGGCTGGCAGACTGACCTGGACACACCGCGGACGGGCAGCATCTGCTTGATTGCGTTCCCATATCGTTTTCTCCAAGGTCGTCGCTGGTATGGCTCCTTCTTCCTGCAGACACGCAGATACAGAACACCACTAAATACTTCTCTTGAAATGACTTGTGGATGACTCACATTTCTTTTAGTCAACTCGACTCTAACTCACAGCTTAGCGATGGACTCTGGTTTTGACTCAACTTACGTTTTGAACCGGTGAGTCGAAACGTCCCCCGCGGGGCGCGTGTTAAACACATCCCCAGCCTACCCCAGATCGACCGCCCTCGAAAATTGCCCCGGCTTCCGATTCGTTTAAAACGGCTGGAAACAGTTTTTTGCTTGCGCTAGCGCCATTGAAAATAATGAAGCAGAAGGACTACAGATATGTGAATTCACGCGATGTTACAAAGTCAACTGCTCAAAAAGTCTACATTTTAATTCGACTTCAAGAACAGAGAGTCAAAGCTAGAACATCCCCATGAATAACTATCTAAATTTTCAATGGTCAAATAGTCCACAAAGTCGGAAAATCCACAGCTCAAAAGTACAATATAAGTAAAAGTAAGACATAAAGTTCACATGTCAGAAGACCAGAAATACTGCAGTAGAGGAAGAAAGAAAATGCTTAGACTCCCCGGCAGCTGAAGATCTTTCCCAACTATGTTGGCATGTTCGGACTTTGTCTGACCTCTGCTCCCCTCCCATATAGGTACCAATATGCACCTAACCCACCAGACGGGAGGACAGGACACATCATTTTCCTCCTTTTCAGCGGCCCGCAGATGTCTGCAACGCCGAGCGGGTCATTTATGTCCGCTTCATATTTTATGATGTCTCATAGCAAAGCCTTTTATGCAAATTTTACTGTTTCTTCATCATCTAACTTCTAGCGGCCTTCGCTTCATGACAAGCGTGCAAACTCTTTTCGGCTTTCCATATATTATTGCGAGAACCAAAATTTGCAAAGCTATTTCACGTTGGCCAAAACCTCGCCAAAATAGCTTCCACCAAAATCTTCCCATGAAAACCTAGGATTTTACATATGCATTTTCCAGCTTGCCCACACTCTGAAACACGTATCCATATCATAAACATGAAGATCACTTCACTGGTACCGATTCTGCAGCCTGTCAAAGTCAGAGGACAAAAATGACCCGCTGGGCGGAAATGTGTTAAAACAAAGTCGTTCCACCATCACTGCTTGTCCTTGTCCCAATTTGGCTGAAATGATAATGTTTGATAACAACTATAAGACTTGCCCTTTTCCCCAAGACTATGCGTGAAATCATGGGTAAAAGCAGAGCCCGGGAAAAGTGGGACCGTTTCCGGAAGGTCCGGGAAGACCTCTGGGGACACCATGTTTAATTGGAAATGGACCGGCCATTTTTTTGCTCTTCTCGAGAATTGAATATTTTTTCAGGAGCCTGAACATCTCAAGAAGGTGGTATGGAGGGGAAAATGGATGTATTTGCTATGGGTGCTCAACTTATGGAAAGAAAATTCGAGCATTAGCGATTTTCACCGGGAGCAGTAATTTAATCTTTGAAATGACCGTAATTTTTTCCTCGCTTGTTGAGGAAATAGGGTTCTAAACGGGTCTGAAGGTGGCAGGAATACGATGCAATGGGGGAAAATTTATGCCTTTGCTTAATTCGTTTCTAATACGGGGAAAACTTAACAAAAATGGATGCAGCAAATCGGCATGAATTATTAATACCTCAAAGTGACCAGTTTGTTCATCACTTATTAGATTAATATTATATCGAAAACAAACCCGACGTTTTGCTCTCTTTGATGGTGATGGGAAAATTTACTCTGTCTTACTAAAATACAATAAATTTACAAATAACCCCCAGCATTAGCGGATTTATGATGAATCCTCTAGAAACCTCTAGCGGTCAGTCCGTCGTAACGGGTGGTACGACTTTAATCTGAACAACTATGGATGAAATTTGTCAGTACGGGGTTTTAACATTTCATTTTTATATAAAACAATATTAATATACGTTTCTCTGCCATAGGCGGATCCAGGATTGCCGATCGGGGGGGCACCTTCCCGGGGGCGCCATCCGGTCCGGGGCGGCGCCACTTTTGACCGGCAAAACCTATAAGATGGGCGCAAAATCCTATCGGTGGGCGCCGATTTTTGCATCCTGGGGGGGGCTGGGAAGCGAAATTTTAGGGGCGCCATCGATATTTCAGGGGGTGCCGTGACCATTTTAGGGGGCGCCGAGGGTTGATGGAGGGGGGGCGTGCCCCCTTGCCCCCTGGATCCACCTATGTTCTCTACTAAAAAACGGTTGGGAACTGATTGCTGAGTGCTTGAATGCCCTAGTTCGCATTCCTGCCACGAGAGGCGCTTCCACCTCCGTTTACCTCGTCGCCTATCGATACCCTTAATTACACTACATTCTGGGATTCTACCAAGGTGCCACCATGGGCGTAGCCACCACTAGGGACACTAGTGACAGTGTCCCTAAAAGTTTGGAGACCCCCGAAAACTTGTAGGGAATGTACCTACAAGTTTTGAAGACCGGGAAAGGTATGGCAACCGCAATATGTTAATTTTCCAATACATCTTCCAATTGTACCTACCTACTTTTCACGTATGCAAATCCGGACATCGTCATGCGTACCAAAGATATTAAAAATAATCGTTTTATAACCTTTGATTTTATTTTTTCCCAATTTACCAAATCTGTCCCCATTTCTGTACCCTATAAAAATAGGAGTGATGTTAACACGCGCTCCATCGGGATTCGGCGCCATCTTCGCCCCACGGGGGCATCGATGGCCCCCTCTAACTCCGAAAATATGGGGGCTAGTGCAAATCTGCCAAGTACATTGGAAAACTCTTGTGAATTCAGCAAGGTTTTAACTTGCATGCGTTTAAGCGCTCAGGTCAATGTTTTGACCTCCAGAGATCAAGTTGGGTCACGATAGGCTATTTCTACTAACATATACAATGTTTAAGAAAACTGAGAACAGCTTTTATGCCATTAGAGCTATTGAGGTCTGGTAGCTACATTTCATAGGAAAATGCCAGGGCTTTCTCTGCTGTGTGAAACATGATGCCCTGCCGACAGTGTTTTGACCTCCAGAGGGCACCTATTGACCTGACATGACCTGAGGTCACGAAAGGTGTGAAAGTGACCTTGTCGAATATCAAATGAAAGCCAGTGACGAAACATATATGATGACGTCTAATTCAGTGCTCTAGCTTAATTAGGTCAACAGTTATGGTCAAAATACTGTTTTTGATGTTTGGTGACCTGAGATGACCTCAGATATGTCACAGGGAAAATTCTACCCCTGGAATCCGTGAAAAAGTTGCTAAGAATATATTTCTGAAAAACTTGATAATTTGAAATCATTTTTGTGACTTTTGGACCAAAAGACAGCTTTTCCTCATGTCTTTTTATGGGAGAGGTCACCTCGTGGGCTGACCTCAGGTCACCAAATTGAAAAATCCCGGATATAATTGTTTTATATCCTGGAGGGGCCATCAAGTGAAGAAAATTTCAAATGAATTGGCCAAGAAATGTAGCCATGCTAGAGCTAAAAAATTGAAGCGCGGTGAACTTGTTTGACCTCGCCTGGTGATCTGACCTAATGTGGCCCGGGGTAAACAGCTTCAAGGATAGTGGGAAAAAGATCGGGTGAAAAAAACCTTAGGGGCCATCAATGCACTCCCCCCGTGCGGCGAGGGCTAAGAAGCCACATTCTTTCACCAGCGCCGATTCCAGCAAAGGCAGAAAAATACTCCAGTTGCAAGCTGATCTCCGTGAATAGGATTGATCACCATGACAACGTCGGATTGTTAGTTCCCGCCAGGTGGAGGGGAGCTGTGTTTGAAAACCCTTGGGTTGCTCTACGGTCACGAAAAACGGCGATGCGAAGCGCTGCCGTATTTAGCACACCTTATCCATGATTGATTTCACAAACTTCCCAAAAATTTTAAGGTTGGGACATCTCAGGTCAGGTTACCAGTACATGTCAAGCTACCTCACCTGCAAAAATGTTTAGGGTGGCATAAGGAAGAAAAGGACGAATCTATCGAATTGAAGCGCATACCACATAAAAGGCCCGCCGAGTACTACAACTAATTTCGGAATTTTTCAGATCGTAGACCTAGGGGCAGGTACGGATAATGTCCTCTCCATTAAAAATGTATGAGGAAAACGGAAATTGACCGACAAATTTAATTAATTTTGTAGATACCGCGTGTAATACCTTCGTATTCTTCAGAACATAGTATCCTAGGGGGATGAGGTGGCTTAGTGGATAGCACCCTTGTCTTCTGAGCCACCGGTCCCGGCTTCAAGTCCCGGTGGAGCTTCTGAATAAGTCAATCTGATCCCCAAAATCCCTTCCAACAGGGTAAGAGTTGGTGACGCCGTATGACCCCGGCAGTTGGTGCGTCGTTAAATCCCAAAAATTATTATTATATAGTATCCTAGGCCCCATTATAGGTTCATGCTGCAAGTTTGAACGTGTGACCTTAGAGGTCATCTGGGGCTGCAGGTTTCTCAGACTTGAGTTAATAACTTTGCACGAAATGGTGAAAAATATTTCATGTTCATAACATTACGTTTAGAATGTTATTGTGAGTCGATTTATACGCATATTGATTATGCTAGGCTAGATGGTGACCTTGGCAATGCCTTAGTTCAGGCATTTTTTGTTTTGACGTAGTACCATAATATTATACATCATCCAATTGACTGTAACGAGAGAAAGTGAACTATGCCTAAAATGATTCTAACTCAATTCTATCAGACGCTAGAGCCCATAAACTCTTCTCTATCATGCTACATTCTTTGACCTGTCATGACTTCAATGTGGACCTCAGCCAAAAAGTGACGAGAGTGATATAAGAGCCGAACCAAGTGAGCCAAAAGGGCCAAGAGTGATGTAGTTTCTTCATGAATTTCATTGGGCTATTCACCTGTTTTCGCGTTTTTTGCTATCCCGTATAAGAGTCGAGTTCGAGGGGGATTGTTTGGCCACCCCACCAGGGCGAAGGTGGCTCGGAGGCTCACCGGGACGTGGGTTATCGCTTGGTCAGTTGTGAGTCAAGTGTGGTTGGTGTTGCTGGTCGAAATAGCCGCACTTTTACTTAAGCTCCCCTTTAATTGCATCAATAAGGATACCAAAGACACGGAATTTGCATCGGGACCAAGATAACTACCCCGGTCTGCGAGCTAGGCTAACGCCTCACCGGCGCAGGAGGGTCACATGACAATGTGCTGAAAGCAAACCATATTTCGTTCTTAATGTGTCTATTCATAAACTTGTAGGATAGTGTTATCATTCTTTTCTTTGAAATAATTAATAAATATCCCGCAGTCAACCCCAGATTCAAACCGGGCACCCCTAATCACGAGACAGGTACTCTAAATCACTAGACCACTGCGCCACACTACACTGGCTCCTACTAGCCCTACACCAGCGACCCGTCAGGAGGTCACTGGCCGGTATCACTCAATCAAAAAGATGCCGTGATCGTGGCGCCGGGTGCTGTGTTAGTACAGAAAAGGCCTGGTATAAAGCTATTTCTAGAAGACGACCGAGCCATTATGTTGGCCAGAATTACTTGTATAATTACTAATTTAGCTTCATGCCAAATTTCATCAACTTCCATTAATTTTCAGGACTTTAAACCATGGTGAGAAGCAAACATGTTCCGAGAAATACCCTTTCGGACGAATTACTCGAAACTCGTTGGAGATAAGTTGATGTAGATGTAGATGTATATTATTGAGGTCTCCATAAGATATGGATTTTCAGCCCTCAATTACAAGGACGCTGCACACATAGGGAGCACACACTTTCGTAAACCACACAATACTTTACATAACATGACCGTTGTAGATAACAATTTTAAAGAAATGCCCTAGTTCATTTTTAGCATATCCTCTTTCCTAAATGCCCACCATACATATACTTGTATGCTAGTTGGTAGTGTAAATGAATGAAATGATTGCAATTTATTTTTCTATTCAGCCATGTCAATTCTGAGCTTGTGAATGGCATGTGCTCAGAACCAAGAAGCTACAAATAAAAGGTTTTTTACTCAAAATATACTGATACCTACATATAAAACAACGAATTTCAATATCACGATATCCATCTCCAAATATTTTCAGGCGGGAACAATGTTCTTTCATTATTGATGGCTGTCCTCCGTTCCGGAGAGCTCGTCCAATCGTGCCTTTATTTGTATAAGCAGCTTGACACGCCTGCCTTCCCATCTTATAGTCCCATGGCATGTAATGTCATCCAGTGATAGCATTGACACAAGGACAAATTGAGCCCCTGAAGGAAGAACGGCATGTTTCCACTATGCTCCTCTGATGTTCCCGCCGAGGAGCGCAGAAATTGAGTTATCGATTATCTCCATTTGAATTAAATGCATTGGTGAAAGAGTTTTGAAAATTGTGTTCAATGGTCGGCACATTACATTCATTTCTCTGTATCTCTGTATATGTATTAATCACCAACAGGCACATACCCAATTATAGGTGAAGTCAATGAAAGATAAAAATGCATAATCACCAACAGCCTACTCCTAAAACGGGCAAAAAACATTTCTAACACAACAAACACAGATAATCAATCTGGTCACTGACCTATGAAAGCTGTTTGTAGAGTCGTAAAAGAGGCGATACACTTTTTAAGTCGTCCAATGGGATCCGTCAAAATATCGCAGGTTGGTGAGAACGCTAAAAAGTTATTAACAACGCGAGGAGCCCGCACAAACACACATGATTGTATCGTGTTCACTCTACCTAAAGGCACATTTAAGAAAGTTGCACTAGCATTCCTGGTAGTTCTAGATGGTACATGGAGCGAGAAACATTCCAAAAGATGAGATGATGCGATGAGACCTCTAAAAACCTTGCTTGTGAATAAAATGTCATGTTGTACACGCCTTGCCAATAAAGTACGAACATCATAAAACTTCGTCAATTCCTCGTAACCTAATGATGGACAGGCTGGGTCAACATGGTTCGCAAGCCACATCAAAAACTTGTGTTGGATTCTTTCTACACGATCCAGATGACATTTTGCGGCTCCAGCCCAAACCACTGAACAATACTCTAAAACTGACCGAACATTTGCATTAAAAGCCGCCAAAGCGGCCTTCTTATCCAGCTTACATCTAGGGAGGCTGTCTGGAAGGTTCTGATTAATAAACCGAGTGATCTGTTTGCTTTGGAAACCATCGAGTTTATATGGTCGGAAAAGGTAAGCTTTTGGTCAAGAATGATTCCCAAATCTTTTATGGAAGAAACGTTCTCCAAAATTGTTCCGTTGATTTTATAGGCCGAATCAATGAGATTGCGTTTTAAAGAGATTTTGAAAGACTTGCATTTTGAGGCGTTTAGATTCATCTTCCAGGCAGCAGCCCAACTTGTTACTGCGTCCAGGTCTTTCTGTAACGTGTTAACGTCATTTTGGGATTTCACTTGATGGAATATTTTCAGATCGTCCGCGAAAAGCAAACACTTGGTAGAAACTACGTGGGCAGGTCGTTTACGAAAACTGAAAACAACAACGGAGAGATGAGCCCTCCCTCTGGTGTGCCTGAAGCCACACGAGCCCAATCCGAAACTTTTCCGTTCAGCACCACTCTCTGCTTACGTCTGCCAAGATAAGAACTCAACCATCTCAACGCTAAGTTGTCAATACCATACATTTGCTGCAGTTTGTACAATAAAAGACGATGGTTAACACTTTGGAACGCGCTCGAGAAATCTGTGTAAACTGCGTCTAGCTGACTGCTGTCAGAAATGGCTTTCCACCCGTGTGCCAGAAAAGATGCTAGATTAGATTGACATGATCTATTTGGCAAGAATCCATGCTGACATGGAGAAAGATGAGGCCGGACGTGCTGGTAAATCTGGTTGCATACTATTTTTTCAAAAATTTTGGCGCAAAGAGGCAGCAGTGAAACAGAGCGGTAGTTGTCAGGATTTTTCGTGACCCTTTTTGAATATCGGAACAATATTTGCTTCTCCCCACTGCTCAGGAAAAATTCCACAGTTGAGGGACATTTTGAAAATTTTGCACAGAGGGCTAGCCAGTTCTCCAGCACATTCGCGAAGCACGCGAGCACTTAACCCATCAGGACCGCAGGCTTTGGTTACAACCAATTCTTGCTGCAAGCGACGTACAGTTTCCTCTGACACAGTGAAGGCAATCAAACGATCATCCACACTAAAAGGTATGTCAGGGAAATTTACAGCATTAGGGTCAGAGAATTTAGAAGAAAAGGTACGGTTTAATATGTTGGCCTTGTCTGTGTCGTCGGTAAAAAGTACGTTATTGCTTTCTAAAACCGGTACTCCCTTCGTCTGTTTAAAACACTTCATAAAAGTCCAAAAACGTTTCGGGTTGTTTGTAAAGTCTGAAACAAGACCTTTCAGGTACTGTGAGTAGCCCTGACTAGACAAGTGTTTGAAAGCAGCGCCTTGTCAGCAAAGTCCGCCTTCACACGTTCATCACCAGGCTGGCGCTTCATTCGTTCAAAGGCAGCCTGCTTCATTTTCAGTGCACGCCTGACCTCTGCGTTGAACCATGGCGGATAACGTTTTTGGGAACAACTAATGGTATATGATCACGGATGGCGGCGTCAACAAGAGAATAAAATAGTGATACAGCTTCGTCGATATCCATACCGTCCAACAAATGCCAGGGAGCCATCCTTAAAGCTGCTCGAGCCCATCAAAATCAGCTCGGCGGTAGTTATAAGCCGCAGAGCGTGTAGCTCGCAGAGGAGGCTGTGTACGTATAACGAACGAGATTACAACCTCGTCATGATCAGAGGCGATCGTGCTTTTCCTGGGTACAGCACTCACGTTGGTAATACCCCTTGACAACACCAGATCAAGGGTGTTCTGCACACGAGTTGGCAATGTAACGTGCTGGCTAAGGTCAAGGAATTCACACTGGTCAACAAAGTCAACGGCTCGTCTCGAGTTTCTGATCAGCATCGCATTCACACGCCCATCCCTCTGCTGCCTCCATTTAATCTCAGGTAAATTGAAGTCGCCAAGTACAAGCAAAGGCCCAGTGCTGGGTAGTGCTGCCAAACACTGCAATATCCCAGCCAAAGACAGATCATCGTTCGGGGGCCGGTAACAAACAACAACAGTCATACTAGGTCGAGCCAGCTAGGTCATTCATAGGTACATTTCGTCCAACTGACTTCATCTGTAAAAGGAAAATTCACCCGTTGATTATTTGCAGACAATAAGATTATTCGAAATCGCAACACACCTAGATTTTACCACGTGCGCATCGTGGCACGTCTCTGGCGGCATAGCAAAGTAGGTAGGCTGATCCCGTCTTTACTTTTGCGGCCGGCACGTCCGTTACAGAACCATCGTCCATGCGGTGCCAGCGCGCGGCTGGCTGGTTCAAGCAGAAGGCGGTGTAGTGGCCGGTCTGGGCGCTGCCATGGTGCTCTACTACAGCGTACAGATTATATACAAAGCTGCCAGAGAACTGCGAAGGTTTGCTAACCATTATACTGAGATCGAGGTCACTAAGAGGGAAAGAAGCATGAGTCTTTATCTTGTGCAAGGCGTTTTCACTGTAGGAAAACCGCTTCAGGTGTATAATCACCACAGGTGTCAGTCGCTCGATGCCGAACTTCTTGTAGGTGTCCTGTTGTCGCTGATAATTTGAACGTGTCCAGCCTGAAATGGGATCGCCATGCATATACTGATGGATGCATTGGTGGAGACTGATTTGTGCCAGCGGGTCCGGATTTGGAGGCAGCGCATTATTTGAAATGAAAAGTCAGATCAGCGCATTAGATCGCGAGATATTAAGATTTAAATGAAATGAGCAAAAATGCAGTCCTCCGGCAGAATGGCAAAAACTAGGTGAGAATTTTACGTTTTCCACTGGAAACTATGCCTAAGCACAATAAAATTGACCTAGCTGCCTCCAGGTGGCTGTCTTTAAACTAACCCGAAAGCCATTGGAGATAAGTGGGTGGTGTAAATGAATGAAATGACTTCAATTAATTTTCCTATTCAGCAATGTCAATTCTGAGCCTGTGAATTAGCCTTGGTGGCGCTCTCACGATACTTTTAACACACCCATGTATTCATTCATACACATTCAAAAGAAACAAATCAACTAACCAGACATCTAAAGCATGCGTTCAATATAAAATAGTTTAAGACCAGCCGATTTCATGGTGCTCTGTCCGGAAGCCTATCTCACCGGCTTACACGAGCAGCAGTGCTTAAAGTACTCCATAACCTTCTTAGCAAAACAGTCACCTTCTAGGCTGGCACGGTCGCGTATGCCGGCGTCCTGTTACCGCTTCGCAAATCTCAAGATAATCGTCTTATTTTGCTAAGAAGGTTATGTAGTATTTTAAGCACTGCTGCTCGTGTGAGCCGGTGAGATAGGCTTCCTGAGTGGGCGAGAATGTTAATTCACGCTTTACTTATTTGCTTGACGTTTCAGTACTGGGATCTGATAGTAGTGGAGGCTGAGACAGGCAGCTAGGTTTATCTCCATACTTCTTAGGCACGCAAATGGCCGCATTCAGACGCTTTCCCAATCCAACATACAGTCTGTGCTCGCTTTAACACGCGCATGGACGGGGGAGAGGGGGTTGGGTACCCGCCCCCTTCGGTTTTTTTGGAGATAACATAAAAACGGCACGCGCCGCCGTACTTAGTATACCTTTTCTCTGATAATTTTTACAACTTTTGTCAAAAATCTAAGGTTAGGTCACTCTGGTCAGGTCACCAGTACAGGTCAAGTGACCTGACCTAAAAAAGTTCAAGATAACATAATTTGGAACAGGGAGAACTTATCCTATTGAAACTCATACCACATGCTGAGCCCACCGAGCTGTCTAAAATATGTTCCGGTCTTTTTTATATCGATGGCCTAAGGTCAGGTACGAGGCTTGGCCTCTTCCTTGGAAATACATGGGAAAAGTGGTTTTAATTAACTAACTGGTGGTTTGAATTAAAACTTGATCATAGATAGTGATAGTGTTTATTTTAGCTTCAGTGGAATGGAATTGTCTTTTCGGTTCTACAGATATGCATTTTGACCTAATTTGACCTTGACCTGACCTCAGGTCAGGTTAAATGACATATTGAACCTAATTTGACACAAGGCCATGGTATATATCATTGGATTCAGCTTGTTCCGAGGATTTTAATGGCTCAAATTGTTTGATCTATCTTTACTTGTTCAGATGTAATGACCGGAAACCTTCATTAACATGTTATCCCTATGACGACATGTGTTGACCTCTAGTGACCTTGAATTTCACCTGACAAAAATGGTGCAAATATTTTCGATAGTGAGGTGGATGAGCTACTAAACGTCATTTACCGTTTTTTCGCTACCTAGCAGGGTTCTCGAGATCTTAGAGGGGCTGGTACCTGCCCCCCCGTCAAAGCGAAGGTGGCTCAGGCCGCCGTCAAAGCACGTGTTAAAGGGAATGTGGCACATTCATAACGCGATTTTAACCGATATAGCCAAGTTTTAAAGCAAGTCCGAAGATCCAGTACTCAATATAACATTTGTCTTGGAAATCGAGAATTTCGTAGAAAAAAGCTAAAACTTACTTGAAATGTACCCCTCATGTACCCTTAGCAGCAGGCGACACTTATCGTGGCTGTTGGTGCGACGACATATGCTGACGTCACGGTGAGTATGAGCCAATCGAAGCCCTTGAAGCGTATTGAATATGGTAGTGGTTGCCACATAATGCATCATCCACAGGCAGATATTTATTTCTTTTCCTAGAGGAGCATTTGAAAAAAATAGAAGGATTGGGCTTATTGTACATTTTTTTCAGAGAAATCATGGACGCCTCCTTGATTTTCGGTAAAAGTACCCCTCATTACAATAAATTCCAGGATTCGACCAAGGTGCCGCACTCCCTTTAAGTATTAGAATTATACTGCTCTAAATTCGTGTAAAACTGTAAAAAGGGGACGGCTGGCTAGCTCGCACATAAAATTTGGCCCCTCTTAAAATGTTCCGTCGGGTACCTAATCAAGAGGCTGGATGTGTCCCTTAAAGTTCAGAAAGCATGACTACGCCAATGGGTGCCATATTCCCTTTAAAAAAGCGAGCAACGCGTTACAGGCAGAGGACGTTCAGTCAGCACAACAAAATATCCCAAAACCCCGCAATGATAATTCTCCAAATATCCCTCACATACCTACATCTGTGTGAGAAAAACGCAAAAACCTGGAGAAAATGAGGTCCAGAGTGTTACAGCCACGGGTGGTCTCGTAATCTACTGCTTTAGATCAATGAGCTCGCAGCTATCCAGAAACGTGGAGGCTGCAGCACTTGCCTCACTAATCTCAGCCTCACGCCATTGTCAGTCGCGCACCATGTAACTTCAGGAAGATTAAGGACGCCTGTAACACGCGCATTGACGGGGGTCTGAGCCACCTTCGGATTGACGAGGGGGGCGGGTACCCGCCCCCTAAGATCTCGAGAACCACGGTAGGTAGCAAAAAACGGTAAATGGCGTTGGGTAGCCCATCCGCTTCTCCATCGAAAATATTTGAAACATTTTTTTGTCAGGTCACATTTAAGGTCATCAGAGGTCAAAAACATGCCGTCACATGCCGTCATAGGGATAACATGTAAATTAAGTTTTTCGGCCATTACATGTGAATAAGTAAAGATAGAGCAAAACGACTTAAACTGTATGAATCCTCTTAGCAAGCCGAATCGAATGATATATGATTTGACCTTGCTAGGTCAAATCAAAGATTTGACCTGACCTGAGGTCAGGTCAGGGTCAAATTATATAAAATGCATATCATTAGAACTGCAAAGCCAAGGCGAGTCTAATGAAGCTAAAATAAACGCTCTATCACCATCTGTTACTGAGTTATTCAGTAAAAACCATATTTCCCATGTATTACCAATGGAGAGGTCATGCTTCGTACCTGACCTTAGGTCATCGATATCAAAAATACCAGAACATATTTTAGATACCTCGGTGAGCTCATTATGTGATATGAGTTTCAATTGGATAAGTTCACCCTGCTCCGACTTATGCGGTCTCAAACTTTTTTTTTGAGGTCGGGTCACTTGACCTGTACTGGTGACCTGACCTGACATGACCTATCCTTAAAATTTTCACAGAAGCTGCAAAAATGATGAGGAAAAAGGTATACCAAGTACGGCGACGCTGCGCGCCGCCGTTTTTCTGCTGTCTTCGAAAAACCCGAGGGGGAGCGGGTACCCGCCCCCCCTTCAATGCACGTGTTAAGATTAGCCGGCCACTAGTCATAAGTCGGTTATCACTGGCAATGTCAGACCAGCAGGCGGTGAGGTTCCTCAGCGCCGCGTTACCGTCTGGTGGTCGGCAGCACACCGCCAAGGTCACGGCGACTCGCCCCGGACGAATCAACAGCAGGCCATTTTTTTACATGTTAATTGGGGGGCAACCCCCAGGCGACAGAAATGCCCCCCCCCCCCAGTGCCCTGCAACTGGCCCCCCGGTGAAAAAGACAGAAGATGACTTAAAATTGAAGAAACGCACACTCGCCTAACGAAAATAAAACAGAACACCACCCGTTAATAGCTATTTCTTATATTGTTCGTTGCAAAATGGCAATCCACAACAATTGTGTTAAAAATGTCCAACAGTGGTTGTCGAGTCGACAGGCGAGGGGCTGTCCGAGGTACTGGCGGGTGAGGCTCGACTCTACCAGCCCCCCCCTAAAATGAATTCCTGGACCCGCCACTGCTCTCACTGATACCCAAATAGACAGGAAAAACAATCAGATAGAATGTATCGCAGTCAAAATCCAAAGTGTGCAAGACATATCAGGACATTTTTTAAGGAAAAGTCAGTGGGGGGGCATTTCTTGTGCTGGCCAATATAGTGTCTTCAGGGGATCAAGACCACATTTCGAGGGGGTCTAATAAAACTAAGACGCGTTGGTGTTTAAAAATGTTTCTCAATTTTTGTGTTTTTCCATGTTATTCTAGATTATAGATGCTGCCCAGGGCTGCCAAGTTTTTTTCCCGCGAAAAAGGTCAAACCGAGTTAGAAAGAGGGGCAAAACGTTATTTTCACTAAAACAGCCAAATAAATACCACAAAAACCAGATTTGAGGCTAAAACAGCCCATTGCAGTAGACATAGGCCCACAGAAAAACTACTTTTATCACTGTTTAAAACTAATTGTTGACAGTTTGATATCGACTTGACACGAGATTTTTTAGCACACTACTGATTTAATAGGAAGCCGGGGTTGCCCTTCCAGTCCCGTGTGACCATCAAATGATTTTATCCACATAACCAGAACATTTATTAGCATCATTAATCATGTTGACCGCACCACTCCCCCGCTAAAATTTAATGTTTTCTCTGTTTTCCAACTATGCATTTTTTTTGCTCTTGGTTAGTGGCGGATCTAGGATATTGGTAAGTGGGGGAGTGCGGAGCCTCAGAGGGCGCACTTTTTCATCAATTTTTCATCATTTATTTTTCACCCAAAGGGTGCCTATAGTATCGCATCCTTTGCATCCGGTTTTCGGTGGCCATCATTTTTCTGGATCGTGTTTTTAACAAAGTTCTGTCCCTCCCTCCCACCACCATAACAGTTTATCTGCTGCCCAGCTGCTTTTTCGGTGTCAGAATATCGTATTCAAGAGCGGAAGAGGTAAAAAGAAATCATATTTATACAAGGCACAAACCAGAAATAGCTTACGTGCCAGCTGCTTGAAAAGGGGGCAAAAAGGCCAGATTCCAAGAAAGGGCCAAATCAAAAAATCGCGGGGCCAAACACGACAAAAAAGACCCAATTCGAGATATTTGGTCACAAAATGGCCAGCCTGGCAGCCCTGACGCTGCCACAATGTATTCCAAATGAAAATGTTATTTTCTTATTTTTCTTGATGATTGTGGCAAGGTAAGCAAATTCCTAAAGTATCGAACACAAGTGGTTTATAGGCTAAATCGAGACAAATTTTTACGTACATACCTACTATGATGTGTGGTTGTTGCTGTCAAAATCATCTAGATAATGTAGTACAGAAACCAGTCAATTTTTAGGCTTACCGACGCACCAACTGTCAGGGTTATATGGCGTTGCCAACTATTTCCCTGTTGTAAGGGTTTCTCGGGGGCCAGTTCTATGATTCTGACGAAGGGCTGTGGCCGAATATATAAACTCTCCCAATTTTCATCATCGGGGAATCGATGAGAAAGGCCAGCTAACAACTTATCGACTTTACAGAACAAATTGATGCAGCGATCTCACTATAAATTTCACGTATGCTACAACACACAACAAGCGTCAGAAAAGAGGGACCAGGGGGCGTGCCCCCCCCGCCCACTTTTTGATCAGCAATTTTCTGATATCAGTCAAAATGCCTGCATGTCTGCCCTAATTTGCTTTCTGTCTTCCGAGTTCTCTGGCGAATGTTACTAGGCCTCTATCTTTTCGCCAGAATCTCGGAGGGGCTAACACGAATCTCCAGTTTTGGGTAGTCCCGTTTGGAAAAAGACTAACAATCTAACCGGTAATGAGCTAAATTATTGTGCATTTAACCTAAATAGACCTGTATTCCTGCTCCCTGTATATTTACAGGGAGCTACTACTGGCAGTTTTTACTAATAGTATGATTTTTATTATGCTTTCTTTAAGTTACTTTCTTTTTCCTAGCAGGGCGTGCCGCGACTTGTAATATTTTATGTTCTGGTGGTGTTAACGTAAGGGTACTGTTGTCGTTGGGATCGCGGAGGGGGCACGCCTGGCTACCCGTTTAAATGGATGGCGGACCTTTTCTAGCAATAGAATTGCATGAAAAATTTAAAAAAAATGGGAGAAAACCGGAAATTTGTATAACCAGCCACTGCGGAAGGCAACGAGGACCCCAAATTCGAAGAGTTTTTGGTACGAACGTGGTAAGTTTGTTGTCAGCATCAGGTTGAAGTTTAGCTGGCCCCCTCACTTTTTTGCCGGTGGTGACGTTTATGTATGCTACCACCACAATAACAAATAAAAAGGCTAAGCACTTCACAACGCCACACCCGCGACCAGTCTTACGCGCTTTGACTACACCGTGTCCCGTCTAATCCACGAACGAGCTCTAAGCGCTCACAACTGACCGCGTGTGAAATGAGAGCATCATACAATCTCACGATACTGGCTGGGCTATGGGCCTCCGGTCGGATAGAACATGACGTTTGATTGGTTGTAGGCCAGCGTTCATCTCCAGCGTTGTGATTAGCTGATGCTGAGGCTGCTTTGCCGGGATTTCTCGTAACTACGCGCTTTGTTTCGTCTTCGCACAATGGAGGAGACAGCCACGGATTATCATTTTTTAACACAATTTATGTGAATTACCAATTTGGCACCAGCAATAAAACTAAATTAGTATTATCGGGTGGTGTTCTGTCTTATTTTCGTTAGGTGAGTTTGCATTTGTTGAAGTTTAAGTCATCTCATGTCTATTTCACTGGGGGCCAATTTCCGGGCACTGGGGGGCATTTCGGCCGACTGGGGGGGCAAATGGCCCCCCCAGTTAACATGTTAAAAATGGCCTGAGACATATCCCTAGTTGTACCACGAAACTATCGAATGTGTCTAAAGACTAGTACTTGCACTGGATCTGTCGGGAACTGGAGTGGTTTCCTAACCTCGGCATCGGTGGACAATTTGAGTATCTTTTCTGGCGTTCGGTGGACCTGTCAGCATCGGTGGACCTCCCAGGTCCACCTAAACTAAATTCGTCTCTTGCCGTTTCTGGGGACAAAAGATCGGGAGCCGGAGTCCTAGCATCGGTGGACCCGACAAATTGGTCCACCTAAACGATCTTAGAAACTGCTAATAATTTTTTGTCGTTTGTAGTACCAAGTTTTGACACAGATGGCAACACCATAGGAATGCAGTCAGCTGCAGCGCGGTCAGCTGATGTGAAGGTCCACCTATGCTGAGGGAAAATTCCGAGTTGGTCCACCTATGCCCTAAAAGATACCGAATGATGTCCCCTAAGCTGGAAATTTTTAACTGAAATCAAAACCACCTTGCTTGCGCATGCGCAGTTTATTCCTTGTCGGCATGGGCGCCCAGCAACTTCATGGTGTGCTATGCTCTGCAGCAGATTCTCAGCTGGTCCACGTATACTTAAAAAAATACCACTTAGGTCCCCCTAAACGTGTTTTAGTGATTTGGCCGGTCCGCGCATGCGCAATGAGTTTGTTGTCATCAGGCGTTGCTCGCCAAATTCATTGTGCCACACGTTGCACACTTGATTGGAGCATTGCAGGTGCTAATCCACTCTGTCAATCGCAATGGGACCGAAAAGGACGCCCCGCCTAGTCCTAGTCAGGCCTCCCACCCAACCCTCAACGAGAGAAGACAGAAAAAGATGACTCCATACCCTCAAATGAAGACATAAAAAAACTCAAGGGATACCTGACAAAAGAAGTGGAAAAGGCAACATGCAAGCTACAAGCCACAATCAGAGACAACCTGATCAGGGACTACAATCGTTTGTCAGAGATAACGATGGCATCAGTCCTTGTATTTAACAAGAGACGGGGAGGAGAAGCTTCGAAAGTGAAGCTAAGCGACTACGTAGAAAGAGTAGACAACACGAAGAACGAAACCATCCTCCAAAGTTTGAGTCCATTTGAAAGAGAGCTTGCAAACACCATGACGCTGATTAAGACCCAGGGCAAACGCCACAGAACCGTACCAGTCCTGATCACACCGCAGGATAAGCGGGCGATCGACTTGCTGGTGGAGCACCGCGGAAAAGTGGGGTTGGATGAGAAGGGGGCGCATTTTGCCAAAGCTCCAAATGGTAACGTACCCGCCCACTAGTATGCCCTAAAAAAGGTTTGCGGAGAGGCGGGCGCCAGCACATCGATCACTTCAACAGCCCTTCGAAAGTACCTGGCGACGGTAGTACAGGTTATGAACCTTAACACCAACGAGATGGACCAGGTTGCTATGCACTTGGGGCATGACCTAAATATCCACTGAAAATATTATCGCCTCCAGGACAGTACTGTCGAGCTGTCAAAAATATCTCGGCTCTTGCTGTCAACCGAGAAAGAGCTGGGAGATGGTATCGATGAGAAAGCTGAGTAGAAAAGGGGAATGATGCTGACATTCTGCCTCTATTCAGATGGACACACTGTTGTTTAGAGTATTTTCTGTGTGAAAATTTGAAGCTTTACTTGAGCCAAGCTTTGATACGTTAACCTCCTTAAATTGTCAAAGTTTAGTTATTGTTCAGGATGGGACATCGAGGTAAGCAAAATCATCGTTTAGGAATGGCCGAAATATACACGATGTACCAAGGTTGAGGTGTTCAATTGTGCTATTAAGTGAGTTTCAAAATTAACGCAAATTTGTGTAATGCTGCTCCAATCAAAGGAGCGAAAGGTTTACCTACAAAATGGGAACCATTCTTTAGGCTGGTTTTGTCCAATTTTTCGAAGCCCCTCAGATTTTCCGTCACTTGCGCCATGAAGGTAGTTTCTGAGCCTTTTGCTAAAGATGGGAATGAACCCTAATTAATTAGGGTTGCTGTACAAGGCATGAACCATGAATGCCCTATAAAAAACAGAAGTGCCTTTTCGACTGGTAAATATGCCCCTTGAACACCGATAGTGACCACTTCTTTCTTTAATCCACAGTAAAAATTTGAGAAAAATGCACTAAATCAATGTATAATTCCCCTGAACGGTCTACCTCTATGAAAATCCAGCCGACGAGGAGCGAATTGAAAATTATTTGACATTTTATTTTCACTTAATTCTTCCTATGAAAGGCAGAAGTCAAAAGTTGACAAACTTTAACACGCGCATTGACGGGAGGCGGGTACCCGCCCCCCCCTCGGGTTTTTCGGAGATAGTAGAAAAACGGCGGCGCGTAGCGCCGCCGTACTTGGTATACCTTTTCCCTCATCATTTTTACAACTTCTGTGAAAATTTTAAGGTTAGGTCATCTCAGGTCAGGTCACCAGTACAGGTCAAGTGACCCGACCTCAAAAAAGTTTAAGATAGCATAAGTCGGAGCAGGGTGAACTTATCCGATTGAAACTCATATCACATAAAGGCCCCACCGAGTTCTCTAACATATGTTCCGGTATTTTTGATATCGATGACCTAAGGTCAGGTACGAGGCATGACCTCTCCATTGGAAATACATGGGAAAAATGTTTTTTACAGAATAACTCAGTAACGGATGGTGATAGAGCATTTATTTTAGCTGCATTAGATTTGCCTGGGCTTTGCGGTTCTAATGATATGCTTTTTATATAATTTGACCATGACCTGACCTCAGGTCAGGTCAAATCCTCGATTTGACCTAGCAAGGTCAAATTCTATATCATTCGATTCAGCTTGCTAAGAGGATTCATATAGTTCAAGTCGTTTTGCTCTATCTTTACTTGTTCAGATGTAATGCCCGAAAAACTGAATTTTACATGTTATCCCTATGACGGGCATGTTTTGACCTCTCGTGACCTTAAATGTGACCTGACAAAAAAATGGTTCAAATGTTTTCGATGGAGAAGTGGATGGGCAGCCCAACACCGTTTACCGTTTTTCGCTACCTACCGTGGTTCTCGAGATCTTAGGGGGGCGGGTACCCGCCCCCGTCAATGCGAAGGTGGCTCAGACCCCCGTCAATGCGCGTGTTAATACAATGAATCGCGCTTATCCGTAATCTGCCGCACAATCTGCCTCGCCTTCAGGTTGAGAAAATCGAAGAAGCTGTTTTCTTTCCCCAGCTCATCCAGTAAAACTTATCTGTTCCAGCCTACAGATGTGGAAATGTGCTAGTGCTTGGTTCACCCTACCAATACAATGTAAAACTGTACGGATGGAGTTGCCTCAAAATCCCGACTTTTTGTAAGGTAAGGTAATGTAAAAGAAAGTAATTTACGGTAAATAATAGGGAAAATGTAAAACAAAACTACAGGTCAAGTCCCGAAAACATGAGATGACCTCCCTGATTTGCGGGTTGGGTCGGACGCGTCCCCCCCCCCCCGCTTTAGACAGCCATGTTCAGGGTTTGTTTTAAGACGTTTTTCATACGACAGGGTGGAGCAGTGGACAGCGCACTCGTCTACTGAGCCAGTTATTCCGGATTAAAATCTCAGAAGGGCCTCTCAATAAGTTGACCTGAAAATCCCAAGCCCTCCCAACAAGGTTAGAGTCGGGGACGCCGTATGATCTTAGAAGTTGGTGCGTTGCTATACCGCAACCATTATTTTTCCAACGGCACAAAGGAAATCGGTCAACGAAGGTATCGGTTTGTGAGAAAAATATCGACATAGTTTGTTGCAAAAATGGTCGCATTCGTTCATATGATGGCCGATATCAATTTCCTGTGGGCAATCATATAATGTGCTGTGGTATTTTTGTAACCAATATCGTCGCCATAATTCTGAAGAATGGCTGCGTGCAAGTATCTATATAGTCGCTACTTGTACTAAGCGTTCCATCTCGGATTTCAAGAGATAGTCCAACTAACATTGCGTCTTCAGAACATAGTTTGGAAACCTCACTGAAGCTTTGCACTTCATACCTAGTGCCCAGGAGCGTCGCCACCGCCGAAAAAGCGTGGGGGGAGGCAGGCGGCCAGCCAGCAGCTTCAACGTGATGCTGATAAAAACTGTCCACGCCAGGACCAAAAGATCTTCGAATTCGGGCTCCTCGTTGCCTCCCGCACCGGCTGGTTATTAAAATGTCAGATTTCCTCCCATTTTGACTGAGATCAGGAAATTCTTGGCCCAAAAGTGGGGGCCGGTCCCCCTGCCCCCCGGCGGTGACGCCCCCTGCTGGTGCCTTCAATTGGCTAGTTTGTCTCTTGCTCAACTATCATTTTGAGGACAAGCGGGGGTGCAGCCAGCGGGCACAAAGGGCACGTGCCCTCCAGTGGTTCCTGGATTCCCTCACTGGATAAAAGTACCCAACTATGGCTGAAACGTGCGCCATGTTTTTTAATGTGCCCTTAGCTCAGAAGTGCCCTTCTATCACTCAACTCTGTACCTCCGTTGTAAGTTTGCCTCCAAGTACAAGACGCTTCCTCCTTTAGGTATCTATCATAGTTACAATAGTAAAGGTAAAATGCATATAAGGCACGTGCCCCAGCTGGATGCTAAGTGTCCTCAACTGATGAAAGTGCCCAAATGAGACTGAGGCTTGTATTTGCCCGCTTATAGACCCACCTAGAACACTTCTTCAAGTCATTCTAAGAACTACCTTTTTCCCAGTGTGCCCCGCATTGGTAGTGTACATACATACCTCCCCTCATGCTGAAGTTCAGCTGTACCACTGACGACAAGGAAGGCAGAAGAAGATCAGCATGAAATGTTTCGCCTTGCATGAAAAAGTTCAGAATATTTCAATTTCGCCTCGCTATATATTCACTGCTACACTTACAGGCGCAGATCCAAGAGGGAGGGCGCATGGACAACCCCCCACCCCTGGGATGGCCTATAGCGACAGGCCCACAGCAATAGGGACGTATACGTGGGCGCCCCCTGACAGAATCCTGGATCTGCGCCTGACTTAGTGCCCTAAAAAACCAAAGTAAAACAAAATATGGGTCCAGCAAAACGATGTAAGGTTTAAAAAAAGTCCATTCAAACATCTAACGACTACCCCATTGTGACCACTAAAAACCCTCTATTAGGTCCACCGAAACTGTCCTTCAGGTCGAAAAGAGGAGTCCACTCAAACGCCTTAAGAACAAAAAGACTTGTCCACTCAAACTGATCAAGATTCCTCAACTAGGTCCATCTAAGCCACCTAAGATTCGTAAAAATGGTCCACATATACTCATTAAAACACCATGAAAATGGTCCACGCATACGCATTAAAACACCATAAAAATGGTCCACACACAATCATTAAAACACCATAAAATTGGTCCATCTAATCGGTCGTAAAAACAATCAAAAGGTCCGCCTAACGCGATTTAGATGCTGTTTTTCAAACACCGATATCTTACTAACCCCTCGACGGATTGTAGCGGTTTTTAGACATTTTGTAGTTGGCGCCAACATCTTTAAGTGGTCATAGTTTCAAGGTCGTAACATGCGCCGTTTAGAGGTCCATGTAAACCAGGTAAAGATGAAATGTCCACCGATGCTGATTCTGAGAAAATGGATGTTCCTAATGACACCGAAAGATGAACCATATTCCCCTTACAAGATTAAATATCATTACACATGTAAAAACTGCACCTGGGGCACCCAGTTTTACCAAAAGAGGGCGAATGGTTGTTAGGATTTGTATTAATTTATTCAATAACAGTGTAAGCTTTGGCCTTTCAAAGAGATGCTACCCTGCTAAAATAAGAAAGCATGCAATATTATATACCCCCAAAATATCTTTACTTTTTCTCCCTTTCCAATAAAGAAAATAGAATGGGAACTTTTTTCTGGCTAGTGCGGTGACTCGCATTCTTTTGATAATTTTATTGGCAAGCAACGCGTGGCCCATGTCAAACGTAACAGCTAAGCTAGACTCTTGATCGCTCGTTCGAATGATACAGTTTGTCTATACAAGGTGGCTGGCAAGGCTGTCGAAATTGGCGATTTATATCGATTCGCTTGCATTTGTTAGGGATGAAAAAACACCTTATGCTTTTCTTTACAATAGCATAAATAGTGTTGCTATGAATATGATCACACGAGCATGTTTACGAAGTGGAGTCTCAATTGGTGAAGAAGTGGTCTCAATTATTGTCATACAACGGGGAAGAATGCAGAGAACAGTATTTTTAAGAACCCCAATTTTGTGTCGAACTGTAAGGTAATCATAGCCTCACGCCATTTCTTAGTTTTTGGGAAAAACTTCCTTTAGATAATATGAAGCAATAATTGTACAGGTACTGAAGCAGGGGTGTGGATTTATATGATTTTTTTAATGCCTGGGCACCCCGAATGAAGCGCCTAGTTGGTGTTATAAATCCTTTAAATTGAATTGCCCGCCGTTTTCAGGTTTTTAAATTGTTTCTGTCCAATTAAACATGCTTGTGTGATACTCAAAACAATGACTATATAATGTTTTCTATGTTTGCTTGATGACTATTGAAATTTACTTAAATTTAGGCACCCTCATGATTTTTAGAATTCCACGCCTTTGTGGTGAATATATAGCCTCAAACGGAGCTGAGAAATGCTAAGTGTTTAGAAGAGGAGGTCAAAAACCCATTTGTGAATAGTGCGTGTTAATGACGCTTACAGTGTTGAATAACGTTTAATTCCTTAGTTAATTACCTAATCGTATTCTACTTACATGACTCCCGAAATGGAAACTACGGATCTTACCCGAAATGGCTGCGCTGTGAATCCTGCGACGGAAACTGCGTCACTTGGCCAGGCTGTTTCTGGGCAACCGAGTGTTTCTTCTCGTTATTAGTACGTACTCCATCCTCCTCTCCCTCAAACGCTTTGTTGCTGTGTCCATTCATGGATGATGCCAAAGTCCTCCGATGAGTCGACGAATGCTCACGATGCAACTGCTCTGGGCCTACTGCAGACTCCCGCCCGGTAAGTAGGTGCCCCGTAATATGTGTGGGCGGTCCGTCCACCTACCTCCGGGCGTCAGAACAGGGACTGCCCTCCCCGAACGCTGCTGGCCAGACCAGCGCGTGACGACAAGACTCCAACATCCTCCCCGCCATAGCCTCGGAACAGCCTCTGACTCAGCAGTTATTATAGACATTCCGACATTTCGGGGATGCGGCTTTGGGTATATTCAGTGGCGGCTCCATGAAAATATTTCGGGGGAGGGTTAAGGGGCTCATGCCTCCTTCGCCATTGCTATGGAACAGCCTTCGGCTATGCGTTAACTATGGGCACTGACATTTCGGCGGGTCGTGGCTTGAGCCCCTCTCCCCCTTTTATCTGCCACTGGGTATATTGACAGGCTACTAGGCTGCAGCCTAGTGCAGCCCAAGAGCGGTCCAGGCTTACACTTCAAGCGCATGCCGCTGTCGTCAGAGATAGCAGCCCTCGTTTACTTTGGGCATATAGATATGATTGTAGACATGTTTTTTTATAAGTTTTTGTTCAAGTTGTTGCTAGTACGGTTGCTGGAGTCGGAGTCTCACTAAAGTCATCAAGGGACTTGTCACGGAGACCCCGACCTCACCACCCGAACGAGCAACTCCCACAATGGAGGGTTAATTTAGAAGCCAAAGTTTAACGTCCCACAAAGCACAGGGACGGCCGCCCCGCTCAGATCACCCTCTCACCAGTCAGTTGCCAGCCGACCTACGTCGGGCAAACCATTGAGCGAAGGAGCGTCTCAGGGGAACCGATCCCAAGCCTGGACATGCACTGCCACTGCATGCTTCTGAGCAGCGGGCCGGAGCCCAACGCTCTACCAACTGAGCTACCGGGGCGGCTTTGTTTGCTTCAAAGTATCACGTCATGACTGAAAAATCTCATTCTGTGCACGATATTGTACAAAATGAGACTTACCTCTGTCCAGCGATGCACGTGCGTTCAGAGGCTCCTGTGAAAATCCTTCCAATCTTTGTTAAGCGCCCTAATCTGTGCTCAAAGTGAGCTTAAAACGATCTTTAGAACACGTGGGTGACTGTATCCAACAGTAACAGATGCTTCTCACTACTTCATCAACTTTGCATAGCAAGGGCTGTTCTGCGCGGCCAAACTTGGGGCTTCAGTCCATGTTGCCGTCATCTCGCTGACACACATGGACTCCTGGTTTTGGCCACCAGTACAATAAATGCCTGAACCTTCGCAGCCCCAGTATGATTCTTCACTCTCGCTAGCTCTCAGCGGAGTCTGTCGGTCATCAGACTCAGCTTAAGCTTCTCCTCTTGATCCGTTATCACCGCTAGGTCTGTCGATGTGGCTTCTCCCGTAAACCATGCCAAGTGCAGCGTGGCTTCTTCAGGCCCCTCAGCGTAAAACCTGAGTTGGATCGATGTAGAAGCACGTGTCAACGTAAAGTGAAAAGGGTCAGCTATTCCCCTCAAATTTTTCTCGGATCACGACGCCAAAGCTTTGTGGCCAGCTCTGCGTGCAATGGCAGGAACACTGAAGATGGCGCGAGACGGCGAGTAAGTTTTCTCAATCGCGGGTCGAGCACTCGCACGCAATCTCCGGATACGCTTTGACGTGGGATCAAAATACACTGGGGTTTCGAATGATTCTGCAGCTAAAGCTCCCATATTCCTGGTTATTTCTGGTGACAGAATATATTGATTCCAAGTATAAAATGAAACTTTGATGAGGATATTAATAGATCTTTGAATTTCGTGGCTAGAATAGGTCGAGCACCTATGGTAAAATGATGCTTTGTGGTGTAAAAAAGATCCCACTTGTAATACCATATTGGTATCATATTAAGCTTCTTCCCACGATGTTTAGAAGCCGAGAATCATTTTGAGCTGTCAAGGCCTACAAAAACACTTCCTGTGCTGGAATTATGCTGGGAAGAGGATCTAATGAGAGCAAGCATGCTCAAATGTTCCTTTAATAAGGTTTCATGGCATCATTTTATGCTCGAGCAGACCGTGATTCTGGATTAGATAGAGCACGTAGGAATAAAAATTTCTCTCAGTGTGGGTTGCGGACCAAAGTACGTGAGAAAGAAGTTCGTATGCCTAAAGTACGTGCGCAAAAGTACGTATGGCTAAGGTACATATAGATAAAGTACGTACGTGGATATTAATCGTAATGGAAAATGTTCGTACGGGTTAACCCTCGCCCCACCGGGCCATCGATGGCCCCCCTAAGGTTTTTCCGGGATAGCAAAAAAAACGACGAGGCGCAGCACCACGGTTGAGGGCTCTACCTCTCACTGCATCATTTTCGCATCATCCCTGAAATTTTTTACCCCGGGTCACCCAAGTTCAGGTCATCAGACGAGGTCAACCAAGGTCACCTCACTTCACCTTTAGAGCTCTGTAAGAGCTACATTTCAAAGTCGATCGATTTGAAACTTCCTACACTTCATGACCCCTCCAGGGTCTACAAGGTGTATATCCGGGATTTTTCGATTTCGTGCCCTGAGGTCAGGTCACGAGGCGACCTCTCCCATTGGAAAAGCATGGGGAAAAGCTATTTCATGATATAAAAGCCACAAAAAAGGATTGCAAATACTCAGACTGCTCAGAACAGCGTTTTTGGACACCCTTTCACGGATCCCAGGGGTCATATTTGCCCTTTGACTTTTTCAAGGTCATCCAAGGTCACTAGAGGTCAAAAACAGTATTTTGCAATAACTTTTGACCTAATTAAGATAGAGCGGTGAAATAAATCCCATCGTGTTGGTCTTGTCACTGGCTTTCATTTGATATACGGCAAGGTCACTTTTTGACCTTTCGTGACCTCAGGTCATATTAGGTCACGAGGTGACCTCTGGAGGTCAAACCACTGGCGGGAGGTCTTAACGTTCCCATAGCGGAAAAAGGACTGGCAATTAGCTATCAAATGTACTTTACCAGGCCTCAATAGCTCTAATGACATAAGAGTTATGCTCAGTTTGCTTAATCATTGCATATTTGAGTGAAAATAGCCGACCTTGACCTAATTTGACCTCTGGAGGTCAAACCATTGACCTGAGCACTAAAACATGTAAAGTAATTTCTTACTGAATTCACGTGAGCTTTCTATTGCACTTTGCAGATTTGCGCTAACGCCCATATTTTCGGAGTTAGAGGGGGCCATCGATGGCCCCCGGTGGGGCGAAGGTGGCGCCGGACCCCCGGTGGGGCGCGGGTTAAAAAACTTTAGGAGAGGGGGTCTGAGGATCGATAAGAGATCATCACCGGGGTCGGTGGTTCTCGGTGGCGCGAGGGTTAACCCTCGCCCCACGAGGGGCCATCGATGCCCCCCCCCAAGGTTTTTCCGGGATAGCAGAAAAACGACGAGGCGCAGCACCGCGGTTGAGGGCTCTACCTCTCACTGCATCATTTTCCCCATCATACCTGAAATTTTTTAACCTGGGTCACCCAAGGTCAGGTCACCAGACGAGGTCAACCAAGGTCACCTCACTTCAATTTAGAGCTCTGTACGAGCTACATTTCAAAGTCGATTGATTTGAAACTTCCAACACTTTATGGCCCCTCCGAGGTCTACAAGGTGTATATCCGGGATTTTTCGATTTCGTGCCCTGAGGTCAGGTCACGAGGTGACCTCTCCCATTGAAAAAGCACAGGAAAAAGCTGTCTTATGATCTAAAAGTCACCAAAGCGATTGAAAATGCTCAGCTTGATCAGAAAAGCGTTCTTGGACACCCTTTCACGGATTCCAGGGCCTATATTCGCCCTTTGATCTCTCCAAGGTCATCCAAGGTCACCAGGGGTCAAAAACAGTATTTTGACAATACCTTTTGACCTGTATAAGCTAGAGCGCTGAAACAAACACCATCGTGTTGTCGCGTCATTTGGGCAAAGTTACTTTCTGACCTTTCGTGACCTCAGGTCATATTAGGTCACGGGGTGACCTCTGTAGGTCAAACAACTGGCGGGAGGTCTTTACGTTTCATATAGCGGAAAAAGGACTGACAATTTCCTATCAAATTTACTTTACCAGACCTCAATAGCTCTAATGGCATAAGAGTTATGCCCAGTTAGCTTCAGCATTGCATACCTATTTGAGTAAAAATAGCGGATCTTGACCTAATTTGACCTCTGGAGGTCAAACCATTGACCTAGCACTAAAACATGTAAAGTAATTTCTTACGGAATTCGCGCGAGGTTTCTATTGCACTTTGCAGATTTGCGCCAACGCCCATATTTTCGGAGTTAGAGGGGGGCCATCGATGGCCCCGCGGTGGGGCGAAGGTGGCGCTGGACCCCCGGTGGGGCGCGGGTTAAACTTATTCATGAAGCTGGACTGTCACATAGAGACTCTAAAGGTATTTTGCCTAGGTACGTTCTTTAAGTTATTCTGCCCCAGGTGTGCCCTCATGCAGAGGCTCTGACTGAGCCACTAGTGTTTCGTATAGGTCCCACGGCTTGTATGAAACACCGACAGTTGTATTTCTGCTTCAGATGAGCCATGCCGTGGAACGGGAGGTCGAAGACTTTCAAGACATCATCATGAGCAGCTTCTCAACATATACGGGTAAATAGAAAATGAGAAAGCACAAGACCCACAGGCAGTGGCGGATCCAGCCGGTCAGTTTGGGAGGGGCAAAAAGTCGAAAAGCCAAAAAAACGTCACACATTGAAAAAATTGCGCTACAATATGACTTGCCGCAGATTTGGCTATTTGAGCAAAAAATCAACTAAACAAGACGTTACAGGCTGAAAGATATGGGCTCAAGATATTTTTCCTATCCAAGGCCACATATTTACACTGATCTTAACCCGCGCGGGGCTGGGGGGTAAATTTTACCCCCCCTCGCGAATTTTTGCGACATCTCAAAAACGGCGGCGCGCAGCGCCGCCAACTTCTTAGTACCTTTTCTTACATAAATTTTACACATTTATGCAAACTAAAAATAAAATCGGTTGAAAAATTTTTGAGAAATAAGCAAAAATGTGACGTCACTACAGGCGATTTTTGTACCAAAATCGCGCAATGTTTAAAGAGATGCTGAAGCTACAGTTCTGAACTGATTTCCAATTTTCTTCGCATCAAACGATAGGCATTATTGTGGTTTTTAAAATGGCTATCTCTGATTTTCAAAATTTTGGTTTTGGAAAAAAATATTTTAAAAAAATATATTTTTTTGGAAAAAGTTACAAAATTTCTAAAATTTTTCAAGATTTTAAAAAAAACGGAATTTATTTGTTAAAACCCCATATAGTGCATATACACGCCAAATTTTGAGTCTCTAGCTTTATAACTTTAGCCTGGAGAGCTGCGAAAGCTCAGCGACTCACGCTCTGATTTTTAGGGCTGATCAATACTGTCTTTATTTAGTGAATCATAGCGACCCAGGATGACCCAGGATGACCTCGTACACGCTTTACACTACTTTTATAGTGTTCCGGAGACAAAAGAGGTCCAAAATCATGTGTCATTTGGCAAAAAGTATGAACTTAAAAAGTTGACCTCTGATGACCTACCTTGACCCCGGCTGTGCAAGTTAAGACCAGAGTATTTCAGATATGATTCTCTGAACATCATAGCTGAATTCTGCATGCAAAATGGCCCAAAAACATGTATCGCATGACCACATTTGGATACAAGAACATGGTGACCTTTAGTGACCTGATCTTGACCTGACCCGGTCATGCCACCAGCCTTACGGTCTCAAAACACCTTGCTGCATTCAAGTGAAGGCTTTCCATGAAGTATGAAGCTCATAGCTTCTATTGCCTGATCTCCGTAGCATTGCAACCTCAAAAACCACGCTTTTGACAGCTGACCTCAGTTTGACCTTGACCTTGACTTCAAACTTTAAATTAAGTACATGTTTTTAGTTGTTCGTGATGAGATTTTTCGATTGGCGTTTGAATTTTCCAAATCGGACCATTAGTTCGGGATATAACAGGGGGTAAAATTTACACCCCCAGCCCCGCGCGTTCGGCTGGAGACCTCAGCCCCGCGCGGGTTAGCTGGTTGTGTTTGAAGTTGAGTTAAAGTAACAAAATATTGCTAATAAACTAAAAAGGAGTCGGGGAAAAAGGAGGTCGACCGCTTTGGGGGGGGCAAAAACAGTTTTGCCTTGATCTTTTCCGTTTGGGGGAAGGGGGAAATGCCTTTTTGCCCCCTTGGATCCGCCACTGCCTACAGGACCAACCACTCAAGCCGCCTTACAAAGGAAATATAGCTAAAAATACATATCTCATTGTTAATATACTTGAGATGTTCACTTCCCTTGTACGGTAGCAGTGACGCGTTACGTGATCTCGCTGCTGGAACGACAGAGAATAATTCAGAGACGATTTACTTGTCAGTTTTTTATTTTCTTGTTTTTTCGGATTTTGCTGTTTGGCCAATAAATGGCCAAAGCTCGTCATTTATATTTGCTTGTGGAGAAGCCCTAAGTTTTACCTGTATATCTAGTCAACAAAGTGACTTTGCTCTGCCGCGTCATGCGTTTTGTATTTGTGCACCTGTAGAAAAAAATTATATTTAAAAAGTGGGTCCATCGTGCAAGCCTTCCATACTTTGAATTGAAATAATCCGAAATGTTTGTCAAAGTTTGAGTTTTTTGCCTGAATAGCTTGTAAATGATTGTATTTTTGCTGGGCAAAACAGCGCAAGAACCCCGAGTATTGACATCATCAGAGTTTAAAAAAATTATTTAGACTAATACCAACAATCTTCTCAACTTGACCACTGTTTCATTTCAGAGGAGCTAAGAAGACATTGTAGGATTTCGGAAAATCCAAGGATTACATCGATTTGAAAGTGGGCCAGGTACTGAAGTACCTGAACGAAAAACTTCACGACCTGCGAAAGGCCAGTCAGAGGCCAAGACAGTCCTGAAGGCTGACTTCCGCCTCCGATAGTGTAGGGGCGGTGGGAGCTGAGAGTGGTGCAACCTGCTGAGAACCTGGGAGAGAGAGATGTCGGTATTGTAACTGAGCACAGAAAGACTTATGTACTTGTGTAAACAAATGTGAAGTTATCATCCTCGACCCCTTTCGATCGGTGAGTTGCCTGAGGCTTTAACACCCGCACTGGAGGGGGGTCTGGCACTAACGCGCACTGGAGGGGGCCTGGTAGGCCTCCCCTAAGATCTCGGAAACTAAGAGGGTTAGAAAAACGCCACTTGGTAGGTGGGTGGGGGCTATGATGATCTACATGATGACAAATTTTCATTGACCTAGGTCAATATCTTCAAGGTCAAACGAGGTCGTGAAGGTCAAATATTGGCCATGCTGGTATCGATTGATAAATGCTGTGATTATGCAGGAAAATGGCGGGAATAAGCTAAAGGCGGACAAGGTTAATAGAGAAGAGGTCTCAAAGAGGCTTCCCCACAACTTTTGGGTGAAGGTCATTCAAGGTCATTGACCTTTAAGGTCACCATATGGTATACTACTTATTATTTACACTTTGACTAACACTGTAGCCACTGTTTGGCGGGAAATGAGGATTGACCTTTCCAAATGACCTTTGACCTTGACCTTTGACCTTGACCTTTGCATTGGGGTACCCTACCGATGACGTCATAGCATAATATATGTCAGACGGGGTAACGTCATTTGGCCGGACGCACAGTGGTCAGTGACCTTGAAAGTGCAGATATGACCTTGACCTGTGACCTTTGACCTTGACCTTGACTTTCATGTGAAGTGACCTTGACATATAGTCCCGCTTATATGACGTTATGACGTCACCACTCGGTCTTCAATGCAAGCTAACTGGTCCGACCGCGCGTTTACGGCGATCTCAAAATGCAGGTCTGACTTTGAAAGCCTATAAGTCAAAAAATTTTTGGCTGATTTTCAAAAAGTCTTCACCAATCGACGCGCTATTAAATTCTGTTAAATGTGGCCAGGTTTCGTTTTTCCGCTACAAGCGGTTCTCCGGCCACCTTGGAAAAACAGGTGGGGGGCCTCCGAGGCCCCCTCCAGTGCGCGTGTTAATGAGCTTCGGTGAGTTGCACAGTTGGCAGAAAAAGAGCGGACGTGTATGGGAGAGTTGTTATGACCAATGTTTCTGTCACTGTCAGCCTCTTACTTAAGTTGGCCTTGTGTTCCACAATAGGAGTTCGGGCATGCCTGTCCAAAAGGTCCAATAGGGCCATGTGGAGCGATGCCGTTGCCCGAAGCAAACTAATAGACTCGTCGGAAACGGTTCCGACCGGGACTATTCATTTGAACAGTCATATATAAGAAATCTGGTACTGCCTTGTCCAACTTGAACCACTAAGACCCGTCAAACCACTAGGTCCGTTGGGGACCATTAGGACGATTCAAACCAATATGGCCGACTTACCATTTTGGTCGTCGATATCATTGGAGCCGACAGTTCCCATCAGGACCAATTAAGCCATCTTGGTCTACTGGTACCATTAAACCACCTGGACCTACTGGTGTCATAAATACCATTAGGTTCAATTGGTACCAGTGGAACCACTAGCACTAACTGCTACCATTAGAACCATAGAAACCTACTGGTAGTGGTACCATTAGGATCATAGGAACCAACCGGCACCATTAGGACCATAGGAACCAACTGGTACCATTAGGACCACAAGAACCAACTGGTACCATTAGGACCACAAGAACCGACTGGTACTGTTTGGACCATAAGAACCAACTGGTACCATAAGGACCATTAAAATTAAAACCACCAGGACCGACTGAAACCATTAGGATCATTAAAGCCACAAGGACCATCAGACCATTAGGAACCACTGGGTGCTGTTTCAATTTCCCATGGGTCGAAGCATGAAAAAATTCTGTTTTTTTCTTGGGATTTTTCATATCGATGACCTAGGGTCAGGTACGGATCACGACCTCTTCATTGGAAATACATCAACATGGAAAGCATAAACTGGGCTGTATTTGTGTATATACAGCTGAGAATACCTTCATATTCTCCAAATTGAAGTATCTTGGGCCTCTTTCCGGGCTCATGCTGCAACTTTTGAGCTGTGACCTTTGAGAAGTTATTTGGAGCTACTTAAGCAGTTTTCAGACTTGCGGCAATAACTTTGCATGAAATGATGATACAGCTTTTATGTTCATAGCATTGCGTTCGGACTGCTATTGCGAGTCCATTTATATGCATATTGATTATGCTAGGTCACAAGGTGACCTTGACCTGACCTGAAGTTAGGCTATTTTTGTGTTTTGACCTAGTATGGTCCATAGGCGGATCCAGGGGGCAAGGGGGCACGTGCCCCTCAATCGACCCTCGGCGCCCCCCTGAAAGATCGATGGCGCCCCCCTGAAATGTCGCTTCCCACTCCCCCGCCCAGGATACGAAAGTTGGCGCCCACCGATAGGATTTGGCGCCCACCTGATAGGTTTTGCCGGTCATAAGTGGCGCCCCCTGGTCTGGATGGCGCCCCCCGGGAAGGTGTCCCCTCCGATCGGCAATCCTAGATCCGCCTATGGTATGGTCATGTTATACATCATTCGATTCGCCGTGACGTTTTACTATTATTGGACCACTATTTTACGTTTAACTATTTTGGAGATTGTATAAGTATACTATTGGGTAAAAGCAAAGGATTTATGACTACGCTTCTGGCAGCCTTACCAACAAGTAACTGCGCAATTGAGGCGAAACCGGAGCTTTAGAATCAAGAGCCGTGTTATTCTGCCATTCAAAACGCATACTAGTATGCGCAGCACGGAATCTTGTCGTCCATGATACAGTACTGCGCATGCGTATGGGATACTGGTATGCGTTCTGCCGGCAGAATAACCAGCATCCCCTATGTCCGTGCCTCGCACTTGTTTTTTGTTGTTATTCTTGGACAACGACGACGCGTATGTATGTATGGTGGTGCGGTGGATGAAGATTGAAGAAGTTGAGAAGTAATATTGAATATTGCTGATGCGTAGTTTTTAATTGAAACAAATAACAACTTTTATTAAAACGTTGAAACACTGGAGGAAGTAGGGAGTGCCGTTTCCACCCACCAGGTCCTGAATTTCCTTTTCAATTAAACGACTCGTTCTGATGCCTTACTGTAGGTACCTACATTCAAAATCGGTTTTTATTTACTTCCATACATGTATTCAAGTGCAGCATATTGCATACACAACACATGTTTAAAATGAAAGCACAAACAAATGGGGAATCGGGTCATGTGTGGCAATTTGAAGGTATGGATCTTAAGGATATGACAGAGGGTGCCAGAGGGTGAGCCTGTTCGACTCCCTAGATGCCAGAAATGATGAAATAGCCATGATAATGAGACTTTTAGTTTGGCCAGTAATTTATCCATTATGTAAGTGTGCAGGATAGCCTAACCTATAACATAACTACTTACGATTTTGGGCACACTCTGCAATAATTTCATAACATACTTTCCTGGAGTACGTACTTAGTTTTGTTTTGGCGCAGGGAAGAGGGAGATATCTTGGTTCAATAGGATACCTAGTATGAATCAATGAATATTTTGTTCACAACTTTTGTAAGGAACAAACAGTTTTGATTGAGGCACATCACTTAGATTCCTTACCTTAGCTGCAACTGTCGGTTTAATTACAGAATAAGGTGAGCAATTGCGTACCATATTCTAATGACCATTTTAAGACACAATCTTATGTGCTGAAAACGAATTTAGCAACCATTTCTTCCGCAAATAATTTTCTCCCATCGAATTTCCCTCCTATATTACCACTACACTACCACAGAAATGTCGCGCACGACACCAACACCACACAGCACAGCAACGCTACTGTTTATTAAAGATGCCAGATACCATGCCAGGATAAGAGGGATAAAACACTCCAAAATAAAAAACCTCTACATAAGCAACGCCGCTCGTCAGATTTGTACAATGGCGGATGGATGTAATAGTTGCGAAATAAAATATTATCAGGCGATTTCTGATGCGAGCGAAGCAGGTTAGGTTAGGTAAGGTTTAGTTAGGTTAGGTTAGGTTAGGTTAGGTTAGGTTAGGTTAGGTTAGGTTAGGTTAGGTTAGGTTAGGTTAGGTTAGGTTAGGTTAGGTTAGGTTAGGTTAGGTTAGGTTAGGTTAGGTTAGGTTAGGTTAGGTTAGGTTAGGTTAGGTTAGGTTAGGTTAGGTTAGGTTAGGTTAGGTTAGGTTAGGGTTAGGTTAGGTCTGAGTGGATGTGCCGGCTTTGTTTTGTTCATTCCGTTTTGTTCCGTTCCTTCTGTACGAGTGACAGAGCTTTTTGAAGGTTTTCTAGAGGTTTTATTAACTAGTGTCATCGGTTGACTTTTGGATAACTACAGCCTGCCCCTGCTCGTGCTACGATTGTGACGCATTTTCAGCAGTTATTCGCACTTGGTCCGCAGTGTTGTGTGGTGTGCCTTATGGAAGAAATATTATTGAATATTTTGGAAAGCGGTAGCTCGGCGGAAAAAAATGTTGTTGGAAATTTTGTAGGGCGTGCTGCAATCATTCGAATGAGACAACTTTCTTAGTTGTCAGTGATTGCTCACCTTATTCTGTAAATTAACCCAACTGTCATATTCCAGATTTAAAGTGATTTTGACCTTGTTTCCCACCATTTGTGGGTTTATTTTGATTGTGTCACTGAGCTGCTTAATAGTCAAGGGAATCAATAGGAATTAAACCTGAAAATGTGGTTTATCAAAGAATGAAATTGAGTGTGAGGTTAGTTTTGTGTGGTCTGTGCAGTATCGTTTTTGCTCTTTCATCCAGTTAAACTAATACTTTTCCCTGTCTGACAAGAGTAGAAAATTTTAACCAGGAGGCAATGAAGTAAATAATTTGCCAGGAATTCATCGCTATGTATTGTCTCACATTGTTTCAGATAAAATTTGCATTTCCATTAGAGTAATTTTTCTTCATCCTGCTTGCTTCTGATCCCACCATAGTCCAGCCTTTGGTCCTGACTTTAGTCCCACCAGTACCACATTGGGTCCTGGTGTGGTGACCTCAGGATTGAAAAGTTGCACGTCTAAGTAGTCCATACATTATTTCACACAAACAAATGATGCACACACATGCATGAGTTAAAAATGGATGACAAGTAAAAACTAGTAAAAACAATGTGTAAATTTCATTCCAATCATTCAATCATTCAATCATTCCATCCTCTGCTCCCGACCAGAGCGGACGTGCGCCGCGCGCTCTCGGTGTTTACCCGTCTCAGTGCATCGACCTTGACTTGGTGATATAGCTCCTTGATCAATTATTATTAAAGTTTTCGCTTCAATTTGTTTATCTTTGTGCTAATTAAATATTCTATATATTTCATTGTCTAACTGAATTACGATAATTAGGGCTTTGACGATAATCCATTCAAACTTATTTATCCGTTGGGGTACCTGCGAGAGCAGTAGGTACTTGGCCCATCACTATTTTGAATCTGCCCTCCTCTAGCTAACTTTCTCTGTCTCTTTGTTCAAGGAACGTTATAGCAAATAGCGCATGTTCTGCACTGCGTAGGTGTTGTGTAAGGTCTGGGTTGATTTAGCTGCACCAAGGTATGAGTATGTATTTTCTCAGCGTTTAGTTCAAGTTATGGCTTGTCCCATCGGCTGACTTGTATGTAATTCTACTTAGCAGCACCTGGCCTGTTTGTCCCTGATCCACACCATCACTTTGACTTGTATTTAATTTCACTTGTTCACCCTACACTTAGATACTAGGTAGGTTTAATTCACATTTTTGGAGGAACTATTAGCTAAGGACCTCTTCATTAGCCTCTAATTCACTTTATTTATTTGAGTAGAACATTTTTCTAACCAGTGTCTTCAGCTTTGCTCTCAGTCATGCCACCCAAAAAATAATTTCAAAGAAAACATTGAAGATTTACAAATGAAATATGCCTCACTTGAGACAAAAAACACAGTCATGGAAAGTGAATTAAAAGCGCTCCGTCAAGAATTGTCCCACTTAAAGGAGGAGCTCCTCTCTGCGCATTTGCTCCACCAAGAGGCTGTATCAGCCCAAGCCCATGTTGAAAAACTACTAGAGTCTGTGCTCATGGATCATGAGAAACTCATCAAAAAAGAGGCAGAGACAGCCAAAAGACTTGAGGCTCTTGACCAATATGGGAGAAAATTCACTTTGGTTCTTGCAGGAAAGGCTATCCCACCCCAAACACCAAATGAGAACATAAGACAGATCTCTCTTGGGCTGCTGAAGGACCACTTGGGCATATGCCTGGGAAGAGATTCCCTCATAGCATGTCATAGACTTCATGAGAAAAAAACCATCTTAGTGCGGTTTAAAGACTTAGACGAGCGTATGAGTGTGTATCTGAAAAGGACAAAACCTATTCGTCATGGCCTTCTCATCTTTGAGTCACTAACCAAGGACAGGATGGCTATCGTACAGATACTGAACAACATGAGACGAGATGTGCAGCCTCCCTTCAAGGCGTTCTACACTTTTCGGGGTGACATCTTTGTCAAGGTTAGGGAAGGTGACCGACCCATAGAAATTCCTGTGGGAACAACCAGGGAGGATATTATCCGTATGTGTAAGGGTGAACATGTTGAAGTACCAGACCGGCCATTGACTTCTGCTGGGGATCAGGGATGGAGGAGAGGTAGAAACAGGTGGAAGACAGTTAAATCAAAGAAAAACCAGCATCGCAGGCCCAGTGCTCCCCCTCTATCAAGGGCTGCTCTGCTGCAGCACCGGAGCGTCGAGGATGTACCTGGCTTGATGGGGGGTCAAACGGGAGATGTCCAGGTGGCACACTCTCCTACAGTTCAACTGAGAGGCCGGGTGCATTCAAAACCAGAAGAGCATTCAAATGGAGGTACTGTTGGCAGAAATATTCAGGGGGGCACTGACAACTTCTTTGACTCCAGTGCTTCAGTAGCGTGGAGAGTTGCGATGCAACTCTCATGAGCACTCGGACGCCTGCCCCTCCTCAGGAGCCTGATGTTAACACAGTCCCAAAAACTGTTGTGGACTAAAATTCCTGGAATCACACTGCCTCATGTATTGCTCATTCATTGAAAGAGAAATTGTCTTAGGTGCTGTAAATTTGTAAATTTGTAAATTTGCATTGCTCCTTATCAGCTGCTGGACTGGCCAGTCCCCCAGACTGTCTCTTGGTTCCTACAAGGCTATTGCCCTTGTGTATCTGAACATAGTTAGGTTTTGCCCTGACCTTCTAGTATCTATCTTTTTCTATGTCAAATCTTTCAACAGCCCAACTCAGAATCTCAACTGATCATTACTCCCAGTTCTGTCTAGACTTGTCCCATTCGGATAATGATAATGATACTCTCCTCGATGAATTCAAACTCATAGCAAACCAATGCCGCTACAATGATGTAAAATCTCTGTCCCTAAACAGATCAAATCTATCATTGTTACATGTCAACATCAGGTCTCTGCGCAAAAATTTTGATAAGCTTATCTCCTTACTAAATTCTGTCAATGCAAAGTTTGATGTAATATGTGTCTCGGAAACTTGGCTTGATGACGATCCCAACAACTCTTGTTATCTCCCAGGGTACAGTCTCTTTAATCAGTGCCCCAAGATTTCTCCAGGGGTAAGGGTGCAGCGGTTTATCTTCATGAAAACCTCAAATACATTTCCCGCCAAGATCTATCCACCAAACCAGTTGAATTTCAATCAGCTTTTGTTGAGATTAGCTCAACCTCATCTCCTAATCTCATCATTGGAAGTGTCTATAGATCTCCCTCGTTTGACCATGCCTCTTTTTGAAACATCTAGATGAAATCATCCATAAGATATCTACTTCAAATAAAAGATGTATCATTGCAGGTGATTTCAATATTGACTTATTACAACAAAGTAATTCACTAATAGCTGATAATTTTCTTACATCGCTATCTCTGGGTGGCTTTATTCCCTCAATCACACTCCCCACTAGAATAACTTCTTCTTCAGCTAGCCTGATTGATAACTTCTACATCAATTTTCCTCAATCATTAATTAGATCTGGCATTCTCATTGATGACATTAGTGATCATCTTCCAATATTTCTTAGTATTGATCAAAACAATTCTTGTCCTCTGATTCAAAAAAATTCTACACTTTGATTTCTCCTTAGTTGAAACACTAGCTATGCGTGTGAAGGCTTCCCTGGATGCGGCTCCTACCCACAGCAGTGCAAATGCCTATGCAAGTCTATTGGTCACCACAATTCAACATGAACATAAACTTATGTCTACAATGAAAAAGAATATAAAAACTCAGCCAATCCAGCCCTGGATATCTCAGGCGATGGTCAGATGTATAAATAAAAAGAATAAACTTTATAAAAATTCCTTAAAAATCGGACCACCCATAACCGTGTCCAATTCAGTCAATATCGTAACAGATTAAATGCTGTGCTTAAAGAAGCCAAATATACTTACTTTAGGAATAAGTTGGAAGAAAATCAAAACAATTCACGACAACTATGGAAAACTATTAATGAAATAATCAGACGGAACAAAAAAGTTGGGAACCAATTTCCTAACTTTTTCCACCATGGCGAAGACAAAATTCAAGACCCAAAACAAATTGCTTCAAAATTCAACAATTTCTTTGCTACAATTGGTAAAGACCTACAGTCTCGTCTACCTCTATCATCAACTGATCCGCTAGCTTTCCTTAATGATTTCAACATAAATGAGGAGATGATTCTGCACAAGTCTCCTGTAATGAAGTTCTTAACATTATACAAAGTCTAAACAATACTGGTCCTGGAGCTGATGATATTAGTGGCAAACTCTTAAAAAACTTGCACCTTACTTAACTACAGAAATTACCCATGTTATGAACTCTTGCCTGGAAGAGCGGATTTTCCCTGATATTCTAAAAATTGCCATTGTTAAGCCCCTCTTCAAATCAGGTTCAACAAGCCAATTCACTAACTATAGGCCAATCTCTATCCTGCCAGTATTATCCAAAGTTCTTGAAAGAATTCTGTATAACCAACTGTCATATTTCATAGAGAGAAACAACATCCTCTATGAATCTCAATTTGGATTTAGGAAAAACCGTTCAACCTTCATGCCCCTGGCCCTTATTCATGATTAATATAACCTCAAATATTTCCAGAAACAAAGCTTGTGTAGGTATATACTTGGATCTGAAAAAGCATTCGACACCGTTAATCATGAGATTCTATTGAAAAAAATGTATATGTATGGCATCAGAAATGAATCTTTGAAAATGTTCCAATCATATCTTCAAAACAGAGTACAAAAACAAAGTTGGATCATGTCAATATTACATCTCCCCTGAAACCATCCACACTGGGGTTCCGCAGGGGGTCTATTTTAGACCCCATCCTGTTTATAATCTACATTAATGACATATTCAAGTCTTCCTCTGTTCCAAAATACTTTTTGTTTGCAGACGATACTTCAATTTTCTTCACTGGTAAAACTCTTGCTGATATTGAGCTCCAAATAAAACAGGAATCACCTAAAATATGTGATTGGCTATGTGCCAACAGATTAACCCTTAATACATCTAAAACATTTTACCAGATATATTCTATAACTAACAGGCTCCCAAATTTAACTCTGCACCTAAACCAAAATCCAATCTCTAGATCTGAATCAGTGCAAAGTATCTCGAATGTCACAGTTGATGAAAACCTTAAATGAAGAAGACCCATATCACAACAACTTGTAATACGATAAGACGTAATATTGGTGTTATTTCTAGGGCGAAATTCATGCTGGATGAAAGAACGCGGCTTCTACTCTATAACACATTGATTCTCCCGTATCTAAGCTATAAATGCTATTGTTTGGGGCAGTAACTTTCAGACCAACCTAACTAAACTAGTCAACCTACAGAAACGAAATAATTCGAATAATTGCGTCAGCAGAACCAAGACTCCTTCAAGCCCAATCTTCAAAAGCCTGAATCTTCTCAAGCTCCCAGACATCATTAAACAACAGAAAATTATGGTAATTCACAGCTTTATGCATGGAAAGCTCCCTGAAAATATTTACGAGTTATTTTCAACTTCATCACTACAACAAGAAACACACGTAGGGTTGTTCATTTTCAGGAACCAGGTGCTGAGACTATATACAGGTTATTTGCTTTCACACTATTACTTGCCCGGCGTCTTTGGAATGACATTATAGCCAGTAAAATACCAAATCTCCAAGATATACCCTTTTCCAAACCATTCTTTAAAAAAAAAGTCATTAAGAAAATTTTCAGAGATACATACTGAATTCACTTAACACCTTTCAGAACCAATCTCACTTGCATAAATGAAGTAGCCCTGATGATTTTTTCTCCTAAAATTTTTACCTTGGTGCAGTAAATTCGTTGGGATCCTGTCTCTCCTTTCGGGATGCTGCGCGGGAAGCTGCCCTGACGCCAGGGCTGTCTGTCTCCCCTTTTGGCTCTGGACCTCGTGTCTGACCACTCTCGTCCTTTGCGGGGGAGTGCTGGTTGCGTTTGGGGACTGTTTTGCGCTCCTCATCCGTCGGGAGCGGCTCGGGGGAGTCCGTCTTCGGCGCTTGGCGCCCGGGCGGACTCAGGGACTCCCCTGCACTTCCGGATCCCTTGGTCCGGGGTGCAGGGTGGGCGCCGGGATTGACGCCCTGGCGTCCCGCGCCGGAGCGCTCTCTGCGCGGCACTGGCGGAGGGGTCTCTGGGTTGTTCCTTTATATGCCATCGTACCTTGGCGTTGCGATGGTCTGTCCCTCTGGTTGGTCCTTTGGATGGTGGCTGCGCGGAGGGCTGCCTGGCGCCGAGCTGCCTTACTCCCCTGAGGGCCCTTGACCACATGTCTGGACCACTCTTGTCCTTCAGGGAGGTTAAAGTGCCGCTGGTCGCATTTGGGTATGAACTTTGCGCTTCACATCCGTCGGAGGGGTCTGCTTTGGCGCTGGGCGGTTGCCCGGCGTCCGGGGACTCGGGGCTTCCGGATCTCCCTGGTTGGGGGGTGTGGAGCGGGCGCCGTGTTGGCGCTCCGCGCGCTCTCAGCGTGGCGGCGCCGGGGGATGCTGCTGGGTTTTCCTTTGGTACCATGTACCAAGGGGAGGCCCGTTGGGCCCGTTGTACCAAAGGAAAAACGTTTAGGTGTGTTCAAATCCTTTGGCCGCATATTTCCAATCTTGGTCCTTTGGATGGTGCTGCGCGGGGAGCTGCGTGGCGCCGGGCCGGCTCCCCTCCCCTGCCCCCTGTGGGCCCTGGACTTCGTATCTGGGGCTACTCCGCCGTCCCTTCGGGGACGGTGCGCCGCTGGTCGTTTTTTTGGGGGGACTGGGATTTGCGCCTCCTCTTTCTTCTTTCGTCCTCTTTTCTGCGCTGCGCCGCTGTGGATGCTCAGGGTGTTCTTGAGGGTACCAATGTTCTGCTCCGCAATTGACTCGGAGCTAGTTCAAAGTTCAAAGTTATGTCTATTAATCTACTGTATTTTTTCCCATGTATGTATAAATATTGAGGAGCATTTGTACTCTTTTCTTTCTCAAAGCGAATTGCATGTCAAGGAGCTTGTCAAGGTCTACCTTACCTGCTCCTTCTCCCGTCTGAAATTCCCTATTCAAATATTCATCGAACACCTCTCTTATGACTCCCTCTATCTCCCTCTTTTCACTCTCTACCTCCATTTTCATTCTTCTCTCACTAAATATTATGGCCCACATATGCAGAGATGTGTGACATGTTGATGGAGAAATGCATCGCTTGTTGACTCCAAAAATGAGTGTGATTGGTGAGAGGCGCCTGCTGTGGAAAAACCAGCCGTCCAGTCTATCTGGCCCCAGTTGAAGTCGCCGCAGAGATCAGATATTCAGGAGAGTATGGCGGATCTGCCATCAGCAGGGCCGTCCAAGGAGG
>JAOTON010000567.1:0-95967 GCA_034440635.1 Lepas anatifera | reverse complement strand
TCTCGACAATACTCAACTCTGCAAGTTGTCAAACTTTACCAATTGCCCCATGCATTTCTCATGGAAAGATCGTGACCCTGACCTTGTCCCAGGTTATCGACATAGAAATCCTGCTACGAACAATTATCTTGCTCGGCGACCTAACTATGTGATGCGAATCTAAGCACAATAGGTTAAATTTGATCTTACTGATGCACCTCCAAAGTTTTTTCGAGGTTAGGTCTCTTGACCTGGGTTGACGGTCTGACCTGGTATGACTCAGACCTAAAATTTTGCCAGAAGCTGCAAAAATTTAGAGTTAGAGGAAGCACGATGGCGCTGCGCGAAGGTGTTTTTTTTACTACCTGTGGAAACCTGAGGAGGGCGGTTGCCCGCCCCCTCGTGTGGGCACGTGTTAAGTCTAATAAATTCTGACACTTGCACGATGAAAATTTCGTAAAGAAAATGCAATATGATTGCAAGGAACTGATTACAACAGCAATCGCTTTGTTTGCGGTGTTAATCATAAGGCTGTACTACCGCAGCGGTAAAAATCCGTCTTCATACCTACCTTAAGGTGCAAAAAATTTGGAATTTTTAGCAAGAACGCATTTTCTTATCATTTTTTATCAAAAGACAATTTATGAAGCAAAATTTTTGAGGTGTCTAAAAGGGAAATTTCAACTGCGAAAAGGTGAAGCCAGATGAAAAGGAAAAGTTCAATTGTTTTACCTCCTCTATTTTGTCTTTTATTGGGAGGGTCATCCCGTGGGCAATGAATTACATAAATACAGAATACAAAATACAAACGAATGAAAAGTCAAAATTTTTTAAATGTAATATTTTCTTCTTTTCAAAAATAATGCATGGGTCAAGGCAGAGTTCAATGATATACAACACTTGTTAATCAAGCAAAGCGTTTTTGAGTTATGAAGCATCAAAGATGAGTATACAAGGTGACCTCCCGAAAATGCCTCGGGCTATAACTCGGTCACCGTTGGTCGGAGGGGGCTAAGATTTTCACAGGCGTGTTCCTGGCCCAAAACTACCCCGGAGACAAAGTTTCCAAATTCTTTTCTAGACATGGTGGTATCAGGCCTTGGTCGATCGGTCCTGGAATCCCCACAAGCTACTTCAATATCAATGGAAATACAACGCGTTGTACCTTTCCTCACTGCGTTTGCACTTAATCTCACTGCGCCTGCTCTACAGTTGTTTCGAATGAACTCGCATAACACCCTCGTGGGCATAACACGTTTCCCAACAACTGGATGTATGACCTAACGATTGTATTTTTCTGTCCCTGGCCCAAAACGTCCACAATCAGTCTCCAAGGTGTGGATATACTGGTCCCAATTAGAATAGCTCCCTTCCCCAAGCCGGTCAAGTTATTGCCCGTTTTCCCCAAATTCGCCAGAAAAAGCCTCCGTCCTTTTTTGTGGCTTCAAAGACTCGCCGAGTGATGAAAGTCCAGCTTCTGATTTCGTCTTGCCATAGCCCCCTGCATACTGAAACATTCAGGCAATGTGCAAAATGCTTCCAAGCTACTTATTTGCAAAGAAGACAAACTTTAGTGCGAACCAAACACTATATATGTTCATTACAGACATTTAATTTTCACGCCGGTGGGTATGGAGTACCATACACATCGCCACCTGAAAAGTACATTCTTGAAAACTTCACAGGGTGTCTTCATGCTAGTGAAGTTCGGTCCGATTTTAATGCTGTCCCGATTCCAGATCCACGGGCACCGTCTGCACCCTTGCTGCATCTGGAAGGTGTTTTCCGCTAACAAAAGAGGCCTTGGAGATTGGGTCGCCCATACAGGGCCCACACCAGCGTGGGCAACTCCACCTGCAACACCCACGGCAGGAGCCATGGTGCGCTACGGAGGCATGGTGGTCCGGAACAGGATCAGCTTGAACCCCCGCGTTATAGAGCAAGGTGAGCAGCAAGGCTGCCAGCAGAGGCAGTGACGCAGGCCGCCACATGTTGCAGCTGTTCAGCAGTTGGTAAGTCGGGTCGTGGGCACGAGCACGTCGCTGAGGCTGACCGGACGATACCGAGAGTGGGACCTGACTGCTATCCTGTCAGCGGACCTGACAGCATATGTGACAGCTCTGACGTCACTGAGGCTCAGGTGACGTCCTTATACCGACCAGTCCCGGCTGTGTGAAGCGCAGCAACAGGGGCGGAGAAGCCGTGTAGGAATCAATGGCGACCCTGCCGCTCTCCTGCAGGGAGGATGACCGTCGTCGTGCAAGCAGATTGAAACGTCTAACAGTACCGACCATTCAGTGAAACTGTTCGGTTCCACCGTTCTTATCACGCAGTATTCTCTGGACGCCATGTGCTTGTGGACTGTGACAATTATGAAATGGAAAGAAAACAATTTTTTCACGGTTCACCCACGCTCGAGTCGCTCCTCGGGGGTCGTCCAACGGTGGATGTTTCCGCTATTGTCGCATTCAATGTCATTTACTCGCAGTCTTAACTCCATTGACACAAGCATCGACCGCTCTGGTAGGCGCCTGGCACCGACTTGGCGGGTCCTCCCTGGCGCCCGTGGGCATCTGAGTCCGGGGGCGCCGTGGGGACCTCCGTTAGTCGTGCCCGGCGTTTAGGCTGCCCCGGTGACGTGGGTGGGGGGTGGACGGCGCACCGAGCCGGGAGCCTACCGACGCGGCAAACCCCTGGGACCTTAGAAACACAGGAGAATGGCGAGAAACACCTTTTTATTGTTCGGTGAATGTTTCGTAGCCTTCCTTTTTCCTTTTTTAAACTTCTTAACACGTGTTATTTGCGCAACATGACCCTGGATGTCTACGAGCCCGAAAGCCTCAATGATGATGATGATGCACATAGTACCATGGTAATATAAATTTCGGGCCTGCTTACGTGGCTGAGAGCCATCTTCCCTGCTGCTTCACTGGCTCGGACGGTGACAACCAACGAGCTGAAAAGCCGCGTTTAGAAGAGGTTCAGTGGAATGGGGTACGGGAGGAAAAAATCCCATGGCCCGGTGTTCAATATTGATATCATCTGGGAAACAAGTGTTGCCACTGCCACTGACATAAACCTGAGGAGGTCCGGTCAACTTTCAACATCGTGCCGATGTTACAGCCGACATGGAGCTTCTCCATCTACAAGCAAGAACTCGCCGAGTTTGGGTTCCTTGCTAGCTGCTCCCACATGCTGGTTACAAAATGTTTTGATTATTTTCCGATTTTGTTGAGATCGTAGTTTTTCCATAAACAGTAGGCGGCCCACCACCTGGACCACCTGACCTCTCCCTTCACCGACGGGTATGATCTGGGATTTTCTTTGTCACCAGCAGCGGAGCTTTAATGATTGCTGGGGTTTAACGACGCATCAACTGCCAGGGTTGTACGCCGTCGCCAACTCTGATCATGTTGGGAGGGATTTGGGGGATCAGATCAACTTATTCAGAGGCACCGCCGGGACTTGAGCTAGGAACAGGTGGCCCGTGACGGCGGTACGCCCGAATTTAAGGGGGACTCCATGGGCTTTTCAACCCATTTATTTCCGTCAACACCATAGGGTTTGTGTCAAAATTTCTAATTTAACACTCGTCCCGGTGTAGGGTGTGGGGGGGAGATATTTGAAAATCCCTCGGATTTTCCCGACGGTAGGAATAAACAGCGGCGCGAATCGCTGCTGTCCTTGGCAGGGCATTTCTTTAGGAAAAGCCAGAGGGGGGGGCCATTCCTTCTGCTGGCTTTTAAACATTATAATGTCTTCAAGGGGTCAAGACCCCATTTTGAGGGGGTTTAATAAAACTTAGACGCGTTAGTGATAAAAAATGTTTCTCAATGTTTGAGTTATTCCAAGTCTAGAGATTATATGTAGACGCTGCCCAGGGCTGCAAGTTTTTTTCAGCGGAAAAGGTCAAACCGTGTTAGAAAAAGGACCAAAGAGGGGCAAAATTTTATTTCCACTAAAATAGCCAAATCAACACCACAAAAGCCAGATTTGAGGCTAAAACGACTCCTAGCGGTATTCATAAAACCACAGAAAAAGCGGCTTGTATCACTGTTTAAAAACTAATTGTTGACAGTTTGATATTGACTTGACGTAGTTTTTTTAGCACACTACCCATCTAATAGGAAGCCAGGGGTGCCCTTTCAATCCCGCGTGGCCATAGAATGATTTTATCCACATAGCCAGAACATTTTTGGGATCATCAATCACCCCTCCCCCACTTTTTGACCAACAATTTCCTGATCTCAGTCAAAATGAGAGTAAAGCGGAAATTTGTATAACCAGCCGATGCGGAAGGCATCGAGAAACCCAAATTCGAAAAGGTTTTGGTACTAACGTGGAAAGTTTGCTGTCAGCAAAAGGTTGAAGTTTGGCTGGCCCCCTCAGTTTTTTTTGCCGGTGGCGATGCTTATGTATGCTACCACCACAATTATAAATAAAAAGGCTAAGCACTCCATACCGCCACACCAGCAACCAGTCTTACGCACTTTGACTACACCGTGTCCCGTCTAATTCACGAACGAGCTCTTAGCGCTGACAAATGACTGTGTATGTGAAATGAGAGCATCATGCAATGTCACGGTACTGGCTGGAATGTGGGCTTCCGATCGGATAGAACAGAATGTTTGATTGGTTGTAGGCCAGCGTTCTTCTCCAGCGTTGTGATTAGTTGATGCTAAGGCTGCTTTGCCGGGATTTCCCGTAACTACGCGCTTTGTTTCGTCTTTGCACAATGGAGTTGACAGCCACAGGTGGAAATTTTTTAACGCAATTATTGTGGATTGCCAATTTGGAACCTGAAATATAACAAGGTTATAATTATCGGGTGATGTTCTGTCTTATTTTCGTTAGGCGAGTCCACATTTGGTCAATTTTAGTCATCTGTCTATTTCACTGGGGGCCAATTTCCGGGTACTGGGGGGCATTTCGGCCGACTGGGGTCAAATGGCCCCCCAGTTAACATGTTAAAAAGTGGCCTGGTACTTGGCACACCTTATCCTTGATCTATTTCACAACTTTCCCCAAAATCTTAAGGTAGGGTCATCTCAGGTCAGGTAACCAGTGCAGGTCAAGTGACCTCACCCCTGAACTGTTTCAGGACTGGGACGTGCCTCACAGAGCGTTGCTTGTTTTTCTATCGTGTAGTTCATTTTTGTAGTCTTTTTGCTTTCATCGAATAAAGCAAACCAGTCAAAATTGACTATTTTCCAGAATTTGCCAAGCTAAACAGATTTTTGTGCGCCCGGCCCGAACTTCTGATTTCGTTTTGCTATTGCCCCTCCATAATAATATTTTTGGGCTTATCCACGCGCCAAATGCCAGGTAATAAGGCGTCGTCGCCAACTTTTTTCCTGTTGGAAGGGTCTCTCGCGAGCCAGCTAGCTCCTTGTTCAGGGAAGCCGCCGGGCCTTGAACCCGGGTCGGCTGCGTAGAAGCCAGCTCCTCTGACCACTCCACTACCGCGCCCCCACCCTGCATTCCTCACTCAGAAAAAAATGTTGAAAAACTTCAAAACTACTTTCGAGCTGAACAAAGACAAACGTTTGTGCGAATCAAAGACCATATATTTTCATAAAAGTCATTTATTTTTACGCCGGTGGGAAAGGCTGGAGGTCTTCTCGATCCAGGAGGAGGGGAATCCTGAAGGAGTTAACGCTGGCACGGAAATACAGGCCCTATATATACAAAGCCTATGGAAAAGAATCCAAGGTGTTCTGCCTCACCCAACCCCCGGAATCTCCACCGATGCCGGTGGGTATTGATTAGAACACACTTCACCACATGAATAGTGAATTCTTGAAAACTTCACCGAGTGTTTCCATGGAAGTGAAGTTCGGTCAGATTTTCATGTTGTCCCGATTCCAGATCCACCGGCACCTTCTGCACCTGTGCTGCATCTGGAAGGTGTTGTCGGCGATTAGAAGAGATCACGTTGAATAGTGGGTCGCCGGGGCAGGGCCCACACCAGGGTGGGCAAGCCCCGTAATCGCAACAGATACCGCAGGGACCGGCAGAGACATGGTGAACCGGAACGGGATCAGCTTGAACCCCCGCGTTATAGAGCAGCAAGGTGAGCAGCAAGGCTGCCAGCAGAGGCAGTGACGCAGGCTGCCACATGTTACAGCTGTTCAGCAGTTGGTAAGTCGGATCGTGGGCACGAGCACGTCGCTGAGGCTGACCGGACGATACCGAGAGTGGGACCTGACTGTTATCCTGTCAGCGGACCTGACAGCATATGTGACAGCTCTGACGTCACTGAGGCTCAGGTGACGTCCTTATACCGGACCAGTCACGGCGGTGTGCAGCGCAGCAGCAGGGGCGGAGAAGCCGTGTAGGAATCAATGGCGACCCTGCCGCTCTCCTGCAGGGAGGATGACCGTCGTTCGTGCAAGCAGGTTTAAACCTCTAACAGTGCCGACCATTCAGTGAAATTGTTCGCTTCCACCGTTCTTATCACGCAGTACCCTGAAAATATACATTTCGGGCCCGCTTACGTGGCTGAGCGTCATCTTCCCTGCTACTTCACTGGCTCGGACGGTGACAACCAACGAGCTGAAAACCCGCGTTTAGAAGAGCTTCAGTGGAATGGGGTACGGCAGGGAAAACCCCTTGGCCCGATGTTGAATATTGATACAATCTGGGAACAAGCGTCGCCAGCGACATAAGAAGTGAAGGGTTCAGTCAACTCTCAACCTCTTGCCGACATGGAGCTTTTACGCCTACAAACAAGAAGCCGCCGAGTTTGGATTCCTTGCTACCTTCCCCACATACTGGCTACAGAATGTTCCGATTATTTTCCGAGAGATCGCAGTTTTTCCATAAACAGTGGGCGGCCCACCGCCTGGTCCACCTGGCCACCCCCTTAACCGACGGGTACGGTCTGGGATCTTGGATCTGGGTTTAACGACACACCAACTGCCAGGGTCATGCGGCGTCGCCAACTCTCACCCTGTTGGGAGGAATTTGGGGGATCAGATCGACTTATTCAGAAGCTCCGCCGGGACTTGAACCCGAGACCAGAGTCTTAGAAGACAGGGATGTTATCCACTAAGCCACCCATCCCTGTCTCGGATTAAAAATAGATTATAAGCTCTCGAAAAGCCTGCTGTAGCTAGGTGTCATAAACCGCAGTGTTGTGGGAATGACCTAGGACACTAAAAATATGACAAAACAAATGACAGTAAAAGCGCTAAAAGACTTGCAGCCTAAAAAGCCAAAGTCCAGAAAATAAGACGTCTTAACTCTAAAAAGCCCAAAAAGGCTAATTCAAAGTAAAGATAAACAAAAAAGCGTGGGATGTGGTAAATGCAACGTTTCGGTCTTAAGCCGTCGTCAGGCGAGGAGGCTGTGCCTCTCTGTCACTCCTTCTAGGAGCTTCTTCTTCTAGGAGCTTCTTCTTCTACTTCTTCTAGGAGCTGAGCTACAGTCTGGTTTGGTCCCCCATATTTTAGATGAGCAAAATCGCAATACATGGACTAAGAGAGGATGCCATATCCCGACTTAACCTTGAGTCAATTTCGATCCTAAACTGTCAAATTAACAACCTTAGAGGCATAAAAGGCGACGCATCTGTCGTTTGAATTAACTCACAATTATTCACGAAAAACCGAGAGGTCTAGAGAATGATGCGAAAAAAGCCTAACGCTGCCTTCTCTAGCCGTTTTAAATACGGAAAATTAGGAGCATGTTGCCATGAGAAGATCTAATCACTGCCACCTACGACTGAAATAAGCGGTCACTCTTTGTTCTTGACTGCACACATTTGCCATCTCTAAATTTACTTCGACGCGTTATCTATATTGGGGCAGCAGTGGCCTATCCCAAATGCACTGTGCTGTCTATTTTGATTACCCGACCAGACGATTTCCAAAGACAGCAACCTCAGCGAAGTCAAGATAGTCTCCTCCGGTGCGGATGGCATGCAGGTAGCGGCCAGTGACCGGAACCTCGCAGCGGAAGTGCCGGGCGTAGCCCTGAGGCACCGCCGCCGGCACCACCAGTCGGCAGCGGGCCGAGTTGTGCGGCTCCGTGTGACTGCGCTGCAGGCTGACGCGGTACTCGGTGTTGCTGTGGCGGCTCGGCTGGCAACAGTCGCTCCTGGAGGCAATCAGGACGCTTGTGACCTGAACAGACCCGCCCAGGTCCACTGTCCAGGTCACGCGCAGAGGTACCAACAGTGAGCTATGCATGTACGTGGCCAAATTCCCATCGACGGCGTTTGTGGCTTCGGACCCGGGTCCGTCCTCTGGGAAGTCCGTCCAGGCTTGACGGTCGAGCGCCAGGTTTTCGCCCACAAACTGGCACAGCGCCGTTGTGGAGTACGTTGAGGAACAAGGGCCATCACGCAGACCACCATTTTCACCGAACAAACAGTCTTCTGGACCAGGAAAATTGGGATCACCAGTGGCCCACGGCAATTCTTTCGACTCTTTTGGCAACCCAATCGCTAGTAACATACTCGCCTTCCTCTTCGATGTCGTCGATTCCAACGATAACTTTGCCCGGTCCGGAGCTCAGTAGAGATGAGTCCATGATGGCCTGTATACCGCTTCTCGAGACGGCCGGGTAGAGGATCGCACCGTCTGGAAAACACCGAAACGGTCCGTCCAGCATGACATCAGCCGGACGCAGGCCCAGGTAGGTGCCGTTGATGGACTGGAAGTCGGCTGGTGGAGTGCCGTCAGCGGCGGGGAAGCTCCAGATAAAACATTCAGCATTACGGTCGGACCCGGCCTCGGTTGTGATACCCTCGGCGTAGAACGTGCAGAGCTCTTGGTCGGGTAAGAAGTCGAAGGCCATACAGTCGATGCGACCGGCACAGGGTGATCTGCACTCGTCAGAGGTGGCCCCAGCCATCGTCCAGAGAACTGAACCAGTCAGACTTCCGGTGCCGACAGGCAGGAAGTCACCCGGTCTGACGCACCGGCCGTCACTGGAGAGCTCCAGGGGCATCTGGCAGGTGCACACGCTGTCTCGACACTCAATATCCGGTATGGTCTGGTCGCAGTCGTTGTGACCCGAACAGGGCTCGGCCAGCTGGCGGCGGCCGCCGCGCGCCTGCCACTGCCAGTCCTCCTGTCCAGGCTGCAGTCGCTCCAGGGTGGGCAGCAGTCGGGTCATCTGGCAGGTCCGCGTGTCCTCGTTGACGCCGTAGCCTCGACACTCCGGGTCGGAAAGACAGCGCAGACGGCATGAACAGCTCAGGTCGGCAGCGGCAGGAAACGTCTCGGACGCAGTCACGGCTTCCGCTGGCATGGAGCCGTTGGCCTCCGGCACGTCCGAGAAATGGAATGCAGAGGCAGGGAGGACATTTTCGGCAGTGGACGCAACATTGCTGATCAAACAGAGCACCAGCCCGCCCAGCCAGATCGGCCTCTCCATTGCACGGCGTGTGAGCTCCTCACAGCCCTCGACGCCACTGCGGTATGTGGAGCTATCCAGTTCGTCCGCTCTGTCGGTACCGCCTTTTCCAAACAGAGACGGTTGTTAGGACAATTGTAACTATTCGTGCGCGCAGGCTGCCCTTTCGTGCCACTCAACACCGCTAGTCAGGCAGTGATTTGCTTATGGTTTCCGCAATGCAATTAACTGCAGGTATTAGCCACTCACCACCTCGATTTGAACCCTGGATCAGGGGCTGTTAAAGGGGAAGGGGGGTGGGGCGATTGCCCCCTTGGGTTGAGCTTCAACAATGCAGAGGGCACAGGGGCCCCAGTGATGTCAGATGAGCGTTCTGAGGGAACCTAAACGCCACCCAAATGTTGGTCCAGGGGACCGAAGAGTTGGTCTGGTGGCCCCAAGATTTGGTCTGGGGCACCCATGAGTTGGTCTGGGAGTCCTAAGATTTGGTCTCCACATTTGGTCATTTGGTCACACATTGGTGTCCAAGTGTTTATCTTGGTGGCCCCCGAGAGTGGCTTCGGGGTGTTTGCAATTAGAGAGAGAGAGAGAGAGAGAGAGAGAGAGAGAGAAGGAAGAGAGAAAGGGGGGGAGGCTATTCTCCACTCAGGGAACACATATTTTTCACACACGGTGAAATCTCGGACAAAAAAGGAATTCAGTTGTTGGCATAGTATGCACGTGTGCAGCACTAAAATTCACAGTTCAAGTTCGCGCACTCCTTTTCAGGGCAAGCCAACCGTTTGTATCGTACAATGCTCAAGATGATGAAATATGCAACTATATGCACCGTATATCGACCATCGAAATAATTGTTGGATACCGTCAACAAAGTATATTATGAATATCACCTGATATTGAACAGAAATATCAGCATAAACAATGGCGTCAAACTCTCTTATTTAAGAGCAGAACGCAACGAGAGACGAGACTGTTGAAAAGTATCGGAACCCAGGTGACGCACCTCGGCAATAGATGGCAGTGCGCGCAACACTGGCGGTACTGTTAATAGGGAGCAGGGCAGTCAATATTGAAGGAGACACCACACGACTACGTGGTAAAAAGCCACATCAATAGTCCCAGCTGTCTCCGTGTACGCCGCGGCCCCCGTGGTGGACCGCAACCTGCAGTGGGGGTGTGTCTTACCCCTCCCTCCTTAACTGGAGTGAAACTCCCCAGCTGGAGTGCGACTCCCTCGACTGGAGTGCTGCGACTCCTCGGCTGGAGTTCGACTCTCAGACTGGAGTGCGACCCTTTAGCTGGAGTGCGATTCCTTGGCTTGAGGTCGACTGATCGACTGGAGTGCAAATCTTCCACCGGGGTGCGGCTCCCAGACTGGAGTGCATCTCTTTAGCTCGAGTACGACTCCTCAGCTGGAGTGCGAGAGCCACGCTCCACCTGGGCGGTCACTGTCTACTAAGCACAAAAGCAGGGAGGTCAGTGCGCCGCGGGAGTCACCAATGGCTTCAGAGAATCTATCTCACACATGGTGCCTGGCCGCTCGCGGCGGCGGGGCTGGCGTCGCAGCAGCGTCCTCTCTGCTTGCGACGGCGAGACAGGCAGTGCCAGCTGAGGAGGGGCATGTACAAACTATACTCTGCAGTAGCACAGTTGTTTCTGCTTACTTCCACGTGTATGTGGACCTGTCTTCCTGCGTACTTGGCCGTGAATGTAAAGCTGCGGTCAACAGAATAGAACAGTAAGCAGTGTGTGGACCGACTTATCGCCCTTGTTGGTTTTTACTCCAGAGACGAGAAACGTTCTTTCCCAAGCTGGCTGGAAACCCCTATGCTGATCAATTTTGCGAAAAAAGAGCCGCACGACGTCTATTTTTCGCACACAAACTGCAAAATAGTTGTGAAATCGAAATATGAAAGGTAAGGTTACATCAAGCACAAAAGCATGTCACACAAGACCAATATACATAGAAGCGGAGTTTCTGACGGAGTAACAAATGGATTAGAGGTGCTGAACTGTCTGCTTTTAAGGGAAGTGGTTGGTGAGTCCGGAATTTAGAATGCCACTTTCCAAAAATAATAAACCACTCATGATTCCAAAAGTTCAAGAAGCCAATATTTTGTTTTTAAAAATACCTCAGGAAAACTAAATAAATATCCGATGATGTCAGATCCAACCACACTATAGTGAAACGCTTCAAGGGTTTCGATTGGCAACTCATCGACAACACATATCGTCACACCAGCAGCTCACAACAAGCCGCCCGGCGGGCGAACAGGGGTAGACAGGTAGTTTTAGCTTTTTTCTACGGAAATACGAGTTCCAAGGCAAATGATATACCATGGAGTCTGGGTTACCGACTTGCTTACAACTGGCTATCCAGTTAAAATCACGTTATGAAGGCCACACCTTTAAGTGTAACTGTGCAGCCAGATCACAAACAAAGGGGGCTTCAGACGCATGATTAAAAATATAAAGTAGAGACTCTAAGTGGAAAGTACTGAGAAGTAGGCGCTGAGCTCCTGAGCACTACTGATCTAAAGAACCATGCATTTATAGGACTACCATGTAATATTGGTGCGTTGCTACCCGCGTTTCTTCTTGTTTTCTCCAATTTTCACAGGAAAATTTCCCGGCTTCAGCCAAATTTGAAACAAAAGACAGACATTTTGTATCCAAACCATGAATATGGAAGTGGGGGTTCCAAATACCAGTTTTGTTCCTATAAGAAAACACGTGTTGTCGCAGGAAGCTGGAGATTCACTGGCCCCTCACTTCTCTGTCGGTGGAGGCGCTGTGACCGATGCGATATCAAAAATGAAAAACTCGTGAGCGCTGGAACACTGCGAAGGACAATTCAACGGAGAGGTAACTTCCATATCACCATGAGTGCCCCTGACAACAAAAGCACCTCTCCTATCGGCGAGAACGGTTCCTCGTGTCCAGAGCTCTGCTCCACAATAGCGCCCTCTCCAGTGTGGGGGACGCCATCTGTCACCAGCACCGTGCAACCCTACCGCCAGCAGTGTTCTCTCCATTGCAAAGGCCGCTTCTTACGCTCGCAAGGTCACCCTGTCCGAAAGATGAAGTATGGCGGGCCAAAACTTAAAACACACCTTTCACCCGCAGTGTGGCCCCTCAACACGTCCAAAGAGCTGCTGCAACGGGCACAAAGCCAGAGGCCAACACGGGGAACAAATATGTGAGGTGACCCGAATTTTCCGGTACAACACATACATAGTCATGCCACATTGCAACAGTTATATGTGATGTGAGAAATGTAGGGCTGCTGCTCACCTAGTGTAAGCAGTGCTCTTCTGCACTGCCGGGAAGAGCGCGACATTCAACGGACCCGTGTCACGTGATGCTGAAACCTGCCGCTGTTCCCATGACCCCGTTTTTATTGGTACGCTGCAACAAGCTGCGGACAGTGGCCGGGCCGCTGTCTGGCGACAGACATCGTCCGACCAGCGCCGCGTCAGCTCTGCACCAGATTCACGGTACCCTCCAATCGACTGCCGGTCGAGTGATGATCGCTCAAAATAACGCCGGCAGCGACAGCTGGCAGTGGTCCGAAGGAGACCGGTGGAGCTGGCAGACGTGCCTGTCCTGGTGTCAACCATATTGACCACGCCGAGTCCCCGCATTAGGCCTGGTGTGTCAGAGTGGTAGTGTGGTCTGGGGCACTCTGAACAGATTTTGGAAGTGGGGCATTGTTGACTCAGCGTCAAGCCCATGAGGCTAACAGTCCTTGTCTGGCCGAGGAGGCTTATTCCTAGCGCTCGGTTCTGAGTCGGGGATGCCGTTTTTTTAAGACTCATCCCTAAAAGGCCCTCATAATCCTATTGTTACGCGGCTGCCTTCAGTTTCAGTACACCTGTCCTTGACTAGCGTGCCTGCCTTGTTGCGGTATGTGGCCCAAGTCACATACCGCAAGTCCGAAGCGAGTCAAGCGAGTCACATATCGCACATACCAAGCGAGTCCGAAGTCACAGAGTGTAAGCTCACAATGTCAAAGTTGGGAAGCTGGTTTCGCGTCGGTGTCTCAGTCATCGCCCGCTAGCATACAACAAGCTGTCCGGGCTATCTATTTCCGAGATGTGTGATTATCACTCCATGAACACGCTGGCGAAGAATGGTTAGTCAACATTCCCTACCCAGGCATGCAGATGTAGATACACGTATATAGTTAAATATGCATTATGTGAAAGTGGAACAGGTAACAATAAAAATGCAAAGTCACTGTCAAACGCACGTTGGATATCTCATGTCAAGGAAATGATTACACACAGAAAGTGTTTTCCTAAAAACAAAACAGAAATACCAGGGTTAACAAAAGAAATTCCCAGCACTGCGGAGTGACGGCTAACACTGCCTGCATCTAGGGTACCGGACTGTCGTCCACACCCACTTGAAACGTCTGCTCGCAATCTGAACCATCTACTGGCATGGACAATCACGCACTTTCAGGGCGTTGGATTAATTGGTTTGAATCTCTGGCCAAATATGTAGTAATTCAAGTTTAATTACGAATGATTGGTCACAGCATAAAATCCGAGAATTGTAAAATTTATGCAAGGTAGTGATAGTGGTAAGTATACTAAAAGTGCTCCCTGGCCCAGCTATGAGCAGCAGGAAGTGTATGCCTGAAAGACAGATAGCTCCAGTGAAATTACTTCTAACGCACGTTAGTACGGGGGTCCGCGCCACTTCGCCGATACTGGTGGGACAGGCACCTGCTTCCCCCTTCCCAGCTTACGATCTCAGCAACCGAGCTGGGAAAGGGAGAGAGAAAGCAGCTTCAGATAGCTCGTCTTGATCTCTACTAAAAATATACAATTGTTCAGATTTAATTTTCAGGTAACTCTGGCAGGAATTCAGTGGGAACTGACGGTTCGTGTCACAACAACTGACAGGGCAGACTTTATTGAAAATAGATAAGTGTCATTAAAATCCTGCCGGCAAGCCCAAGCAAATGACGTATCTTATGACCATATTAGGCCAAATTCTCAATTTGACCTGACATGACCTAATGCCAGTCCAAGGTCAGCATAGATCACAATGCACATCCTTCAAACCGCAGCAGGAAGCCAAAGACGGTGACGTCACTCAATTACCATTTTCTAGGAAGTTATCAAACTTGAAACAATATCCTCAAGCATTACCAATGGAGAGGTCATAGCCCTGACCTTAACCCAGGTCATCGGTATAAAACCCAGTTACGAAAAGTCGTTTTACTCGCCTTATCATGCAATTGGAGCATCAGATCGATAGATGAAATCTGCTCTTACCGTTGCACCTCCAAACATTTATCAAGGTTAGCTCACTTGACCTGGACTGGTGACCTGACATGACATGCCCTGGACCTAAAACTGCAAACAAATTGTGTCAGAAACTGCAAAAAGATCAGGTAAAAGAAATGCTAAGTACCGCGGCGCTGCACGGCGCCGTTTTTGAATATCTGTTAAAAAACAGCAGTGGGGGTCATCCCCCATATGGGCGCGTGTTAAGAATGATAACAAGATGAACTAATCCTCGATGTAGATTGGTCTAGCATAGTAATGATTTTTCCCGAGGAACATCTGGCTAACACACTGCACTTAAAATGTTCTAATCAACCAAGCAGGAGGTTCAGCTGCATCATTTATGTGTTATGCACTAAATCAGAATGGGACACTGGTGTGTACAAGCGATTGATACCACTGGCTTTACCCAAAACACGAGGGCGCGCCAGAACCCCCAAAAGCAAACAATCACGCGAGCTTCCAGACTGACACCTCATTCTGTTACGCGAGGATAAAAGTGACAGGACTTAGAACTAATTGCCGTTGGCACGGACTTGTGAATGACTAGAGGGAGCAGCCATGAAGCGATCAAGCATTGCAGCCAATAAAGATAATCGACAGCTTGATGTCCAGGCGATGTACAGGGATGCTTTGATCATAAAATTTAGTACGGATATCAAATACAGTAATAACATTCACTGATATTTCTAAGAAAGAAGAATGATTGTCTACATCATTTCAGTGAAGAAGAAGCATGAAAGTGAACAACATTTTTTTCAGATCTAGGCGCACAATACGTTTTTCCCAGGCTAGGCATATAGGTACAGGTAATATGGAAAATACGGATCACAGCACTCACGTGACGCACAGTACAAGCAAAGTTATTTGGTTATCAAAAACACGTGCTGATGCATCAAAAGCACCTCACTGGGCCATGAAACCAGGTGTAAAGTTTGCTATCACCATGGCAGTTCTCAATACCAGCCAACGCAGGCCCGAGGACAGGTCTGCTCCCGCTCCCACCATATGAAGGATCGCCGGAGCACGTGCAGCGGACCCGCTCCAGCTCGGGTGATTGGCACTCATCCCGCGGCACCCGTCCCTGCACTGGCACGTGTGTCCTGGCCGGCTCGGCAGCGCCGGTCCTTCTCCGCCTACCACCGGGCACTCATCCCACGCCGTAGTAGGTCCAGTAGATGACGTTGAACGTGACGAATGCTAACGGCATCAGCACCCGACACACCCGGTCCACGATCTTGGCCTGCGCCCTGTGCGTGGGCTTCTTCATGGCCGACACGCCGCCGTTCTCCGCCTCCTCGCCGCTGGAGAGGAACATCTCTTTGACACTCTTGCGGCGGGAGCCGTCGGTGACGCGCCGCTTCTTGGCCAGGTGGTGCACCAGCACGAACTCCAGCAGCGCAGCGAAGACGAAGAACATGCAGACTCCGATCCAGACGTCGATGGCCTGCCGCATCACAGGGTGGCTCAGTCCAGGTAGTTGCAGCTTTTCGAGCTCAAATGCTATCTGAATACATTTTCGTGAAGTGGAGGATAAAACAATGCCAATGCATCGGCGTAACAGTGTTTCATAACTTTCCACAACCCTATGTGGACCTCTACACTGGAAAATTAAAGATCCCAAAACCAGTTTTCCTCGTCAGACCACAAGGATGTGAATTAAAATGTTGTCCTGCACTGTCTGGCAATTGCAGAGCTCTTACAAATCAGTATATGGCAGATACCAACGTTTGAAAGCACATCGCGGGGTGCTTGGTATATGTCTGGCATCTTTAGAGCGCCTTGTGAATATGCTCAACTGACGGCTAGTGGTTGCCTTCGTTTCGTTTTAGCGCGTTGAATACAGAAAGGGGAGACTGCCTATTTTGTGCCCACTTAAAGGGAGATACGCGAAAAATTATTATTGTGGTTTCTTGCTATTTGAAAAATCCTGATTACGAAACTGACAATTAATTTGTATCTTCGGCAAAATTTTGGGAGGCCACTCACTTATTATCGAAATTTCCGATAATATGCTGAAACCTTCACCCATCACTTACTTTTCGAAAACTATTTAAAGTTGAAAAGGCAATTTTTTGTAATAAAAATGTGTGTTCTCCTGTATATGTATTTGAATCAATTTTACAAACCTTTAAAGGGAGATACGCAAAAAAATTATTGGCTAGATCAAAAGGTCACCAAAAGTTCTTTTTTGGAGTCCTATTCTCATTTTTGCGAATTCGACCTGCAAATGCCTTAAAATTGCTCTCAAAGTCAACATTTCTTAGACGACTTTACCGGTACACCTCATATCGGTGTATATGACGTACACACGGCTAAGGCTATCAAATTCTCTAATAATTAGGTCATACCTATCCTAAACAGTGATGTAGAACTTTGGACTACTACAGAAAAAAATAATTTAGAAAAACAACATTCCAAAACTCTTTTAAAACAGAAATATAGGGCTTAAAAGAAATCAAAATTAACCAATCAGAAGCCTAGGAATTCTCAAACCGGGGTCACGTGACCTATATGACGCAGAAGTTTTGTCATCCTGGGGCTGAAGCAGCAAATGACTCAAGACCCGAGGTACGAAACCGCTGAAGACTTGAGTAATTATGTTTTTTCCGTTTCTACGGCAAACTAATTCATTTTGTAGTTTTTAAAAATTTTTAAAATTAATTCAAATACAAATACAGGAGAACAGACATTTGCATTACAAAAAAGCATTGCTTTTCAACTTTGAATAGTTTTTGAAAAGTAAGTGATGGGTGAAGGATTCAGCATTTTATCAGAACTGTTAACCTATTTCGATAATAAGTGAGTGGCCTCCCAAAATTTTTCCGAAGATACAAAAATAATTGATAGTTTTGTAATCAGGATTTTTCAAATAGCAAGAAACCACAATAACAATTTTTTCGAGTATCTCCCTTTAAAAAATACAAAATGAATTAGTTTGCCCCAGAAACGGAAAACATAATTATTCAAGTATTCAGCCGTTTCGCACCTTGGGTCTTGAGTCGTTTTCTGCTTCAGCCCCAGAATGACGAAACTTTTGCGTCAGAAAGGTCACTGGACCCCCTAGGAGGTGGCTGTACGTTCTGATTGGTTATTTGTTATTTTTAAAGGCCTATATTTTTGTTTTAATATTATTTTTGGCTGTAGCTTTTTTGAAATAACTTTTTATTTAATAGTTTTAAACTTTCAAGTCACTGCTTAGGAAAAATGGGACTGTTTTTTTTAGAGAATTTGATAGCCTTAGCCGGGGGTACGTCATTTACATCGATAAGAGGTGTACCGGTAAAGTCGTCTAGAAATGTTGACTTTGAGAGCAATTTTAAGGCATTTGCAGGCCGAATTCCCAAAAATGAGAATAGGACTTCTGAAACAACTTTGTGTGACCTTTTGATCTAGCCAATAGATTTTTTTCGCGTATCCCCCTTTAACCCTACTCCTGTCAATCTCCCGGCTACCCACTATTCCTGTCAGGGGGGGATTCACGTCCCGAGGATCTCATACCTACCAGCCCGATTTTAAAATATCAATCTGGGCTGGATTCGTTTCACGCTAAACTCCATTATTTTTAATTTGGGTAGGAGCGTGCAAAATTGACATTTTAAAACAAGTTTAGATCCTCCATAAATCTTGGCCTTGTTTGAGTTGTTTCAAAAACTGATACGTATTGAAAAGGAATAGAGATATAGATCTTTCACATAGAGACGAGCAAGGCATTTTTAAGGAAAAGTCAGTGGGGGGGGGCGAATTTCTTGTGCTGGCCATTATGGTGTCTTCAGGGGAGCAAGACCCCATTATGAAGGGGTTTAATACAACTTAGACGCGTTAGTGTTAAGAAAGTTTATCAATTTTTGTGTTATTCCATGTCTAGAAATTATAGATGCTGCCCAGGGCAGCCAGATTTTTTCCAGCGGAAAAGGTCAAACCGAGTTAGAAAAAGGGCCAAAGAGGGGCAAACTATTATTTCCACTAAAATAGCCAAATAAACGCCACAAAAGCCAGATTTGATGCTAAAACGACCACTAGCGGTAGTCATAAAACCGCAGAAAAAGCGACTTGTACCACTGTTTAAAACTAATTGTTGACAGTTTGATATTGACTTGACGCAATATTTTTAGCTCACAACCCATCTAATAGGAAGCCAGGGGTGCCCTTCCAACCCCGCGTGGCCATGGAATGATTTTATCCACATAACCAGAACATTTTTTTGGGATCATCAATCACCCCTCCCCCACTTTTTTGACCAACAATTTCCTGATCTCAGTCAAAATGAGAGTAAACCGGAAATTTGTATAACCAGCCGCTGCGGAAGGCAACGAGGAGCCCAAATTCGAAAAGTTTTTGGCACTAACGTCAAACGTGGAAAGTTTGCTGTCAGCATCAGGTTGAAGTTTGGCTGGCCCCTCACTTTTTGCCGGTGGCGACGCTTATGTATGCTAACACCACAAAAATAAATAAAAGGCTAAGCACTTCATACCACCACATCAGCAACCAGTCTTACGCACTTTGACTACACCGTGTCCCTCTAATCCACGAACAAGCTCTTAGCGCTGACAAGTGACTGCGTGTGAAATGAGAGCATCATGCAACGTCACGGTACTGGCTGGGATGTGGGCTTCCGGTCGGATAGAACAGGATGTTTGATTGGTTGTAGGTCAACGTTCATCTCCAGCGTTATGATTAGTTGATACTGAGGCTGTTTTGCCGGGATTTGCCGTAACTACGCGCTTTGTTTAGTCTTCGCACGGTGGAGTAGACAGCCACGGGTGGAAATTATTTAACACAATTTGTGTGGATTGCCAATTTTGGACCAGAAATAGAACAAAGTTATAGTTATCGGGTGGTGTTCAGTCTTATTTTCGTTAAGTGAGTCTGCATTTGGTCAATTTTAAGTCATCTGTCTATTTCACTGGGGGAAAATTTCCGGGCACTGGGGGGCGGGGGCATTTTGGCCGACTGGGGGGGGATGGCCCCCAGTTAACATGTTAAAATTGCCTGGAGATAAGTGATAGGTATAATGCAAGACAACATGAAAGGCAGATGCATAAAGGCAAAATAATGGGGCAAGATACATATTTTCAATGTCTGAAAGGAGTGCCCATGTGTTCTTCGGCTATCGATATTTTGCATAGTGTCGAACCTTCGCCCCTCGCCCCGGTGGGGTGTGTTCAAACACCTCTCGGGTTTTTCCGGCGGCACGAAAAAACGGCGGCGTGAAGCGCCGCCGTACTTGACACACCTTATCCTTAATCAATGCTGCAACAATTCCCAAAATTTTAAGGTTGGGTCATCTTTGGTCAGGTCACCAGTGCAGGTCAAGTGACCTCACCTCCAAAAATGCTTAAGGTGTCATAAGTTAAAAATTGGTGAAACTATCGGATTGAAACTTATACTACATAATGGACCCATTGAGATCTACAACATATATTCCGGGGTTTTTCATATCGATGACCTAAGGTCAAGTGCAGACCATGACCAAGGTGGCTTGGAGGCCCACCGGAGTGCGGGTTAAGAAAACAAAGAATGTTCCTTTCTGGACGTTTTGTCGCGACAAGTGAAAATGACTGAACAATCTCAATACTTAGTAAACTAAATACTTAGTAAACTGAAACTCGAGATTTGTATTTAACTAGACAACATTTTTCACGATTATCAAAAGAATAATTGGAAGTCAACTTGGGAACCAGTGTGAGGATGACCCCCAACACGGACGTTGGAGGCTACGGCGTGATGGTCGTGAAACCGGCGCTGCATGCCGGCATATGTATGTTTAGCCTGAATTAGTTGAACGTGTTGGCTGGATGGTGCTTAAAGGGAGATACGCGAAACATTTTTATTGTGGTTTCTTGCTATTTGAAAAATCCTGATTACGAAACTATCAATTATTTTTGTATCCTCGGAAAAATTTTGGGAGGCCACTCACTTATTATCGAAATAGGTTAACAGTTCCGATAAAATGCTGAATCCTTCACCCATCACTTACTTTTCGAAAACAATTTAAAGTTGAAAAGCAACGTTTTTTTGTAATACAACTATCTGTTCTCCTGTATTTGTATTTGAATTTATTTTAAAAAGCTTTTAAAAACTACAAAATGAATTAGTTTGCCGTAGAAACGGAAAAAACATAATTACTCAAGTCTTCAGCGGTTTCGTACCTTGGGTCTTGAGTCATGTTCTGCTTCAGCCCCAGGATGACAAAACTTTTGCGTCAGATAGGTCACGTGACCCCGGTTTGAGAACTCCTAGGCTTCTGATTGGTTAATTGTGATTTCTTTTAAGCCCTATATTTCTGTTTTAAAGAGTTTTGGAATGTTGTTTTTCTAAATTATTTTTTCTGTAGTAGTCGAAAGTTCTACATCACTGTTTAGGATAGATATGACCTAATGCTTAGAGAAATTGATAGCCTTAGCCGTGTGTACGTCATATAAACCGATATGAGGTGTACCGGTAAAGTCACCTAGAAATGTTGACTTTGAAAGCAATTTTAAGGCATTTGCAGGCCGAATTCGCAAAAATGAGAATAGGACTTCTGAAACAACTTTTTGATCTAGCCAATAAATTTTTTTTGCGTATCTCCCTTTAAGCGTGGATTGTGATTTGGGTGGCATTTCCCGTGCCTGAGGTTTGGGTGCCTGTTGCCGGTACCAGTCGGAGACCGCGGGCGCTGGGAGGGGGGGGTGAATGTTGGGCCATCTGGAGCGACTGTACCTGCTCTTCTTTAAAAAGCTGCGAGTGTCCCAAATATATGTCATCATCATAAAAAAATCAGGATTTATTGAGCTCACAAGATCCAATTCTGCCGCCCCGCGGTTAACGAGTGCATCCTGCGGGTTATAACTATGACATAAAAGGCTTTTTACGATGTTGTTATTCGAAAATCTAAGACACTTCGGCTTATTTTGCGCCCATAAACTCTACACAGCATTCGCGTGTGGTCTTCACCGGTTTAAAGGTGACTTGACTGTCCTAGAAAAAAACAGCAGGACCCCAGGGCGCCGTCAGTGATAAAGCATCAGCGACAGAGCGGGAAACAGCACGTGAGACCTCAGGGGTGGCTGATGAGATAGGGACGGCGCCGACGGGGCGGGCCCCGGCCTCGATACCGCCGATCTGCCGGCGGCGCAACTGACGCTCCCGCTCCGTAATGGGCAGCTGGCAGAAACGTGTCCTGGCACGCGGCAGACTCGCTTAGATTTAGCGAGACTTTCTATTCTATGTTGCGCTCTTAGTATGGAGCGTAGTACTGATGTGCTGAACGCATATTTTCCATTGGAAGGCTAGAAAGCCATGATATCAAATTCCTGACTTGTTTCAATTTGTGGAAGCCAGGCAGCAGGATAAGAGTTGAATAGAGAGAAACTATGGAAAAGTTCCACAAGCTACGCCTTAACTGAAATTAATCCAAGCTTCTCATAGACTTTGGTTCACACGTGGCAAGTTACAAAATCTCACTATGCAAGCTGTAAAACTGAAATAGCGCCGACATCATGGAATCTACCAAAACAGTTGCAACGACAAACCGCTCGAAGATGCACACAAAATAATAAAACTATCTAATTTTGCTCAACAACGATCACAACAAAGCGGTAGTGGGAATGTTTCCCCGAATCTGAGACAGTGGGAGCCATGTGGGAGGTAGGTGGTGACGGCGCTGAGACGGGTACCTTCAGGTAGGAGACGGGTGGCAGCTCGCTGCGCACGCCGGCCGCCAGTGAGGTAAGGGTTAGCAGCGTGGTCACCCCCAGAGTCACGCTGCCGCAACACAGACACAGTCACAGTCCAGTTCAAAGTGTATCACTGCAAGTACACGTGCGTTTAACAGATAAAAAACGCGCGGTAACCACCGGCCATACCCCGTAACTCGTGACCCGCACATGCCATGACACGGGCCGGCTTACACTGGCAGCGGCCCAAGCTTAATGTAGCGACGATGCAGCTGCAGTACAAACGGATCAAGCTCCGCTGCTGCCAGGGCTGCGACCCCCGCGGCGACAGCGCAATCACGCCACAACACAGCCGGCATACGCTGGCTAAAACCTAAATAAATCGCTACTGTCTCAGTTCAAAGATACACTTCTGAGAATTCTTGTTGTGAGCTTCAATAGCACGCCATAAGGTCCATAGTCAAACAAGTGAGGAACGCCCTCGGTCCACACAAAGTTTACATATTCCTGAGTCATAAATCAGCCTCAAATGCAACCAAAAAGCTTGGCCCAAAATATGCTTCTTTGCTCAGACGAAATGCCTATAATATCAGCCTGTACTGGAGGATGATAACCAAATAATTGGAAAAGGTTTAGACCATTATATTACTTACACAAGCAAACAATTCCCAAATATTTTCCACGAAGATGTATTCCACTGTCGCGCTTGGGCACGCAGCGTTTAAACAGTTTTCGCTAAAAAAACAAGTAAAAAGGCTAGAATCAACACCTCTGACCACTGACGATAAAGCAAAACCGTATCAATGGTGAATGTTTCAGCCGCTCCCTTTGAACTTTGACTACTCGTCTCTCGTCTACGCAACGCGAGCACCGGGTAAATAACAACTGCGCTAATTGCTCCATCGGCCTAGCCATTAGTTAGTGCCACCGGACTGACTGATGAGAGACGTGAGCACAGTAAATGGTGGAACGCGGCTGTCTTGCTGTCTTGAGTGGAACCGGGCAGGTATTGCGTTACTAGGAAAAATGATTCACAGAACTATACAAAACCATCCAGAAGTCTAGCCTGAGCAGAACAAGAGAGGAAACACAATTCCGGGGAGAAATCACAAAAATTTAGCAACGGCAATGTCTATCGGCGATTAACACTTTTCATTTTGCGTATATTCTTAGGAAGTCGTGTCACAATAGCAAATTGTACAATTCAAATCGTTATAAATTGTTTTAGGACCTTGAAAAACATATCAGGAGAGAGAGAGAGAGAGAGAGAGAGAGAGAGAGAGAGAGAGAGAGAGAGAGAGAGAGAGAGAGAGAGAGAGAGAGAGAGAGAGAGAGAGAGAGAGAGAGAGAGAGAGAGAGAGAGAGAGAGAGAGAGAGAGAGAGACTGACGAAAAAGCCATGCGTAATCAACCACAGGTAGAGCGAGGTCATTTTTTACCCTCGCCGGGACAAACACCAGGCCAGAAACAAACCGTGCGGGCGTGGCGGTCTGCTCCAGCCAGAAGGAGACCCAGGAGATGGAGACGATCATCACCGTCGGGATGTACGTCTGCAGCAGGTGGTAGCCGTTCTCACGGTTCAGCCGAAACCGAGCCGATAGGCTGCTGAACTGGCCTGAAACACAGAGCGAACGGACTGATCAGTCACCGACAAGCAGGAAGGCACCGGTCAGAGCCTGATGGCTGCACTGACCTTAATCTTAGCTGGGACGTATGCTGAGCGTCGTTCACTCTCTAACCGGTTATAATCCGCGAGAAAGAGCAGATACACATTTGTATAGCTGCATCATTTCGTGAATATTGTGGAGCATCACTTGACACTCAACACATGATTGGTTTGCGTCCATCTATGGAAGGCTTTTACAGAGCTCAGTTGAATTGACTATGGAGCGGCGGTTTGCGTTTTAGAATTATCAAGATTGAAGTAAATATTCGGTGTCAGCATCGAGGACAAATATGAGGGGGGGTTAAGTAATCTTTCACCTCTGGCAAACAAAAAACATCCCTTCTCAGCTTTTACAGGTGAGTGAAATCATGAAATTTTCTTAGCTTCCTGGCAGGACGGACGAGAGGCTGAAAATCAAGTGAATCTTGTGGGTCAGATGATGAGAGGATAATACAATTGCCATAGTGAAAGCCTATTCTGATTACCTAGGTGTGCGTCCCAGCAGGGCACACACCCAAGCAAAGCAGGTACCAAGGCAGCGGCCTGCGGCTCGGTAAAGGCAACTATGACGCCTACGGGGACTGTTGAACAGCACCATACTCGCCAAAGTGAACCAGTGGGTAAGGAGTCAAATGAGTCAAATGTTGCCCGTCAGATTTCCATGCAGGGGGTGAATCTTTGAAAACGATTGGGTGTGTCCAAATATGAATCAACGTCAATAACTGCCTCATTAAAAGAGTTATGATCATGTGAAGTGTGGGTTGTCATTCTCTCTCAGGCATGCTGTACTGTTACAACCAATTTAAAGTGCTTAAAAGGGCTAACAAAATTTGATGGATTTTTGCACTAGTTAAACGTTTAATTGGGAGTGTCAGGGCACCTACAAAGAGATATAATTCCTCAGCCCTGTTTTCATGGATAAGGCAAATTAATTTTTTCGAAATTGTTTAAAAGTTGGTGCACTTAAATTTGAATATGCTAGTTAAAAATAGGTTAGTTAAAATGCTTTTGTTTATTCAGTATCACTCTCTTGGAGTCTTTCATACAAACCTGGTCTCACTGGGCTCATGCTTTCGCTTCTGTAGGGCAGAGTGGGGTGGTTTGTATCGATTTTGATTCCGAATTCCTTTATACTATAACCAAGGACAACATACATAATATTTTGATATCAGCGAACAGCTGAAAACTTCGGCTATCTGCTCAAAAACTGCCAAATCGGATCACTCTCTGGTGTTCTGTCAATGGAAGGGAAATGGACTTCTTTTATTTGGTTCAACTCACCCCACTGATTGGGTGAGTTGTATCACGTAATGGGGTATAATGTCTCATCCATCCTACAAGCTGGAAAAAATCGTATTGAATTTTAAGAAATAATAATTTTCGCCCTTAGTCATTTTCCACCTATGTATTTTCTTGATTCTTCTGCCATTACGAGTCGTCTGCTCCACTGCTTTTAGTATCTTTTGAAACATAGCCAAATTACTTGAAAATCGAAACGGAGTATGAGCCCCCGTAATTGTAATTCGCTCAAATTGTCTCCGTGCAGTGCGCAAAAGAGGATAGGTATACCAGAAAACTGGCTAAGAGTACCACAAAGTGGCAATAGGAGCATTTCAGGTAGTATCGAAACTGCGCCCATGATCTCACCATTGGTATCGTACCCACCACATCAGTCTGGTACAGCATACATCACCCATTCTTAGTCAAAATTAATTTCCACCCACTGTACCTTCGCATTAGAAATGTCAAACTTCCTACCGGGCTCACAGCCTTGGGACCTAACACTTACCGAAATCTGGCATGTATATACTTGGTATGCAGGTGAAATTATTGAACACACATTTTCCTCCACCGGATAAATCAACAAAAGTGCATCTATCCTAAGTTCCTCCCTATCACCTCACGCAGGCAGCTTCAAGGTCTAAACTTAATCTGCTGTGGGTATGACCCATTTCTCACCGCCAGAAAGGGAGGCCATCGTCACAGCGTGCCCGCGCTGGCCACAACACAATCTGATACTACTTCCCCGCCAGGGGCGTAGCCAAGGGGGGCGGCAGGGACAACCGCCCCTCCCCTGAGGGCCCGGAGGGCCCCCGAGGAGACGGGCCGCGCGAGGCGCGGCTCGCCCCTCACTATGCTTTGTGGCCAAATTTGGAATTTCTTACCAGACAGGGCCCTCTTAAGCCGTCTTCAGCACTCTATTCTGTAACAACCAGGGCCCTTTTTACCCATCAGGGCCCTTTTTGCGCTGTCGCAGGGGCCCTTTTCGGGGCGCCGCCCCCCACACCTGAGCGAAATTCTGGCTACGCCCCTGTTTCCCGCGATACTAACAACCCCACTCTCCCCTACGTAACACTAAATTAATTAAACCTTGTAGCCGCCACTGCGTGCTGGGGCCCGTATAGGCATGCAAGCATCAAATGATTGTGTTTTTTGACGGTGGTTGGACGAAGGGATAAAACAGCTTTCGCCAGATTTGAAACTTTTCGGGTTTTAAAGCTACTTATATTGCTTTATCGCCAATGTTCCCTGCAAAAGGGCATATGTGCTGTGAAAAATGCAATATACAAATGCCATGAAAAAAGCCATTCACAAAAACAATTTAAATTTATATTTTCTGCTAAATGAGACAAACAAACTACTTCGCGGCCTAAGCCAAGCAGTAGGCTTTGAAATCATAGCCAAACGACAATAGCCAATGGCGGATGCAAAAGAAACTGTTGGAGGGGCCAAAAAACATTTTTGAGGGGCTAAATGGAGAAAAAATCGCAAAACATAGTATTGATGAAGAAAAACGGCGAAAACTTTGCCTATTTGGGGGCCAAAATATACTATTTTAGGCTTTGGTGGGGCCAACGGGCCTTTGGCCCCCATGGATCCGCCAGTGACAATGGCCGTGCAAGTCTTCTACACAATGCAATAGAGACGTTCAACAGAGTCTCCAGAGTCAACAGAGCAAATGTTTATTCTAGATTTGTCATTTGACTAATAATAGCACCACACTCGACATAAACAGCATATATTCAACCTCGGTTCCAGCTACACCCCTATTCCAGAGTATTCCTGGTCAAAAAGCGTCAGGTCCATAGGCCCAGCTTTACTCATTTTCTCCTAGTTTGCGTCACAGTGGACTTGCGGGCGTTCAGAAATCTGCGCCGATGCTCCCGACGACCTGAGCGGAACTTATTCTGGCCCTCGTCCTGATGAGGGCCATGTTGATCTCCTGCACCAGGGCGACGCCCCGCCCCGCGAATTCGTGACGACACAAGTGATTGATGCCGCGAGAGGCAGCGCTGTAGGAGGGTTCCTCCTCCCAGCAGACTGGATCCTGTCGAGGAAGCTTGTCTCCAGGCTGAGAAGGGTGAAGAAGTTGGCGGAGCTAGTTAGACGAAATTGCCACCGTCTTCTTAGACCGACGCAGCGGTGAGCTCAGCTTGGGCTCGGCGAGGGGATCCTCGGGTCCCTCCTCCTCGCGTAACGCCATGGCTATTTCGCGCTTGGTCGCGAGCGTCACGCTCTCGTCGAAAAAGGCAAGCGCGACCAGTTGCTCCCCAGATAGCAGAGGTGACGGCCGAAGATGGCGGCTGTCGCCAGGACACTGGCTTGTCCTGGTACTTGAGCGGCTTGACGAAGCCGAGGTCTTGAGCCGGGGCGAAGTCCGGAGTCGGTGCCTCGAACCAGACCGTGGCATACGTTGAGAACACAAACCTCACGGCTCGCTGATGCCGCTCTTCTCGGACGCAGGAGACGGAACTGTGGCGGAAGATATAACCCACCGAGTAAATGACCTTGGCCATCCAGCGCGCCCGATGCAGTGCACCGGGAGGGCGATCCTCACACCCGCTTCGGGACGCCGCCCAGGGCGATCTCCAGCAGCTCGCGATAGTCATCGCGGGGTGCTGGTTGTCGAGAGGCGGTCGAAATGCGCAAGGAGGTCGTTGCGGCTGTCGTGCAGGTGTGGGGCATATCGCAGTCGTCGAAGGGCTCCGGCGCCGTCCTATCCAACGATGCCCAAATTGTCTGGAGGCGCTTGAATAAAGGAACGTCCGGGCCGCTGGACAGGCCGATACAGACGGTGAGCGCCTTCTCCAGGATAAGTTCATAAACATGGTGGCGGCAGGCCAGGCGAAGCATGTCCTGGCCGAGCCGTTGCTCGATTATCGGCAGGCCCCGGCCCTGAGGCCAGTGTTGAGGCAGTGGTGTCGAAACTGAGCGCCCTCACTCGGTCGTTCACCTCCCAGTCATCGAGCACCGCAAGGACAGTGGCAGCGGCAGCCTATCCGGCACAGTTAGGAAGCTTCGGTATAGCCAGGAGCTTCGGCACGTCGTCAGCGGAGAGGACGGCTGGAAGTCGGTCGACGGCTGGTCCTCTGCCCATGCCTGAAATAGTTTTCCATCCGAATGGGCTGAGAGGTACGGTTGGTCAAATGTGGCTTGATCTCGGCAGCCTTAGCCTTCTGGAACTGTATCTGAGACTGCCAGAACTCACGGTTGATGACCAGCTCTTCAGGTTTGTGTCCCAGGCTTAGAGCCGCCGCCGGTAGACGTAGACACCTTCGCGGTGGGACATCTTCGTTCGATCCATCGCGGTTGCTAGCTCTGTCTGATGAGCTTGTTTGGGCACGCCGACGCTTGGGCGGTACACAAGTTGCTGTGAGTCGATGGACCAGGCGAGTCGTCGCCGTCGCACTCTTGGTCACGGGCGAGTGGGGCTGCTGACGGCACTAGAGGTGCTGGAAGAGGTCAGCTGCGCAGTCTCGTCAAGAGTTTGTCGCTCCATCTCAGCCGTCTCTCGATATCGCTGTGTCGCCTGCTCCTTCTTCCGCTTCCGGTTTTCAAGGGCGGCCGTCCCCATCGCCATGCAGCCGCGCCGCCCCTTCTCGCGCTGGCCCTAGAGGAACTCCGTATCCTCGTTGATAGTCATTATCGCCAAAGCGTCCTGATGCGCGACCAGTCGCCGACTGGAAAAACTCTTTCTCCTCTGTCTCCTACATCTTGGTCCGCCGCTTCTTGTCTTTTGAGCGTCTCTCACTTCTCGTGCAGGCGGATCACCTGTTCCAGCACGCGCTGCCTCTTCTGCATTGGGATATGCACACGCTCCCAGAAGGGTATTACGTCGGTCATTGTCTTCACCGGTCATCAGCCTCACCTGAATGTTGACGTTTCATATGCGCCAGGACACGACCTAGGAGCATCGCAACGTCGCCATGACTGAGCCCAAGTCCAAAGAACACAAAACGTTTTAAAATGACCCGATGAAGCAAGTCGCTCTTACACCTGTCGTGGTGAAATGTTTTACGCTCCTAAGCAGAGCCAGAAGGAAGGTGCCCAGAATCACAAGTGTGCAGTAAAATATGTTATTTAGCTCATATATGGTTTGATCAAAGTAAAATAGTTACAGATTTTTGATGGGAATGTTTTTGTTTAAATCTTGAAAAAGTTTTATTTCACCAAAAACAGGAATTTTAACCTCCTTGAGCGACCTGTAAATATAAACAGTTTTCAATAAAAATGTACACACGTTGTTTTTGTCAGGATAGAACAGATCGGCTGCCCGTCCCAGTGATAATTCAAAGTGTCGAAAATAAGTGCCACCCTAATGTACATACAACGCCAATGCAAACACGCAGTTCTCACATTGGACAGCGCTGGTGTGCAGAAACAAGGTACATATCTCTTCATGTAGGCGGTGTTTAGGGCTGATTTTCTCTGGAGCGGCCAGGGGCACAGGAAAAAATCCGGGGGAAGGGGAGGCACCACCCTAATCGAGGGGGTAGCACCTTCCCGGATCAAGCCGAAACTGGGTGTGCAAAAATACTTTTGCACACCCTCAATGTTTTCAGGGTGTGCAACTGCACACCCTTTCCCTCGGAATCCGCCGTCCTTGAGGTGGAACTATTATTTGATTTTAGTAAAGTGGTCGAAATGTTGATAGGTTTTGGAGTGCTGAGGCGAGGAGCATGATAATAAGTTGACAAGGTATATACTGGTCTGACCTGTCTCTTCGAGTCCTGGATATAAAACGCACTTAGATTATATATTCGGGCACAGCCCTTCGTCAGAATCAGGTAGTTCAAATCTTAAATTCTCAGTCACAGAGTAGCCAGACCACGAACCCAAGGAAGGGAAGGGAGAGAATTCAAGGAAGGAAGAAGGAAGGGAATTTAAGGCCGAATATATAGTCTACGCGCATTTTATATCCAGGATTGGGGATGGGTGGCTTAGTGGATAACATCCCTGTCTTCTGAGTCACTGGTCCCGGGTTCAAGTCCCGGCGGAGCCTCTGAATAAGTTGATCTGATCCCCAAATCCCTTCCAACAGGGCGAGAGTTGGCGACGCGGTATGACCCTGGCAGTTTGTGCGTCGTTAAACTGGAAAAATTATTATAACCAGAATTCGAGGAGACAGGCCAGTATATATACCTTGTCAAAATGCACGAAAACAAAATTTTGAGCTTGTGCCTTGTAATAATTTTTCTGTGCTCGCTACATTTTTCCATTCATTGTAACCATGGGCGTCGAAAGCGGGGGAGACAGAGGGGATGCGTCCCCTCCCTTCGCGCGAAACAGGGGGACTCCCCAAAAATACGGATATCGACTAAATTATGTTGCACCTTCTCCCTGTTGCCTGCGTGAATCGACATAAATGTGTCGGTAAAGTGCACCCTTGCTGGTGTATGATATGAAGAAGAAATTTGAAAATTGGACGCCCCACCTCGCCACCCCCAGATATCACCAGTGCAAGTTCCACCGAGAATAAATTCATTGGTGACATTCCTGATTGTGGCTTAGCAAGGCATACAAATTAAATGGCTTCACCATGCCAGTTAAAAGCCCAAAACTTCAAGCATGTATGACATATCACGGTGGGACATACAAAGCCTGAGGTGGTATTTAGCGCGGCGGTGCTTCTGTCGCAATAAGCGGTGCGTTTCCGACAGGGGCAATATCTCGCCGCACCTGACGTCGGCCTGCAACGCGCCACAGCTGCTCATTATCGGTCGGTGGCGGCTGCGCCCCGGCAGGCGGCCTGCGTCAGCGGCCAATAGCAGACTCACTGCCGTAATACAACACCGCAAAGGCCTCCCGGCCCGGTAGCAGTTAACAGCAGCCGGGAGACAACACCGACAGTGCTCCGCATCTTCTCTGCATTGTCAGTCATCGCTGACATCAATGGCAGATCCAGAACTTTATTTCAGAGGGGAGGGGGGGCTCGACTCGGCCTCACCTACCATAGCCTCGGAATAGCCTCCAATTATGCAGTAACTATGGACGTTCTGACATTTGTGGGGAGGGAGCTTGACCCCATAGCTTCTCTTATATCTGTCACTGATTAAAATGATCGCAACTCAAAACTACGTGTTTCTGTACTCAAAGTCCCAATAGGCACGGGCTCTCCCGGGTCTCCAGGAAATTCCGCACGCACCACAGGAGCGCGATCAAGGACGGCTGAACTGACTGGCCTGCAACGCAGATAACACGGCTGAGTTCAAAGCCACGTCTAACACCTCGCATTAGCCTGTCGAGACGGCGCTGGCTCCTCCAAAAGAAAACGTTGCTGGAGCGGCTGAAAAACGTCTGGCAAGTCAGATGTTCAAGGGCTTAAATCATAGACTGAGGGTTTGGATAGGGATGCGTGTTTTCTGGCAAAATGGTATGTAATTGACGACAACCCAGCAGCATACTGGATAGAAATGTTTTTATTTTTGCAACTGAATATGCATCATGATGCAGAGTATTTACTGCTAAATACCATACTTCATGTAAACCCCTGAAGACAAAATGCCGGAAGGACATAAATGAAAAATGACCAAGACAAAATAGGTGAGATGGATTCAGATATTTTGAGCATCCGTGCCACCCAGCCCAACCCGAAAGGCCCGCCAAAAAGGCAAGGCCCAAAACCAATTCCAGAACGGAGCCGCCCCTCCAGGAGGGATTGGGCGGCGCCCGCCGCCCCCCATCCGCCCGAGCATCACCAAAAGTTCTACCACCTTGAAGAGATATAAGCACGAAAACAATTTTTGGAGAGGCATTTAGCAAGCTTGACTCAGCTGTCAACGTGTTTCACGTACTGATAAGATACGATAGACATGAATGTTGCAAACTTCGGGAGTTATCCTTTAACTGTCACCCCAGTGCAATGGGACGGGTATTTGAGCACCCCTCTGTTTTTTTCAAGGTAGCCAGCACAGTACTGCGACACGCTGCGACCCATATGTAATAGCACAAAGCTTATTATTGATTCCTTTTCATAATTTAACTCACAATTTCAGGTTTGGATCATTTCAAGCCAGATCACCAGGCCAGGTCAGGTGACCTCACCTCCAAAACATTTCCAAATGACTTAAGCCTATTCTCCACACCAGCAGTGAGAATATGTTAAATCTATTGATCTTTAATTCATACCACTCATTAATAAGCCCACCGAGGACCACAAGCTGGGCAACCGAGTTTTTAATATCGTTGACGGTGATCCAGTACGGGCTCCAGTCCCTCTGTCTGTCCATCATAAAGCAGGAAAAGAATGGCAACTAGCTGAAAAAACGAATTTATTTCTGTAGATGCGGCTCGCAATAACTTCTTGAAAGGGTATTAATGGCCACTTTCAAGGGTGAATATGGCAATTTCCACCTCTGAACTTTGAAATTCCGAGGCATCGAACTTCTGATCTCAATCTCCTCCTCATCAATATCCTTATCATGGGTTGTGCTCAAATACATGATACATTTGAATTTGCTCAATTTTGGAGCCAGGATTCGAGGAGACAGGCCAACTGGCATCTTATTAACTTGAAAAAGCTCAAAAGAAAAATAGAACAAGCGATCAGAAAACGATCGGGAGAATGGCTAATTTCCGCGTCTCTCAGCAAATCCTTGTTCCTCCATGCAAAGTGAGCTTTTGGGAAACGAGATACGAAATCAGTGATTTATGTTAAGGTCTAAAAATCTTCTAACTCGTCAACAATGTTGGTGACAAAAATGGATCATGTCAGTATAAACAGGCAAGATTGAGCAGTTGTACACCTCAGCGTGAGAAGTTGACGCTCAGTCTACCAATACATTATTTAAGATTTAAAAGGAATCAGAGCATCTAGACAATTATCCCGTTTGGGTGCCAAAGCCCGATGTTCTTGGCTGCACAAGTTTGATTTGAAATTCCGTCGGTGACATTTAAACACTTTTTACGACCTCTGGTTTTATGGTGAGCTCTCTCACACCGATAGCTCTGTTAATATCACACTGTTTTTATGGTTCTATGGTGCATCATTCCCTTTCGCATGCTCTGGATAAGCACAATATACCTTAGGCAACCACCTAATGTACTTTGAGATCGCTTACAGCTCCAGCCCACACATTGCGAAGAATATGTGCCGGGAACAAAAGCCATACATAACGGCAAGTGCAAAATGCTACATTTATCGAGCTTACAAATATCAAAAAAATTTTAATCTGCCCTACCGAATACAGTGCTCGAGCAGACCCAAATTACATCCTGATATTTAAAAGGTGGTATCGTAATTTAATATTTTCTTTCGAAAGTACCACGTCGGCGCAGCTTCAGAAGTTAGTTCAATGGTCCAGCCTTGATCTGTCCCAGCTGCACCAGCTTCGGAACGCCCGCCCTGGAGACCCTCAAAACTTCCTCTGATCTCAACTTGTTTTCGATAATTTACAGCATGAAAGGTCAGGCGGAAATGATCCACCTTTGCATGATAAGCTGCTATCACTTATCAGGGAGCTTGTTTGGTGCATGTTACAAGGTCTGGGATTTACCGAGAAGAAAAACACCTCCCATCTAATCTGCTCATGGTAAATATTTTTTCAAGCGCACCGAGAATTGTAGGCTGGACTTTTCTACCTCGTCGTGTTTGCGCCCGCTCGCAGAGCAGACCGCTTGCAAGCCAGCCTTTACAGGGAACTGTCGGTCTTTACTTGGCTACTGAGAAATGGAGCGCTCATGGTCCGCGCTGCAAGAAGCGTGGCGTAACGGCTGGTGGACCCAGGGTAATAGAGGACGTACAAGCTGGGTACAAGCGTGGCGTAACAAGCTGGGTGGAACAGCTTGTTCAGGGTGGAACATTGTACTTGTCATATTAACACGCGTGTGCTCCTTTGAACGTTTCTGAAAAAGCGCGAGAGGGTTTAGAGTCAAATACACTATAGTAGTTTCCATTTGTATAACAAAAATCCGTATTTTCCAATGATATGAACCAGTAACTCAGGTAAGACACGTTTGCAGAGATGTCAGATATCACATAAAACTGCGTTATCGGCTATCCAATCAAGTAAAACTACATACACTGCACTGCAATTTCACTACCCTAGATAAAAATATAACATATTAATGAGCCGCGCACCAAGGCAGTAAAAAAAGTAGGCAATAATAGCTTCCAAGCAATCTTCGAAGCATGCCTTGCGGGAAAATAGCCAAACATGGCTACCAATTTTCGCGGTACAACCATGTAATGGACAAACAGATAACCTGGAAGTTGACCGAACTGCAGCTGTTCGTTAAATTGTGCGACACGATCCGGAGCGACAGGTCAACATTCCAGTGCATACACGATGTGTACCTACCTTATCGTCAGCAAAACTGGTGCTCGTCAAACAACAGGCGGTGGATTTCATTACTTTTGATCACGCTCAGAGCCGCAGAAGCGACCGACAACATCAAGTGTGTTAAACATGATACTTTTGACATTTGCTTCAAAAGCTTTTGAGTCTCCCACACAAAAGTTTTAGATTCCAAGGGCATTTAAATCATATGAAACCAATTTCAAGTTCTTAGAATGGCAAGCACAAAAGTTAAAGCATATATCACCACATTGTTGCCCAACTTACGTCCGCTGAGAAAATTTCGAACAATATTATAGATTCGCAGTTCTGAGATAAAATGCAGACTAATACTTGCCTTTGTGTAAGGGCTAAGTAGCTTCGTTGAGTATGTAGTATAGTCCATATATGCATGGCCATTACAGTCACTTCTCACCGACTGTCGCCCTATTCCTGGTTTGCAGATCGAATCCCGTTCCGATTTTGAAACATAACAATATTGTTTATTTATTTTTCCCATATCTTCTGCATCGTCTTGCTCAAATCAGTTTTTAAGAAACATATTTTTAATAATGCTCTCGTTGGCACGGCTTGGTTTAATGGTAGGTATATAAAACAAGACGTCTGTTGAATCCTGTCGACAAGACAAGTCTAGCAAAAGCATAATTTTTAGATCATGCAGTCATGTGGTGCCGGAGTTTTTTTACTCAGACCGCACTCCGTGACACGTGTGGTAGCAAATGACACTTCAACTTGAGAAAGAGTGTATACCTATTTTAGCAACGAGCACCTTACTGGCCGTTCTTTTGCAATAGTATAATCTCTGAGCTCAATGTCTTTGTATTGTTGTATCATGGTGAAATAACAAACTGGATGAAAAGATCGATCCCGTTTTAAGTAATGTGGCTTTACTCCAAGTCTTGCTTCAAACTATGCCCTTGAATAGCCGCCTTTTCCAGGATATTATCCACTTTTTATTTAAGTTGTTTGCAAGGAAAACATAATATTGTCTGGCACAGGATCGAAAGGCTCCCTCAAACAATGTTTCTGACCCGCGGTCAAACATTTTCCCGTTTATTACATGTGAGTAAAATAAACCGAAAAATCCAGATGGCGTGACTAGTGAGGACGTGCAAAAATTGGTCAAAGTCTGGGAAAATCTAATACCTTTGGAAGTTAGTCCACAATTTCTGTACACCTATTCAAACAAAGCAATGCTTTCACTGCTATTAGTGTTAACAGCCAAGTGACATGGTATCAATGTCCCTTCTTTGCCGTCTTTTCTACACATTGCTCTATAGATCATCAGACTAAGCTTTAGTTCCGCGATTTCCAGCTCTCCTGCCATGTTGAAACCTTTCCAGCAGTTAGAGGACTATAAATTAGTACACATCTAAAATCAAATCCCAGTTATTAATCTACTCCCGCTGGAGAAGGGGGAGGGAAGGCATTTAAACGCTCTGTCGGGTGCAGTTTTTCCCAAAACATTATATTTGGGTAATATAAGGTCATTTGACCTGGCTAGGTCAAGTAATTTCACCTTCAAATGTTTAAGCGACACTAGTGATAGCAGGCTCAATCTATTGACCTGATGTGCATATCACATAATGGTCCGAACGGGTACCACAAGGTAGGAAAACAGGACTTTATTATGTTGCTGGCCTGGGGTCAGGTACGAGTCATACATCTCCTGTCCATTGGAAATGCATGGAGAAAAGAGTAGTTGAGAGAAAATTGGCTCTGATTCTGTAGATACCGCTTAAAATACTTCTCCATTTCTCAAATTGTAGTATATCTTACGCAACTCTGCATGGCCATGTTGCAAGTTTGGACATATGACATATGATATGTCATCTGGGACCATTTAAGCATGTCTTCAGACCTGGGTCAATAACTGAGCAGGAATTGGTACCAAAGCCTTAATCTTCATACCATTGTGTTTTGACTATCATTGAAAGCCAATTCAGTGGCCTTACAGGTTAGAAAGTAGTCTTGAACTGGCTTTAGGCCACATTTTGACCTAGTATAGTCTTTTCATAAACCATTCGATTCGCCGTGGCAAGAGCAATCGATTAGCAGCTCAAAGGCACTCTAACTCAACCCAGTCAGACGCTAGATCCAAAAAACCTTTATCTAGCCTGATAAATTATTTGGCCTACCAAGAGCTCTAAGCCGTGTTCCGCCTGTCAGCACAGTTTTGTCAGCAGGTCCTCTAACCTCTCCTCCGGAAAAGAAATATCAGCTCCATAAACGCCTCTAATAGGCACGTGCTATCCAAACGAAAATGAAACATAATACTCATCTACCAATCATAAAAATAGGAGGCTGCCGCTGTCGTGCTGTTACCCTTTTCCCAGCAGCACCACAGCAGGCCGTCAGCCCGTAAAACCTCTAGGACCAGGTCCCGGGTAAAGACTGGAGACCCGTGACGTAGGCGCAATGTTGCCCGCTGATTGGTGCTGACAAAACTGTGCTGAGAGACAGAACAGGCCACTATATTGACGTGAGGCCAAAAGTATTTTCTATGGGCCAGCTATCATCATTCGCATTTTTCGCTATCCCACATAGGAGCCGGGATGGAGGAGTAGGTCTTTAAAAAAACCCCACCAAGGCGAAGGTGGGTCGGAGGCTGATCGCGGTGGGCGTTTAGCCCCATCAGCTATCGCATCTGTTAGTTGCATTTATACGAATACACAACGTTGCCCCTTTTACCTCGCGCCGTAATTTACCGGTTTTACAAGATTTTAAAACATTATGTCCATTTTTTCACGCGGGCAAGGGCATAACGAGCCCACATGGCGCACACAAATTACAACATTTTTCTTGCCATGATTATATCTTTATCGTCTTGGTTAGCAGAATAGAGATGAACATCTTCAACTGAATTCTTCTCATTTGATTTCTGATCGGGGCGTCACCAACAGAGAACGTGTGTTCAGAGGAACTCAGCGTCTGCAGTGCACACGGGGAGATTAATACTAATTATATATTGGAAGTGCGGTGGTGTAGAGGTCAGCACGCTCGCTTCCGACGCGAAGAACCCGGGTTCAAGGCCTTGGCGGATTTCCTGAAAAGGGAACAATCTGTCTCCCGAGAAACCCTTCTAACGGGGAGAGAGTTGGCGTCGCCATATGAACCTGGTAGTTGGTGTGTCGATAAGCCCCAAAAATAAATATACTATTCACAAAATTAATTTCAGTATAACCCAAATTATTTGGCAGGGACATAACACCACCTAACACATCGCACTGTAGCTGAATGATCTGTGCAAGTAACTACAATTTTCATTGCATATGTATCATTTATATGAAGTGAACTGATTCTCTTTTGCGAATGCTTAAGGCTGGATGAGGAGAGTACCTACCCATCCCCGCTTATAGTAGCACCTTTTGCTCAGGTAAATAAAAAGTTAAATTATCCACAGCTTGACAAGTTAAGCGCAAGCTCCTAAAACAAAAAATCAAAGATGGTAGATTTAGAATGAAAGACTTCCTTTGGGCTGTGGTGGCTAGCAAAACAGTTAGCAATGCTGAAGATAGATTATAGAAGATAGAGGATAGATAGATTAGTATAGAATAGATGATCTGGTGCCGTGGTGACGTCATAACACGGCGGCCTGTGACCAGGGACTGAAATCCGCTGGGTCGGGTCGGTCACGTAGAAAGCCAGCTCACTAACCACTACAGCACCGACTCCCATTTTCTCACCAAGTTCTCCTATAACATTCGCAGTTGGTGTGGAATCAAGGCCCAAAAGCTGCATTACTCCTCCCGACAGTGTCCACGTCCATTGCTACCCTTGCGTGCCACACACAGACCGCTCACCTGTTGTGTAATTGAGAACGGAGGGCGGCTCGGCGAACAGCTCCTCCAGCTGGAACTGGGCGATCTTCATGTTCTCTGTGCTGGATATGGAGTTGCTGCCGTGGAGCCAGCGGAACTGAAGCGCTGACGCCGGATGTGCGACTGTCGACACGGCATACCATAAGAGACGGGCGCAGACTGCAGATGTAGAAGGGTTTTTTTAAAAGAGTTTAACGAGCGTAGTGGAGGGAGTGGGGTTCTAAAGTGCCCCTACCTATTTTCAAGGTGGCCAAAAAATCGTTCGCGGCCGCCAAATGCTAATTGGCTAAAGTTGAGAGAATTTATGAGGGCGCCGATTGGTGAAAGAAGTTGGGAAAATCTGCCGATAACTTTTTTATTACAGGCTTTTGAAATCAGACCCATATTTCAAACCGTAACAATTGTCGGTACACCTTTGCCTGCACTGCTGACCGAGTGGTGGCGTAATAACGTAATATAATCGAGATTGTGTTAAGGTCACCCACATGAAGTTCAAGGTCAAATGTCAAGGCCTTAAAAGCATTTTCAAGGCCATTGATTTCGGTCAGATGACATTACTCACTATAACATATGTTATGTTATGACTTCATAGTTAACACCACCCGCACTAGAAAGGGGTCTGGGACTAGTGCGCGCTGGAGGGGGCGGGGAGGGGCGTTGGTAGTCTAAACTCATTGAGTTGGATCGTGACAATCCTAAAATATTTCACGGATTGATTGTGTTAGTGAAATAGGTAATTTTAACCATAAAACCGCTTTGTAATATTCCTGCTGTTACCACACATATATGTTTCATCAACGATCTCAGGGTGTCTAAACAAAGCAGGGAACTTATATATATATATATATATATATATATATATATATATATATATATATATATATATATATATATAGCCTTTGTTAAACATGTGATATATATATATATTAGATATTGGTTTCACATGTGAATCAGTGCTTTCCTTAGGATTTTCAGGCTTTGGGTGAAACTTTCAGGAAATTAAAGTCGAAAACATTGTAGAGAAACAAAGAGGTCACACTCAAAGGGTCAGGTAAATTTTATCTGCGTATCAAATGCTCAGCAAATAAAATGGAACGATGAATATGCCTGATTTAGGTTAATTGAGGTCGGCAAAGTTAAACTGTATAAGAATACAGAATAAATTCATATTTACATGCTTCGAACTACCAAAGCCAAACAATCACTTCAGCATTATTAAACTTCCTGGAAAAAGTATAATGTATAACAGGATCATGCCAGATGAAAATCCTGGCATCACCAGACCTAATGTGCCATGTCCTGAGATGTTCGGCATGTTTAACCCGGCACCGCCTGGGCTCTTAAACACATCAATCTATGTGACAATATTGATCAATGAATGCAGGAAAATAAATCTAGTGTCTCTAAATATTAGCACCAAAAATCACCTATATATATACATATATATATATATATATATATATATATATATATATATATATATATATATATAGTGACAATATATACACAATATAACTATACATATACAATATATATATATATATATATATATATAACAATATATATATATATATATATATATATATATATATATATATATATATATATATATATATATATATATATATATATATATATACAATATATATGACAATATATATATATACATATATATAGGGTGACAAGTTCTGGCTGGGCTGCTAATATTTGAGAGACACTAGATTTATTTTTCTGCATTCATTGAATCAATATTGTCACATAGATTTATGTGTTTAAGAGCCCAGGCGGTGCCGGCTTAAACATGCCGAACAGATCTGCAGGGGACATGGCACACTAGGTCTGGTGATGTCAGGATTTTCATCTGGCATGATCTTGTTATACATTATACTTTTTCACAACGGGAAGTTTAAAATAATGCTGAAGTGATTGCTTTGGCTTTGGTAGTTCAGAAACAGTGTGAAAAATATGAATTCATTCTGTATTCTTATACAAGTTTAACTTCTGCCGACCTCAAAATTAACCTAAAATCAGGCATATTGGCATCGTTCCCATTTTATTTGCTGAGACATTTCGGATGACGCAGATAAAATTTACTTGACCCTTTAAAGTGTGACCCTTCTTTTGTTTCTCTACAATGCTTTTCGACTTTAATTTCCTAGAAAGTTTCACCCAAAGCCTGAAAAGTCCTACTGAAGAGCGCTGATTCACATGTGAAAACCATTGATAGCTCAAAGCTTTTTGGCTTCCTCCATCAAACATAACTAAATGATTGTCGTTCTATCTCAGTGGTTTAATTTAAGTTTTTCCTCGTTGCAATATCGCAAAAGCCATAGAAAAGTCCAACATAGTGAAGGCTGTGGGGCAAAAGAAGACAATTTGAGTCTAATTCTTACAGCACAACGTCAAAAGAATAGGTAGCAGCTAGGAATCAGGAATATTGAGGGAAATTCCTTGGCACTTTGAGTCTGAATACCAGTTGCTGAGATTTAACTACGCACCGCTACTGCCAAGGTTATACGGCGAGTACCAGTTACCTTGCTGCTCAATCCTGTGATGAAGATGGCTTTTAGAACGTTTGTTTTCTTAATGCAGCCTACCACTTGACATGGAAAGCGCATGTCACAACACTGGCGTCTGAGGGTGAGCGCAGTCGACCAATGCATGTATTCCCTGGCAAACCTCCGGCCGAAGATGGAGGATTCAGCACGATGTTGCCATCCGAAGGAAAATCATCTTAATGAGACACATGTTTAGTAGCGTTAACCACTGCCACCGTTAACTGCTAGCACCGTCAACCTTGAGTACCAACAATGATGATGTCAACAATATTCATATCCAGTTAACCGCATTTCAATGACAGTGGTAGATCAGGAACAGTGATCGCTTAGCTTCAATAGTGATCATTTGCTTAAAGGGAATGTGGCACCTTTATAACGTGATTTTAACTGAGATAGCCAAGTTGTAAAGCAAGTCAGAAGACCTGGTTCTCCATATATCATTTGTCTTGGAACTCGATATTTCCGTAGAAAAAATTTTAAACCTACCTGACAGCAACCCCTCATCAACCCCTCGCCGGGCGGCCATTGTTGTGAGCTGCTGGTGTGACGACATATGCTGCCGTCACGATGAGCATCAGCCAATCGAAGTCCTTGAAGCATTGCAAGTATGTTAGTGGTTGCCAGATCATGACATCATCCACGGGCAGATATTTATTTATTTTCCTAGAAGAACATTTTTAAAAACAAAATATTGAGCTTATTGAACATTTTTCAGAGAAATCAAGAGTGGTTTCATTATTTTTGGCTAAAACTACGCCTAATTTCACTAAATTTCAGGATTCGACCAAGGTGCCACATTCCCTTTAAGCCTGCAATGAGTCTCTGATGTAAATACCTACTGTGTGCAAAATTGGTCTCATCACAGGTTTCCTTATTCTCGATCATGATACTTCTGATATAAATCGTCTCAATAACCTGAATTGTCATTGCGACAGCGTAGAGTTTATCTAAGCGTTTACGCACACCAGGGGTAGCGACGAAATTTTTCCTAGGGGGGGCGGCGGACCCCGTAGTAGCGGCAATGACTTCGGGAGGGGGTGGGAGGAAAATTAAGAAAATTTGGGCTGCATAGGAAACGCTAACCACGATGCACTTCACGAACAAATGTATGTAGGTTCATGCAGGTAACGGGTAAAAAGTGCAATCAAATTAAGTCAAGGTTCAAAATTTGGGGTCCCCTAATTCACAAGTAGGGGAACCTATCCTCCCCACCCTCCCCCACTTTCGACACCCATGCCTTACACCAAAAGCCAAAAATACCTAAATATGCAATTTCCAGGTTTCATCTCTTTCCACAAAACATCACATACTTTTTACTGAGTTCTACACTTTTCTGAGAGCCTATTAGAAATTAGACTCTCTTGCTCCAGCACGATTGCCTATTCGAATATTAATCGCCTCGTTAAGTGCTCATTATATTCAGGCAAGGCAGTGCTACCAGTCCCTAAGGCACGAGGAGCGCAATGGTCGTCCATTACTGCTTAATGCCTATTTACTGCCATTGGGGAATCGACCACGTTCATGCATACCCACCACGATGAACACTGTATTCTGGAAGGAGCTGCGCCAGTGGAATAAGAACAGCCCATACAGCAGTCGGGAGGGGGGGGCGGGGTCATACCACTGCAGTCACACTAGCCGGAGGCCGGCGCCCACTTCGCTGCTGAGTGGGAGGGGGCTCAGTTACAGCCGGAGCGGGAGTGCTGAGGTCTAACCGGAGGCCGGCACCCACTTCGCTGCTGAGTGGGAGGGCGCTCAGTTACAGCCGGAGCGGGAGTGCTGAGGTCTAACCGGAGGCCGGCACCCACTTCGCTGCTGAGTGGGAGGGCGCTCAGTTACAGCCGGAGCGGGAGTGCTGAGGTCTAACCGGAGGCCGGCGCCCACTTCGCTACTAAGTGGGAGGGCGCACAGTGCTCCGGCTGAGGCTCGCCACTGAGAGACTAGACGCATCCATCAAGTGGCCAATGCAATAGGTTAAAGGTAGACACGGGTCTGTTGGTGACGCCAGGGGGTCATTGGGTCGCTTAGAAATAGTATCTAGATTTGTAACAATAAACAGCTCCCTTGGGAAATTTATAGCCTGTCCCATTACCTGGAATTGCCTCTCTCGCGATCATTATACAAATACTCACATGCCACTACTTGCGGCTTTTGGCTCCAGATTACAGCCTCTGACAAAAAATAATTAATAGGGCTTGGAAAAAAGGATTAGCAAGTTAACAGGTTGAGGAGCACGGCCAGAGCGCAGGCTTGAGGATGAAAATACCTCACCAGGGTGAAGGCGAGTTTATAGGTGCGTGTTGGATGCATGATGATGGAATAAAATGGCCACGGGTCTCTGCACTAATTGAGGACGTAAAAGAGCCTTAATCTTAAGACCGTGTCCTGACTTACAGATCGACAACGACATTTTAATGCTAGATAGTATAGGTGTGTTGTGATGAGTATGCAAGGTAGATATTTTCAAATGTGGATGACGGAGCAATGCATACATTGGGTGATATCAGTGTTGCTTTTTAGGGCGAGAAGGCAGCACATATTAAGGGGTATCAATGGATAACATGCACCTAAGTAGAGATGTAGTGGGATCCAATAATACAATTCACTACTAACTTTTGGGCAGTGGTTCCAAAACGATGGGACATTACCCAATTTTGGGTCAAGGAGTTTACGCCTCTGCATCAAAAAAAACACCATGTTGGAACAAAGAATCCTGTCGCCTCTGTGCCCAGCTGCAACACCAACTTAGTTCCCATCACCTTCCTTCAACTTAGTTCCCAGGACCTGAATACATTTTTAATTCCAAAGAAGCTGTCGAATACATTTGTATAGCAAAGAAATTGTCTAAGCAAATTCAGCTTGAGAAGGAAGCTGTGGGGCTTTACGTCGCACCAACTGCTGAGTTCATATGGCGTCACAAGCTTACGCTCAGGGTAGAATGTCTGCAAAAAAGACTTCTCATAATGTTCGTAAGATTTCGAGCAATTTGCAATCCCTTTTGAGCCAGCCTTAAGCAGCTGATCTCATTCCTGAAAATATATTTCTATGACGCCAGCTCTTCGGTGGGAATGGTCTTCAAAAAAGGCTAGGCAATATTTTTTTCTGTAAATTGTCAGCAACGGGGCTCAGACTTATGATGCTGCTGAAGCAAATTGAATCAGTTCAATACGCTCTCCATCTTCACTTTGACTGCACAAGACAAGGTCTAAAAAAACAATTAATTGGAGCAATATCGAAATGGAAAAAAAAACAATAGAGCCTTTATTCTACAAACATTGGTTTTTTAATCGAGGTAATATAGCCCTCTGACTGTGAAAAAGAGGTCATCATGTTGTAAAGGCTGGGAATCACTCTTGTAGGGGAACTAGAAGAAAGCAAGAACACTCAAGGTCTTGTTCCTTCTTCTAGTAGACTTTTCAATATAAGCTTCAAAATATCTGGCTTGTGTCAGAGCCATAGCCGGGGTCAAAACCGGAGACGGAGTCGATATTTTCGGGACGGATACGGAAAAGGAGTCAATTCCGATGAAATGCTTTTGACTCTATGCCTTCGGGTGTCGGGGCTGCTGAGCCTTTTCGATTCTTTCTGGCTCTAGGAGCAATTCTTTCGGATCACGAAAACACCATACCCGGTATATTTTTTTGGCTCTTTACGCAATGCATTCACTACGCTCATAGTCTCACATGTTTGCACATTGTGCTTAACTAGTCTATGGTGTAGCCAGAGGGTCCTTAAACCGGCCTCGTCCCCTTTGTTGGTCTCTACTATGGAAAGGTATCCAGGTCCTTATCAGCTGATCTTTCATGCTACGGGTTCTTCCATGTTATGCCCTCCATACCGAAGTTCTGACTACGCCTCTGCGTCCAAAAAACACCATGTTGGAACAAAGAGTCCTGTCACCTCTGTGCCCAGCTGCAACACCGTGATAATGTTTGGCCCGCAGTCGTGAAACCTCTAGTTTGAGCCCGTTCTGATACTTGTGGACACAATCGGATGTGAATGATGTTGATGCAGTCGTCCGACGCTGTCCGGCACAGCACCGACAGCTTACAGAGTCGTTCAACAGCTTGCCGCGTACAACACAAATGCGGCCCAGGCGTGACGGGCTGGCACCATGCCAACACATCGACCCAACTGATGATGCCGGGCCATTTTTAGTGTGGCTACTGTTAAAAATACATGTCAGTGAGTGATGAAGGGCTCTCCATTCACGCCTCCGCGCCTTGATGGCCGGCAGAAACGGCAGGAGGCTGCGGTAATCATCCACCGTTACAGAGGTGTCGGGCCTAATGATGGCACGTGCTTGTGCCGTGTCCTCCACCACACATAGCGTGCTAAACGTATCGTTCCACCTGGGCGGTGTCAAAGGAAAGCATATTGAAACAGCAGTGAACGGCACACCAGCTGTGCCTGACTATATAGTGTCCAGCTCCATTCAGTTAATCTATGAGTTGTGCTTTCACCATTGGTTCTAAGGAAAGTCTTGAAATGTTCTAAACTGGTCTCGTTTCTTCCGGACAGCATTATCTTTAATAGACGTTCATTTAAACCATTAAAACTTCGCCTTATAGTGACGGAGAAGGTATGGCAGTGAAGTCATGATGATCGTAAAAGAGGTAAAAATGATTATAATCTGACAAATATATATTATTTTAAATGAGTTTTAAAAGCCAAATGTTAGTCGACGGTTTCGCACACAATGCATAGTCATGACTCAACAGCAATGCACTAGCTGAAAGTGATGCACCAAAGCCTCGCCTAATTGGTTAGTCAAAATACACTGGCCGGTGGTTAACACATGCAGTGGAGAAAGGTCTTTAATGCGTCAACGCGCAGTGGAGGGAGGTTAAGCGTCAACGTGCAGTGGAGAGGGGTCTAGCGTCAACGCGCAGCAGAGGGGGTCCTAAAGTGCCACCCCGTAAAATATCGGAAACCAAGAGGATTATAAAAAATTCCCTCTTGGAGGTATGTGGGGACAATGGTGATCTACATAATAGCCAATTTTCATTGACCTAGGTCAACATCTTCAAGGTGAAAAGAGGTCGGTCCTAAAGGTCAAATCTGGGCCATGCTGGAGTCCAATTGGGATATGTCATGATCATGCAAAAAAGCCGGGAAAACACTAAAAGCTGACCAAGGTCAAGAGGGAAGGTTGCACAATATTCTCTAAAAGTTAAAAGTCAAGGTCATTGAAGATGACTGACCTATGACTTGACGATATGACATATTTTCAATAATGTAAAATATGACACTACGCACTATGGCAGCATTTGTGCGGGAAATGTGAGCTTGACCTTAAAAGACATCCTTTGAATTTGACTTGTGACCTTGACCTTGATATTGAGTAGCCTTAGCTGTGAAGTCATACCATAACGTACATCATAATGAATAATACCATCTGACCGGAATACTGGGTTCGATGACCTTGACCTGTGACCTTTGATCTTGACCTACATATAGGATCACTTTAACACGTAATCCTGATAATGTGACATTAGTACGTCAGCACTTGGTTGGTCTATAGTGCAGGCAAACTGGTGCGACCGCTGATTGCGACGCTCGCAAAATATATGTGTTACTTTAAAAGCCTATAAGTAAGAACATCATCAGCTGTGTTCAAAATTCTTTCACCAATTGACGCGCTAATCAATTTTTATAAATGTAGCCGTGCAACATTATCCGGCTGCGAACGGTTCGCCGGCCATCTCAGGAAAACAGGTGGCGGGGGGATACCTTAACACGCGCATTGACGGGGGTCTGAGCCACCTTCGCTTTGACAAGGGGGCGGGTACCCGTCCCCTAAGATCTCGAGAAAGTAGGTAGCAAAAAACGGTAAAAGTGTTGGGTAGTCCATCCACTTCTCCATCGAAAATATTTGAACCATTTCTTTGTCAGGTCACATCTAAGGTCACTAGAGGTCAAAACATGCCGTCATAGGGATAACATGTAAATTAAGTTTTTCGGCCATTACATCTGAACAAGTAAAGATAGAGCAGACCGACTTAAATTATATGATTCCTCGCAGCAAGCCAAATCAAATGATATATAATTTGACCTTGACCTAGGTCAAATCAAGGATTTGACCTGACCTGAGGTCATGTCAGGATCAAATTATATAAAATGCATATCATTGAAACCGCAAAGCACAGGCACGTCTAATACAGTTAAAATAAACGCTCTATCACCATCCGTTACTGAGTTATTCAGTAAAAACCATTTTTCCCATGTATTTTCAATGGAGAGGTGATGCCTCGTACCTGACCTTAGGTCATCGATATCAAAAATACCAGGACAAATTTTAAAGAACTCGGTGGGCCCATTATGTGATATGAGTTTCAATCGGATAAGTTCGCCCTGCTCCGACTTATGCTATCTTAAAGTTTTTTTTGAGGTCAGGTCACTTGACCTGTACTGGTGACTTGACCTGAGATGACCTAACCTTAAAATGTTCACAGAAGTTGTAAAAATGATGAAGGAAAAGGTATGCCAAGTTCGGCGGTGTTACGCGCCGCCATTTTTCTGCTCTCTCCGAAAAACCCGAGGATGGGAGCGGGTACCCGCCCCCCGTCAATGCGCGTGTTAAGATCCTCTCCTCTTAGCGTGTCAAAAGAGGAGGAAGTGATGGGGAGAAGCCAGGTGAAGGCTGCACTCACACGTGGCCAGCTGAATGTAGCAGGTCTGCGTGTCCAGCGGGTACTTGCTGAGCTCCATCTGACACGACAGGGTCAGCTGCAAACTGAAACAATGTCAGTGTCATCAGCCAGGGGCGGTCGCAGGAGCATCGCTTCGGGGAAACTCGAGAAACGTAAAAATAGAGTGCTTTTTAAGAAAATCGGCAAAAATTTCGCCATTTTAGGGAGAGCATGGCCCCTTACCCCCTCCCCCTCTGCGTCCGCCAGTGTCATCAGCCATCCACAGGTGGAATTTTTTTAAATTTATTGGTGGTGCCAGAATTTAAACTATGTAAAAAACCAAAAAAACGATACAAATAGCATTATATAAATTGTATTTTTGTATTTCCATAGGCCTGTAGAGTTGCGTACAATGAATTTAAAATTCTTAAAAATAAAACAAGTCACAAAGGTTTAAAGCATGTAGAAAAGTCCTCTGTCGTTTCATTGCGGATAGCAGAGGCCCCCCCTCCACAGAGATATAAACGCACACTCTTGTCAGTCATGTGTTGAGGATAGAAACTCAGAACAACAATACCATATCGTTCAATCGCTCGCATTCTAAACTTGTCCATGAGACAGACATGACACCCAAGGTAATGCAGTTGGTGTGACGTCAATAATTTGACGAATTAATCTACACACTTCCATCGCTGATTAAACATAAGTTTTGTGGAATTAAATAACAATGTCTTCAGTTAGAGAAAAAACATAAATTTTATTCATCTTGATCTTTTTCGATATGATAAGAATAGAAGTATAAATGGCACAATTATGTTTAGTACACTCCTCTGCATTAGAGTGAAAGGTAAGGATTGACGTACCGCATGCTATAGAAGATCCGTCCATCACCGTATATCCGCATGAGGACATTGGGTGACGTCACATCGTGATATTTTGCATCCTGAGGGCAGAAATGGACGAACAAAGAACTAATACATAAATGCCTAGAGCCTTACAAACAATCCAGCTCAGCCACTCACACTATGTCCACTATATATATATATATATATATATATATATTTATAATATCCTTTTTCTTCGGGGTTTAACATATTCCAGCTTCGAGGTTATATGGCGCCGATGGGGGAGAGAGTAAGCTAGGTTTGGTCTAGGGTAGGGTGCCAAATTCTGCCCCGGAGTGCTTTCCCAGAATTTATAACAATTAATACTTTTTCCATATATTTCCCCAAGGCTTGTATTGTTCAGAAGAGTAACGACACTCCAGAGGAATTTTCCAGAGGAATTCCAGCAGCGCCACAAGATATATCGTGTCGGCGGTAGGCCACGTTAATACCAACATTCCGGGAGATCTTACGAAGCCCCCATGCGTCCATTAGGGAGCTCACCTTGACGTTGAGGAAGTAGATGTCTGGTGTCCAGAGCTGGTCGATGACGCTGCGTCTGCTGACCAACAGCAGCCGGTCGGGCTCGCCGGTGGAACGCAGGCGGTCGTCATGCCACTGCTGCCGCAGGTAAATGTCTAGCTTGTAGTCCTGCACACAGAAAACCTCAGCTGGTGACGGTGTAGAGCCGGGAGCTGACGCCGGACAGTCATTTCACCGGAGCATGAGTGCCTAGGTGTGGATATAGCGTCTGTCTGCTGAGACACAGGTTCTGGGGTCACTGCCTGTAAAATACGTGTAGTCTTACACCAGAAATGGATTCTAACAGAGTGCAGATGACAGCGCCGTATGGCCTTAGGAAACGTGTTGTTGTCAAGCTCATACAGTTAACAGCGCTATTAGTTAGGCTGTAACGGTAGTATATGCTACAGTTACAGCGCTAACTTCCCGTCTTTGGCAAGCCGGCATTGGTTCTTTTAGTACATCATCTGGAACATCTGTTAGCTACTCCAGCCCAACGAATATTTTCACCGGGAGAAGTAATCGCCAAACCTAATTATTCGGGCTAACATGCGCATTGCACAGTGGTGTCTGAGATAGATGGCTATATGTAGTATGTAGACGTACTGTTTCTTCTTTTCGCTCATCACTGAAGGGTTTGGGTGACATCCCACAACGCCCACCAAGCGCCACCCGCTCAGAGGCCTCAATCGGAAGCCCCTTGGGGCAGTGTCCGACACATTTTGCGGCAACTTTATGACGTTCGTGGGTTGTGGCTACACTATCGAGTCAGTGAGAACTCTTCTCATGTCAGGCTTCTGGCTACCCCTATTTCTGTAGGGGGGAGGGGGACAGATTTGCCACCCCTTTAGATCTCAAAATCTACTGATCTTGAAATCAGTAACTGCAACTGGGATTGTCTTGTCCTTCAGCTCCGTAAACACGTGGTTCTGACATTCAAAAATCAATGGCGGTTCCAGTTTCAGAACTATGAGGTAAAATATGCTCATATTTTACCAGTTTTCTGCTGCATATAAAAGCAAACGTGAAATCTGCGTGACATCTCCAATGTCTGAGAAAATGATCACAGGCGGGGCAGAAAAGCAGAATCGTGGGGTAAGATGCGTATTGCCAATATCTAAAAGACATTTACATTCAAGGTACATATGTTTTCAGCGATTGAACACTTATATATTTTTAAAAAAACTTATGGTGCATGCTAAATTCGAGGGGGTCTGAACGATCTGGTCGTGGGCCTGCCTCCAAGCCACTTTTATTCTGTTGGGGGGTCTCAAACACCCCACCCCTTGATCTCGGCTCTTATGCGGAATAGCGAAAACACGCGAAAGGTAGCGGATAGCTCATGAAAATTAATGACGAAAATACATCATTCACTTTTTGGCACAGGCTAATATTGAGGTCATGACAGGTAAAAAAAGGTGATAGGTTAGATAATAGTTTCTAGCCTCTAGCGTCTGATTGAGCTGAGTTAGAATAAGTTCTAAGCACAATTCGCTTCCCGTCGCAACGGCGAATTGAATTATGATATGACTATACTAGGTCAAAATATAATGAAGAGGCCTACGATAATGTCAAGGCCACCATCTGACTTATGATATGACTGTATCAGAAAGTTCCTTAGTGCATTAGAAAGCTCATGTAAATTCAGTAATATTTTACTTGGTATTTTTAAGCACTCAGGTCTACGTTTTAACCTCCAGAGCTCAAGTTATGTCACGATAGGCTATTTCCAGAAAAAATATGCAATCCTTAAAGGGAATGTGGCACCTTCATAACGTGATTTTAACTGAGATAGCCAAGTTGTAAAGTAAGTCGGAAAGCCCGGTACTCAATACATCATTTGTCTTGGAACTCGAGATTTCCGTAGAAAAAAGTTGAAACCTACCTGAAATGTACCCCTCATGTAAACTTAGCAGCAGGCAACAGTTTTCATATGGTGGTGGTTGCCAGATCATGACATCATCCACAGGCAGATATTTATTTCTTTCCCTAGAGGAGCATTTTAAAAATCAAAATATTGAGCAAATTGTAAATTTTTCAGGGAAATCCTCGACACCTCCTTGATTTTCGGCTAAAAGTTCCCATAAATCTACTAAATTCCAGGATTAGACCAAGGTGCCACATTTCCTTTAAGAAACCTGAGCATAACTCTCACGCCATTAGAACAATTGAGATATGGCAAAAATAATTTAATAAGAAATTTCCAGGACTTTCTCCGCTATGTGGAACATAATGGCCTCCCGCCAGTGGTATGACCTCCAGAGGGCACTTCGGGACTTAATGTGACCTGAGGTCATGAAAGGTAAGAAAGTAGCATTGTTGTATATCAAATGAAAACCAGTGACAAGACATACACGATGACCTTTAATTCAGTCCTCTAGCTTAATTAGGTCAAAAGTTATCGTCAAAATACTGTTATTGACCTCTGGTGACCTCTGATGATCTCACATAGGTCAAATGGCAATATCGCCCTCGGGATCAATGAAAGGGTGTCCAAGAACGCTTTTCTGAGCAATCTGAGCATTTACGATTATTTTGTGACTTTTAGCTCATAAGGCAGCTTTTCCCATGCTTTTTCTATGGAAGAGGTTGCCTAATGACCTGACCTCAGGTCACCAAATCGAAAAATCCCAAAATATATATTTTCCAGTCTCCGGAGGGGTCATGAAGTGTAGAAAATTTATAATTGACCAGCCTAGAAATGTAGCTATGGTAGAGCTCAAATGTTAACGTGAGGTGATATTGGTTGACCTAGCCTATTGAACTGCCCTAGGGTGACCCGGGGTAATAAATTTCAGGGATGATGGGAAAATAATGGGTTAAGGGGTAGAACCCTCAACCGTGGTGCTGCCCCTCATTTTTTGTTTTTGTCCCGAAAAAATTTTAGAGGTATCATCGATTTTTTTTATTATTCTAGGTGCGGCGAGGATTCAGGAAGATTTTGGGCTTTTGAGGTTGTGCGCCGCTTTCCCCGGATGTACCTACTTTGAATTTAAAACATGTTGTGACCTCAGTTCGGCTTTTATAGCCTTTGGTAATCTATTGTGGCATTTCAAACGTGTTAAACCTTGACCGATGGTAATCTCTAAGTGAATTTTGCTCAGGGTACTCATTATTTTAGCTCTTTTATAATGAAGAAGTTTTAAGCACTAAAAACACATCACTGGTGATTTTTAGTAGTGCATTGCATTGCATGGGACTGGTTCAGAGTTCAAAAGTACTCCTTAGAAGTGAAAGTAACTGGTTCAAGTGTCCACATCATTTAAATGGACTATTCATAAACCATTCTGAATAATTTACGTCAATTTAATGATTTTCTTATCATCTGCCACTGCTTACACCCCCTTCAAGGTCAAATTAGTTAAAAGGTCGAAAAAGTCAGGTCCGTATTGGATGAAAAACGTCTTGTTCAGTGTCCTTTTCATGCAAATTAACTATTCGTAATACATTTTGCGTCATTTACGCCAAGTGCCTGCTTCATCATCTGTTTTTGCTTACACCCCTTCAAGGTCAAATAAGGTCAAATTTAGAAAAAGATCAAGTCCATATAATATGCAAACCAACTAGTTGAGTGTTCATATCATTCAAATTGACTATTTGTAAACCATTCTGCATCATTTACGCCAAGTAAGTTTGTTTCTTCATCTGTTATTGCTTACCCCCTTTCAAGGTAAAATAAGGTCACAGGTCGAAAATTGTCAAGTCCGCATCGGACGCAACTCAAATAATTCGGTGTTCATCTCAGTTAGAAATTCCGAATTGAAACACGCGTTTGTAGTCGTTATTCGACACAGAGTTATCACTGAGGTCACGCAAGGTCAAATCAAGATCATTGAATGTCAAAAACGTCATGAAAGTTCTAACCTGATAAAAGTGATCCTCGAATGGTGGAAGAAAATTTTCTGGGCCAGTTTATGAGCAAATGCTGCAAAAGAACGATGGGAGAAAGGAGCATTCACGTGAAACGGGTATAGGCGCCCAAATGATCCCAACATGCCTCCACTCTTGAGCTCATAACTCCGTGAAATTCAAAGGTGAGAACAATTTTTTCTCGCAAAATATGTGCAATGAATGCGCCAGAGACTATACAACATTTAAAGACTATAACTTAAGAAGCTTGTTTTACATTCTTGAAAAACCTGCGGGGGTTGCATCACCCCCTGTACGTGCGAGGGTTAACAAACCCTATGGCGTTGACTAGAAAGAAATGGATTGAAAATTCCATGATGCCCCCGTAAATTTGACCGTCACTGGCATTAACCATACCGTGAGTTACGACGGTACAGCTCCATAGTGACACCTAGTGTCATGTTTCGGAAGTAAAAAGTAGTATATTTTGTGCAAAAGCCATATCTTTATTATTTCACCTTAAAAGATAATTTCCAAATGTAAAAATTCTATCACACGAATTTATAAATTTCACTGTACCTACTGCGGGTCAAGGTCACTGTTCAAAAACTAGGTCACGAGGTCATGAGGTCAAATTTGCAGAAATGTAAAAATTTAAGATACCCAAATTGAAATCTGCTAAATGGTAAACAAAAACGTTAAATATCGTCACTATCATTTAAAAAATGGCAGAACTATAGGCTTTCAAAACAATGCATACATGGTGACCTCCGAAAAATGCCGGAGGCTATATCTGCCATGCCAAATTTTCAAATAATTTTTTTATGCCAAGGTTAGATTTATCCCAAGGTACCTTTGAATCCCCCTTGGCACCAATTTTGGAGAAAATAAAAAATAGGACGGTTTTATTTTACGATATTTTTGGTCGATTTATGGTGGAATGACCCAATTCAAACGTAATGGTATCAAAATGAAATTTTTATCATCTCGCAAAGCTATTGACCCAAGTCTGAAAACCTGCTTAAATAGTCTCACATGACCTCTCCGAGGTCACAGGTCAAGCTTGCAAGATTAACCTGAAAAGGAGCCTCGGATGGAGAGCGGCTTGGAGAATAAGAACGGCTACGGCTTGGAGAATAAGAAGGTATTCTTATATATCAACATAAATAGTCATTTTTTCCAGTATAGCGGAGAGTATTGTTGCCTAGAAATTTTAGCCAAACCTCCTAGTTATTTCTTAATGAAATATAAATGGGTACACGGGCGAGGGAAGGGCACTCCTACCTATTAATGGGTAGGGGAATTTTAAAAAGACCAAGTCTGAAAACCTGCTTAAATAATCCCACATGACCTCTCAGAGGTCACAGATTTCTAATTTATAATGGAGAAATCGTGATCCGTACCTGACGTTAGGTCAGCGAAATGCAAAATTCCAGAGTATGTTTTGCAGTTCTCGCTGGGATCATTATGTGGAATATGTTTTAATTGGATATATCCACCGTGTTATTACACATGCTATCTTAGAATGCTTTGGAGGTGAGGTCACTTGACCTGCACTGTTGACTTGAGATGACCCAACCATAAAATTCTGGCGGAGTCCTTATCCAATATGTTGAAAGTGATTTGGAACTGGATACGGCAGTGCTGATCACGGTCTAGTTTCTCTGAACTGAAGTCGAACGCTTGTATAAACATTGTCCGAGGAGGGAAGTCCTGGGGCTCAGAAGCTGTCGGTCGCGCGAGGTTATTAGGATAACAGAGGGCCATGGCGTAAACATAAAAATAAATCCCCAATCTGTTGGTAATTTGGAGAAGATTTTCCAGTACTTCTGGCTAATTTTCTATGCGGACATGACTTCGGATTCTCATTTTTGACAGTATGTTGATGGCTTGTCGGGGCCCTTAGCTGCTCTGCCCCACTGGGTTTCGAGTCAAGTTATGCTTCTCGCCTCAGCACGGAACCTATCAACGATTCTCATTGTTGGCCGATTGGTCTCGCATTGCTTTGATCAGCTTCCTGAATGATCCGCTATTTATTTCTAAATAACTACTGCTTGTTGATCCTTAGAAAGGATTGCACATATTGATTTACAGCAGTGTCAGTGCACATAATATATAATGCTTCCGGATAATGATTTTGAATTTGTATTAGGAGTCCTGTTCTTCAAATGTACTGACTCGGATTGCCGGGTAACTTCGAATCCCCACTTTATCGGTCGTGATAAACTCTCGCCGTGTTCAGTCAGCGATAACTGCAGGCAAACACTCGTCCAGATATAACTCAGAACCCTGATATCTTCAGAATTCCCGATGTCTGCTCCGGTTAGGTACTTCCCATTTGACGCCTTGTTTTTGATAATGCATTCCTTAGAAAATCTGAAGACAACTTCCAGATGAGGTTGTGTCAACTTTGACTGTGTTAACTCTGACACAAGCCTTACAGCGCAGGGCAGTTGGGTAATCCCCGTCGAGATGGCCACTTTTGCTCATCCGACTGTTTGTTTTAACACGAATCGGTAGATACCCACTTGTGCACTTGGTATGTAGAATGTTGAAGCCATGAGCCCCGCTCTCGTGGAGCAGGGCAACATGGTCACAAATCATCAGACGTTATAATGTTCGACGTACCAAGAACGAATGAAATCTACTAATACCGAAGTCGTTTTATTTAAATTTCAGGAACGGATTTCACTTTAAATTTCTTCAGCATAATAAATACTTAAGATAAAATTTAGAATAAAAGACACCAGCTCCCCAACTCATTTGTCATGGCGACGAAAAAAACGAGTCCGTGAGGTTTAAATATGGCATTAAGATAATCTTTCATTTTCAACTTATCATGGTGATGTCTGAATAGTCTCCAATAGTTCCAAATGAATTCGATTCTGAGATGGCACAGTTTAATGTTGAAAAATTAATCTGAAATATGACTTTCCATGCAGGGTAAGAGCAGGTAAGAGTACTCACATGGATCCCGCAGCTGGGAGGTGGACGGGTGGTTTGCATCCCGAAGAGTCTAAGAGTCTAAGAGTCCCCCTCCCACTCTTTTCACGCAGGGGCCCATCACGCTGTCCAGAATACTGGAATCGTGATAGTGAATACAAATCAGCAGGCCTCCCGCAAACAGGCTAATTACAGCCACAACTTGTTTGCAAGACCAATACCTTCTCTGCAGGGCCAGACCAGTTAATGGCCCCGGCAGGCTAATTGGGTCCATACCAGGTAAGCGGACCTAATACTCAGGGCACCCTTGGCACTGCAAGGGACATCAATCCAGCTAGGGGCCCCGTATCAGCTGAGGCGGTCCCGTTCCACGTAAGGGGCACCAAAAAGCTCAGGGGGCTCCAGTGCTTACAAATTGGCTTCAAGATCAGTGTGGCGCTTGGTTATCTAAAGGGGCCCAAGAACAGCTGAGGGGACTCAATATTAACTCAGGGGAGCCACCAAAAACTCAGAGTGACCAGACCCATCGAGAGGCCCCAAAGCCCCTCAGGAGGTCCAGGAAAAGCTCGGGGGACTATACCATCTGGGAGCTCCGGCGAGTTCAGGAAACCTCAGAGTGGCACAAGGGAGCTTAGACAAGCTAAAGGGGCCCATACCAGTTTAAGCGGCCCAATGGCAGCACTGGGGACACTTACCAGTTTATGAGGACCAAGTCAGCCTGGGACCCAAGCCAAATTCTGGAACCTCCTGTGCAAGCATCGCTCAGGGACCCACAGAACAGCTCAGGGGCCCCTAGTGAAACTCCCTCTCAGTAGACCCAAAACCAACTCAGGGGATCTAGAACATATCAGAGGCCCCAAAACCATCTGAGGGAGGCCCGATACCAATTCAGGAGACTCAGACCAAATAAAGAGCCCCGTAGAGCTCAGGAGACAATGTGCCAACTCTTAGGGGTCAATATTAGCCCAGAGGTCTCAAAATCAGTGCAGGGGACCCTACCATGTAAAGTGCCCAGACCAGCTAAAGGGCCCACACCAGCAGAAGGGCCCAAACCAACGGAAGGTTCCAGCCTATTTTAAGGCCCGCAGTCCAGCTTAACTTCAAGGGATCCCAAAACTGCTAAAAAATCAGCTCAGTGGGACCCAACACCAACACGGGGTTCCACGCCCATTAAGTGGCCCAGCCAAGCTGAGGGGCCCTAAATAGGCTCAAGTGTTTCAAAATCAGCTCACGGGGCCCATACCAGCTCCAGGGTCCCAACACCGTTCGGGGGCCTTAAGCCTTGTCCGGGTGGCGGGTGCGAGCCACCTTCACCCGGGCGTGGGGTAAAGAAAGACCCCATCTCGAAAACGAAAGGAGCTAGAAATATGCGAAAAACAAATTCGAAGGCTTTTTGAAAGTGATGTCTAAGTTAGTCCGGCCATTTCTTCCTCAGCTCAATATCAAGGTCACCAGAGGCCAAATAGGTTAACAATTGTTAATATGAGATGTTCTGAGAAAGCCTCCCTTATCTCAGAAACTAAGATATCTAGAAAAATTTTGTGAACACCTTTCGAAAGCGCTCAAGATTTTATTTCATGAAAAGGACATTCATTTTTTGTCAGGTCAAAGGGTAAGACGCTGTAGATCACTGAGCTTCGCCAATTTTTAGTATATACCCTTTAGCCAGAATATGAAGCATGCTCGATTTAGACGCAATATATGCTCTATAAAACACAATGGGTCATTCCAGGATAAATCGTCCAGATAAGCACCAAAAAAGCAGACCATGACCCCTCAGATTTCCACCAAATTTGTTATCAAAGGTCCCCTATGCCAAAAATGGGCCCATTTTCAGGTCCCAAGGGTCAAAGAGGCCAGCCGACAGAGGTCATCAAAGTTTTGAGGCCAACGGAAACATTAAAGCAGAACTTCGTATCTTAAAAGTGGCAAATAAAATTGATTAAAACGAATATCAATGAATAGAAGATATAACAGGCCACATAAGAACAATACAAACTTTGATATCAGGTTAGGTTTTGACCTCGTGACCTTGTGAACTTTTCTTGTCATTATTTTTTAAGCCCCATTTTCAATTTTATAACTTTTTACTGGATGGTCATCAGGGTATAATCAAACCAATGGCGGGTGATTTTGTTGTAACTCAGATTTAGTAACAGGTCAGAGAGGTCATTACGTAGGGCCAAACGCTCACTGGAAGTATCTCTCGTGCGCATATGCTACAACATGGCGAGTATGGATTTAAAATGAAAGCTGATCACTTACTTACCACAGATTTCGTTCCATTATGTGTGCCTTGGATCTAAAACGAGCTTTGCAGCCTGACACAATGCCCTAGCTTGACCTTAAATGCCGCATGCTACAACATAGCTGATATAGATGTCAAAGGAGAGCTGATCACTTACCTCCACAGATTTCCTTCCATCGTGTGTGTCATGGATCTACAACGACCCATGTAACCTGAAATGACCTAGTTTGACCTCAAATATAATTTACCCCTCTCCCCGGTGGAAGGCGTGTTTGGAAACCTCTCGGGGTTTTCCGCCGGTACCAAAAAACGGCGCCGCCGTACTTGGTACACCCTATGCTTGATAATTTCTACGTCTTTTCCCAAAATTTTAACGTCGTCTCATCTCAAGTCAGGTCACTTTTAACAGCAGGTCAAGTGACTTCATCTCCAAAAATGCTGAAGATAGCATAAGTAAAAACAGAGCTAATCTATCCAATTGAAACCCATATCACCTAATAGGCCTGCCAAGCACTACAAATAATGTTCCGTTATTTTTTTAATACTTCCTAACCCTGCTGCAAATTGAGGCCGAGAAAGAGTTTCAATATGCACAACTCAGAAGCAATCTGAGTTCCGTCAGAGCCAAATGGGGAGATTTTGCTAGAATACTGCATACAGACTAGAAAGACTGCACAAGCCAAACAATCATAAGCCCCACCTCTGTGCACGCACGTATACACACACACACACACACACACACACACACACACACACACACACACACACACACACACACACACACACACACACACACACACACACACACACACACACACACACACACACACACACACACACACACACACACACACACACACACACACACACACACACACACACACACACACACTCACTCACTCACACACACACGTTCGCACACACGCACGCACGCGCTCACACCCACACCCACACACGCATACGCACACGCCCGCACATTCAGGGATTAAGGTGCTGCTAATGTGATGATGTCGTTAGAGGTAGAGGTTAGAAGGAGAATTTAGTTAGGATAGTGGTTAGTGGTAGTTAGGTGAATTAGTTAGTTAAAAAATAGTATTAGGACGTAGGCAGTGCTGAAGCTGGTTGGCTTAAGGAATGTAGTCGTGGCACGTGATGTGCTGAGAACATGTTTTTGTATGCAATACACTAAGTTCGTACCTAAAAAAATGTTCCGTTATTTTTATATCTACGACCAAAGGTCAGATACAGATCATAACCCCTCCATTGGAAATGCATGGAAAAACAAGAATTGGGCTGTATTTGTGTAGATACGGCTGATAATACTTTTGTATACTCAGCCGTATTTTCCTATGGCAAATCCTATTCTTATTTCTTCGTTTTCAATAATGACGGCTTGGATAAAGAACGCTTTTTTGGATGAAATTCATACTACACCGAAGCAATCATCACCACCTGACTGAATACAACCTGCAGAGGCGTTTTGGTAGAGGGTAGACGGCTCTTGGATCGAGTAGCTCGTTCAGCACAGGGGAAAGCACATTAATCACACTGGCGCAATTGCCTGACTCTCTTCTTATCAGATTGGGATGCCATGGGCACCTCACGATAAACACCGGTTGGCTGAAAATAACTATGAACGCGTTATTAGTTATAAGTGTCGAGAACTTATTAGGCATAAAGAGACAACGTTATAGAATCAAAGCCATTTAAAGAGTCTCCAAAATATTTTTTGATGTAAGGTTTTTAAGATATCGGACATATCAGTGTTGAATCACCGAGGAAATCCCCATCTCATTTGCCCTCGGCGAAATCTTTTGATGATACACAGGACGGATCGATGGGGGTTCACCCGACATAAACAAAGTCGCTTGCCTGAGCCTCTGGGCCACCGACTGGCTTTAATATAAAGCGAGACACCGCGGGCTGAAACCACAACACACAACGGTGTCTCCGGCGACACAAAGCCGTCCTCGCTGGTTTGAACTATACCTCACTCACCATCTTGTCACCATGCTGTTGGTTACACTGCTGATCGCCTTGGCGAGCGGGGCATCTGCTCAGGAGCTCAATGTCGACACCATTCTGAGGAGCATCAATCACCGGTTGGATACCCTCTTCAGTTTCTCCGCCCTGTCCAGGAGCGAGAGACTCTGCGCCTGCCCACTAGGCTCTCGGTTGACGGAGGACTCGGGTAGTCAGTGCGAGCCGCTGCTTTTGAATGACCCGTGCATCACAGACGACCAGTGTCAGGTCAACAACGGCCACTCCGTATGTCTCTTTGGGGCCTGCTCCTGCGAGCAGGGCTTCTACAACAACAAGGGCGAGTGTCGCCGCGCCGCCAGCTTGAAAGGGCCCTGCGCCTACGACGGAGACTGCTTCACCGTCAGCTACAACGGCACATGCGTGGACGGCACCTGTTCGTGTCCCACGACTTCCGAGGGAGACTTCGAGTACAGGCTGACTGGGGGATCCGGGTGTAACATGGGACGTGTCGAGGTGAGAAAAATGGAGGACCCTGGCAGTTTGTCTGCGACGATAGCTGGGATTCGCGCGACGCCAAGGTGCTCTGTCGCACGCTAGGATTTGAGAGGGGCGCCGCTTCTTGTTGCTCCGAGTTTCCAGGCAGCGACAACTTCATCATGGATGACATGGGATGTGAGGGATCAGAGAGTCACCTTGGGGCATGTGGCCACACTACCAGTGAAAACTGCAGCGAGAATGAGGTAGCCGGTGTGATCTGTGCCTGAACATGATGCGGGTGTATTATCATACTACTGATTAGATGCTATGAGTCCGAGGGTGAGGTGGTTGAGCGACGTGGTAAAGACCACTGTCGCCATGGTGTGTGTAAGACGTTAAATATTTTTGACAACGAGTTGCATTTCGTGAGACTAAATGTTCAGCACATGTATCCACAGGCAACTCATTGCCAAAACGAAGGTAGTTCGCGTTATCCTCGCAAGACTGTTCATGATCTGTTGTGCCGGCCAGCAATGTTCTTGTTCTAACAAAAATACAACCTACTGAAAGCAGAAATATCGTTTTCAAAATACAAATATTAGGGGTGAGCGGGGAGGACTCCGTGGCCCGAGTCGGCTTCTGGATCTGGTATGGGCCTGACTAATGAATGTTTGTTATTAATGTCCATCACTCACAGGTCACACAGGTCAGGTCATCTTATTGTATCTTACTCTGTGCGTTATATGTTTGTATTTTGCCTCTGTACACTGCCTCACGACCTGTTTGTCTGTCTTACATCTTTCTCTGGGTTCATCCGGTGTTTTATTCCCACTCTATCAGTGTTCGAGCATGCACTAGGATACTGTCGGAGCGAGCCAACAAGCTCATTCGATCAAGTGCTCGAGGGGCAAGAATTTGCGGTCGAAACGCGTACATCTGCTGTTTCGGTTGAAGTGTGAAAACCTGTATCACTGTTATAAAAGTGGCTATATATTGTTCCAATTATTATGATTAACTTTTTCAAGACAGTTTCCAATGAATACATGACCTACGGTCTCAAGGATGTCAGATTTTGGAAGGCCACTTCGACGTTTTGGATCTAATTTCTGACGCGCTTTTTAACACGCGCCCCGCTGGGGTGCCAGATTCGCCCTCGATAACACAGAAACGAAGAGCCGCAGAACAACGACATTTACAGTAGCCTATCCCTGCTCAATTTTACGCACCTGACCAAGTCAGGTCATATCAGGTCAAGGAGCTATTTAAGGTCAAGCGACCTGACCTCAAAACAAAAAAGTCACAAATTTGAAGCGGCGCCTAAGGAACATCTGTCAACCGATCAGTTTCAAACTTTCATTCTAAAACAAGGTCATTAGGACCTACAAATCTGCTGTCTCGAAATTTCGATATTGTTGAGCTAAGGTGGGATTATTTTTTTGTCACCAAATTATAAGTCTATGGTGAAAAATGGAAGGGGCTCGTTTTCAGTAAACACTGAATACATAAGCCTGAAAATCCTCAAACCGTGTATTCTTATCACTACATTGATCACAAAGTCGAGCTTCCATCTCACCTCTCAAAGCTCATGTGAGGTCAGAAAAGCATACAGTGATTATTTTGCCAATACTTTCCCACTGAATTGAGATAAAGCTTCCATTTTGCTTTCATTGTGCTTATATTGTCACGGGGAATCGATTGATATGCAGCATGACCATTGGACCAAGTCGTCAGAAAATAATTTCCGATTTTGGATTAAGAGTAGTGATTTTATTATGTCATGATATATTGCAAACATGATGCAAGCAAACAAATCCGATAAAACTACGTTTAATGGGCGCGGAACGGCCTTTTCTGAAGGCATGTTTTCAGTAGGACGGCGTTGAGGTCTCCGTTGACTTCGCAATGCATTGTTCTCAGTATCCTTGCAGCACGGTAACTTTTAGACCAGCATTAAAACGTCGGATCCATTTGCACCGGACCCGTAGCCAGGCCGGTGTTCTGGATACCCGGGCAGCTGCTGAGAGGCCAGAGCACCCTCTGGTTCTTTCCTGGTCAACTCCCGTATTGAAGCTAGATGGATTTCTCGAGTTTTGAACCTTAACAACTTTGAAAATTGTTGAGGTTTAACGACGCACCAACCTCTTGAATTATACGGTGTCCCCAACTCTCATCCTGTTGGGAGGGATAGTCAGGTTGTCCTCATTCACTGTCCCTGTCGGGGATTTGAACCCGGAACCTATGGCGCAGGATACAGATGTACTGCCTACTGCAACACAGCACCCTCCCCCCACCCGTAATAACTTTGGCTGGTCAGCTGGTTGAGCGTTTTCTCCAGTTCAACACCTCCTCAGATTTGGTTTTGGCTACGAGCGTGATTTGTATGTGAGACCTTGGAATAAGACAGTGTAGTAATGTAATAATCGAATGATCAGATTGGAGGCTGTAGGCATGCTGTCCTGCGTTATGGACATTTTGAGACACACAGTTTTGAAACGAACCGGATTGGCGACTAAGTCTATTTCTTTGCCGTATCTATTTGTCTGACGCAAGCTTAATGCTGTGAGTGTTGCCTTAATCACCATCAAATATTTGCAGATGACCTGGCAACTCGAATATCCCTTACACATTATACAATACACATCGATTCCGTTCAAGGGCACTGCCACGGAATTTTCGCCGCAACAAGCGGCGCCCAGCTCCACTGCACTAGCCACCCACCGTCTGCACTTCGTTCATTGCAATTGATACATTACGTTACTTTCGATGAATGTATTAACCTAAATAAGAGCATATTTATTTGATTCCTTTCAAATACTTCCTCAAATTAATTCCAAAATGGTCAGAGTCGTCTACAATCAGAGATAGTAACTGGATGGTTTCAATCGTTTGGACTGGAGAAGCGTGAAAACCACATGATGAACATCTGTTGGTTGAAGGCAGCTGTGCCCGGGTGCTAGTCATGAGCATCGAGAACGTCGCCACTGAGGTGGCCTGCCAAACAAAGGTACAGTCGAAACTTTAGAATTTACGTAAGTACGTACCAGTTTCAGGTTTAATCTGGTATTTGGAAGATCGGAGCCAAACGTTGTCAGGAGCCACATGTCTCCCTAATTCTTCACGTTGGAATTTTTCCATAAATTTAGTATAAGCCCGCCCTATCATTGCTAACGGCGCTCAGTGCGGGCGGCACAGCGTGCGTAAAGCACATTTACAAAATAACCGTCCATTTAAGTTCGGAGGCAAACAAATGTCTGACGTACTTTTGCAAATAAACAAAAAACCCAGAATTCTTATGGAAGCTTTGAGACATTATGTGAATATCAAGCTATAGTTTACCTCCGTCCATGTAATCTACGTAACTAGTGATTTGAAGACTCGGCATTTCAGCATCTTCTGATACAAGTTTTGGTCCACACAGAATTTCTACCCCAGAAATACCTTTCCTGTCAACCCGGAGGCGCCACCGCAGCTGTACGTCACTTTGTTTGTTTAAAAGCAACGCCTGTCTTCCCAACCATTAGTTTTCTGGTCGGATGCCAGCAGTAAGCTCTGCCTCTTGCCGTGTCCGCACAAACACCTGCTGTTCAACCAAGTCTACATGCCGTGACACAGCTAACCACTTTTCTTTGCTCTTCAAAACCTCTTTTCTTTACTTACTTTGAACATGTTTCCCAAAATGGCGCACCAACGGCGGGCCAGCAGCCTGCCCTTCGCATTGACTGATCAGACTGGCTTACGCGTGCGATGATTTTGATATTTTGTTTCGCTTATGTACAGAAAAACAGCAGTTGTTTTTCTTTAAGAGAGCTGGCCAGTGGCGGTGGAGGATCTGGATTTAATGGGGACGGGGGCACCATGGACTTTTCAACCAATTTATTTCTAGTCGACCCCATAAGGTTATTGTTTATTATTCAAACGCTTATTCGTAAAATGCGTAGAATAACACGGCAGCGTAAGTCTGCGCCTGCACGATCTTGTCCAGGAATTTGGCGTTGACTTCCTCGATCTGGTCTGGAAGCACCGTGGTGTCTAAATTGGTGAGAAATTCCAGTATAGCATCCTAGCCCATCAAGTCACCGCACTGAGTGACAATTGGTTATTGTTAAAACTCCTGATGTTGGTTATATTATAAGGTTATTGTTAAAACTCCTGATTTCAGGGGGGGGTAAGGTGCCCCAATGCCTTTCAGTTCCACCGCTTATGCAACTAGCCAGTGAGCAGCATGAAATAGAGGCACAAATATCAGGCTGCCAGCCGGTTCCCGGAGGCCACTCAAAGGCAACATTCTAAGCCGCCACTTCAACATGTCCAGAGCAACGAACCCGGCCAGCGCCAATGTGATACTTGCGCTGAAGGACAAAGTCGCGCTGCAGCAAGTGGCGCGCGGCTCATCTCATGCAGCCGTGTGTACGCAGTATGTATGTACGCACTGCTGAATCTAACTGCACGTGGACGGCCCACTTTGTTCAGGCGCCAGAGGCTTTGTGTGGCGCTGCATACCATCCCACCTCTGTCCTGGCTCGTCTCCCGTGCCGTTGGAAGCCGGACAGCGGGCAACAACTATGCGCTCACTGCTCCCCACTCCCTCCCTTCTTTCCTCTCGCCCCTATTATATTTTCAGCTGGCGCAGGTCATATTGGGTTGGGGCGGAACCAGGCGCCAATTCCTACAGTTTCACGCAGATAATCCTAAATAAAACTAGCTAAAAATTACGCGAAAATGTTCGCCTTTTCCTCCATATTATTGTTTTTAGACTGGGCTAGATTTCTTGTCGAGCCCTTACACAAGGCACGATGTGACGGTCTTCATCCCCCTCCCCACAAGACATGGAGTAGATGCCTACAAGATAGCTCGGGTCGGGGATTCGTTCGAAATTCATCTTCATTCTTAACTTACGTGGAAAAATGGCTCTCGAGTCTGGAGGCGGAATGAACCAGATCACAGTGCAAACGTCTATGTACCAGCTTGTTTCGTATGCCAATAACAAGCGTTACTTATTTTAAGACGCGCATCGACGGGGGCGGGTACCCGCCCCCTCGGGTTTTTCGGATATAGAAGAAAAACGGCGACGCGAAGCGCCGCTGTACTTGACATACCTTTTCTCTCATCATTTTTACAATTTCTGTGAATATTTTAAGGATAGGTCATCTCAGGTCAAGTCACCAGTACAGGTCAAGTGACCTGACCTAAAAAAAGTTTAAGATAGCATAAGTCGGAACAAGGTGAACTTATCCGATTAAAACTCATATCATATAATAGGCCCACCGAGTTCTCTAAGATATATTCAGATATTTTTGATATCGATGACCTAAGGTCAGGTACGAGCCATGACCTCTCCTTTGGAAATACATGGGAAAAATGGTTTTGACTGAATAACTCAGTAACGGATGGTGATAGAGCGTTTATTTTAGCTGCATTAGACTCGCCTGGTCTTTGCGGTTTTAATGATATGCATTGTATATAATTTGACCTTGTCAAATCCTTGATTTGAAATAGAAAGGTCAAATCATATATCATTCGATTTGGCTTGCTGAGAGGATTCATACAGTTCAAATCGTTTTGTTCCATCACTATTTGTTCAGATGTAATGCCCAAAAACTTCATTTTCATGTTATCCCTATGACGGCATGTTTTGACCTCTAGTGACCTTAAATGTGACCTGACAAAAAAGGTTCAAATATTTTCGATGGAGAAGTGGATGGGCTACCCAACGCCGTTTACCGTTTTCGCTACCTAGCGTGGTTCTTGAGATCTTAGGGGGGGCCGTGTAACCGCCCCCCCCGTCAAAGCGAAGGTGGCTCAGACCTCCGTTAATGCGCGTGTTAAAGACCGCGACTCTTCTTCACGCAGCATACATTTTGCTGGTGTTTGGTCATTGGGTTAGCGCGTGCGCAATTCAAACACACCACTCCCAGGCGTCGCGCGTTTCAAATTCTGACTTATCCATGATTATTGCTATCTTAGCCTTTAGGGCCATTTTAAAAATCCTTCAAATTTGCTTTCAAAGTCGGACCTGTATTGTGAGATCACCACAACCACGAGGTCGTACCGGTTCATTTGCATTGTAGACCGAATAGGAAGTGACCTCTTAGCTTCATACAATCAGGATTATGTGATAAGGCTTTCACGCTCTCTCGTCATCATGAGTTTCAAGACCAGATGTCACAGGTCCAGGTCATACCAGCATTTTCAAGAATGTTGACCCCAGTGCTTCCGCTCTTGTGCCATTCCCCACTATGACGTATATAGTATGATGTCATAGTTGTTACTTGACGTCCAGATCAAGGTCACATGTCAAGGTCAAAGGTCACGAGTCAAGTTCAAACATTTATTTCTTACCCAATGAAAACTATAGAGTGCATACAGGAAGAAGAGTACATTACGAGAATATATCATATTGTGACGTTACTCGCCAACGACATTGGATGATATTGGTGCCAATGTATTTATGGGGATATCTTACGGAAATTCCCGTCATGACTTTGGTCTGATTTGAGTGTACTCGTGACTTTTCTTGGCCAGTTACTGTATTTTCCGATAGGTCCCCAGCACGAGCAAGATTGGACATTATAACCTCGTTTGATGTTGTAGGTATTGACCTAGATCAATGAAGTTGGCTATAACGTAGATCACTATAGCCCTTACGCACATTCAAACTTGGGTTTTCCTAAACCCCTATGGTCTTAAATCCTTAACACGCGCCATGCTGGGGGGACGAAATTATGTTTGTTTTCTTTATTTGCACTGTAGCTGACCATTCCGCACAAAATGGGTTATTCAGAGGTCATTTTCATACACACCAGAATGCCTTATCAAAAGAATAGGTAAACAATTAGAGGTAAAAAGCACCCTAATTAAAAACAAAACAAACCAGGTAAATCGTGCCCATTCAAATAATAAAGACACAACAGCTGCCAACTATCAATAGATAACAGCACGCATACATCAGCTCCCATTCACGATATTCATAGCTAACCTTTTAAAAGAAGAATAGCTTAGCGTGTTCCAGTGACATCATAATAACGATTAAAAAGGTTTCCTGCACGATAAGAAAATGTCCTTTCACCGTGGTTACTCCGAGGCCTCTCTTAAAAACAGATGGTCTGATAGGCGTTACATCGCGATTGAAACGGAATTTGGGCGACAATATTGATGGCTCGCCGTTCACAAATAATTTGTACAATAAACATAAATCGAATTACTCGACAACGATGGGATATAACCCGAGCCGAAAAGTTTAAGACTTTTTGAATTTTGTGCAGCATGTCCGCGGATGTACCACCATACGCTTGCACACAGCACCGCAAATGAGAGAATACAAGAGAATCAATTATTCTAGGTATAACACAACGTGGTAGCAAATGTCTGGCGAGCAGCAGTCCAATCAGTGCACCAAAGCAGCGATCCGACATGTGCTTTATATGTGGGCTTCAGGAGAGGTTGCAATCTGTGATGACAACCAGGTTCTTAACATTGCCGATAGATTACAAAGTCTCCCCTATAAACATGACATCAGCAGGTTCAGAAATGAAAGCAAATTCACCTCCCCCTCCTGGTTTTCCCCAGATCACGCAAAAACGAAGAGACGCAGAACAACGCAACTTGCAGCACCTTATTCCTTATCAGTTTCACGCATTTGACCATTTTTTTAGATCAGGTCATGACAGATCAAGGAGCCATTTAAGGTTAAGCGACTTGACCTACAAAACCAAAATCATGAGTTTAAAGTGGCACCTAAGGACCATCTGCCAACTGATCTCTTTCAAACTTTTGCAATATGATAAGGTCATTGGGGCCTAAAAATCTGTTATCTATGAATTTTCATATCATTGAACTAAGAGGGGATACATTTTTTGGTCACCCCATTATAAGCCTATAGTGAACAAGAAAAGGCTCGTTTTCAGTAAATGCTCGATATATCAACTTTGAAATCTTCAAACTGTACATTTTTATCACAGTCTTGACCACGAAGTTGAGTTTTTGACCATCTGACCTATCAAAGGTCATGTGAGGTCACATTAGCTGCCCCGGTAGCTCAGTTGGTAGAGCGTTCGGCTCGGGCCCGCTGCTCAGAAGCATGCAGTGGCAGTGCATGTCCAGGCTTGGGATCGGTTCCCCTGAAACGCTCCGGCGCTCAATAATTTGCCCGACGTAGCTCGGCTGGCAACCGACTGGTGAGAGGGTGACCTGAGCGGGGCGGTCGTCCCTGTGCTTTGTGGGACGTTAAACTTTGGCTTCTTAATTATCCCTTTATTGTGGGAGTTGCTCGTTCGGGTGGTGGGGTCGGGGCCTCCGTGACAAGTCCCTTGAGTACTTAAGTGAGACTTTGACTCTAGCAGCCATACTAAGAACAAGTTGGAAAAAATTAATTTAAAAAATAGCATACAGTGGTTATTTGCCGAATAATTTCGCAGGGAATTTAGATAAAGTTTTAATTTTTATCGCATTACGCTTGCCTTGTCAGGGTCACATGTCCATACTGTGTCACTATGTGACCCTGACTTAGCTCAATGTCAGGTCACTCACCAGTTGACCTAGCAATGCCATATTATACATCATTTGAATTGTCACGATCAGAGGAATTCGTCGATTATGCCTAACGATTTGCTTTAGCTCTGCTGAGTAAGTGTCTAGAAAGAAAATGTACACTACCCTGCTGTAAGCCTGTGGAAGCTTCCTTGACCGCTGCTGACCTCAATATTGACTAGACACAAAAATAGTTATTCAAATTTTATTTGCCTCGTCAAAAGCTTTTGAACGCCAATCATAATTTACTGTAGCTTTCCTAGGAAATGAGAAACGGAGGGCGGTGAAATACTCCCCCGGGGTGCGTCACGCCAGGAATTCTAGCGGGGTGTGCCTTAAGGAGGAGATACTTTAACCCGCGCCCCGGTGGATCTCCGAGCCACCTTCGCCCCGGTGGGGAGGTCTTTGAACACCCCCTCAAACTTTGCCCCTATGCAAGATAGATAAAACAATGCGAACGATGGTAGATAGCTCGTACAAACTCTTGAAGAAACTATAACAGACACTTTTTGGCCTAGGTCAATGTTGAGCTCATGACAGGTCAAAGAAAGTGAGCTTACTAGTTCACTAGAAAGTAAGTTTACTAGATATTTTTGGCTCTAGTGTCTGACAGAGTTGAGTTAGAATCATTTTTAGCCACCATTCGCTTCCTCTCGTTAGGGGAAATCGAATGTAGTATAATATGACCATACTAGGTCAAAACACAAACAGGACCTGACCTCAGGTAAGGTCAAGGCCGCTTGATGACCTAACTTAGTAAATATGTATTTCAATCGACTCACGATAGCAATTTGAATGTAATGATATCAAAATAAAAGCTTTATCATCATTTCATGCAAAGTTATTGACCTAAGTCTGAAAACTGTTAAATAGACCAAGATGGCCTCTTAAAAGGTCAACAATTTTAACACGAACTTGGAAAGGGGCCCAAGATTCTACGATATGGAGAACATAATCATTAGAGAATATAATCACTGGAGAATATATCATTTGGGGTAGTGCCTAAAAAAACTCAACTAGAGAGATTAGACAAAATTCAATATAAGTTTCGTATCTAGCTAGCCTCACACGCACACTCCTCTTGGTCTTCAGAATATCTTTCCTACTCGGAAACTCTTGTTCACTTCAAGGTATCGAGCCTGGCGAGCAGACGGGTCCAATACGATATTCTATTCATCCATACGATTTTAACTGGAATTTTGACTGCGCCTGTCTATTCGGATGTTTCCCCTTACACATCCCAACTAGGATTAAGAGAGCATCGGCAAATAGTTTGTTGCACATTCCACTTGCAGGGATAGAGACAGTAAAACGCGGGTTGCTTTGCCGAGCCGCGACAAACACACACATATTTGTTCTCTCCCGGCCTCAATCTGACTTCTTTCACGATTCTCCTTCTGCTTTTAAACCCCGAGTAAAACAAAATTATATTAAGCAACTGACGAGCTAGGCATTTGTCTTGATATCTATGTATGTATGTACTTGTATGTTCGACAATGTATCCAAACGAGATGAGGTGTAATTGGGTGACGCACGATAACCTGTTGCTTATCAACTGCAATAAATAAATACATAAATAAATAAAGGCCAATTTCTGTTTTTCTAATGTATTTCCGTTGGAGAGGTCATGGTTTGTACTTGACCTTAAGTCATCGATATAGAAAATCACAGAATACATGTTTTTTTTTTTTACATGAAATTCTATTGCTAGAAAAGGTCCGCCACCCATTTAATCGGGTAGCCAGGCGTGCCCCCTCCGCGATCCCAACGACAACAGTACCCTTACGTTAACACCACCAGAACATAAAATATTACAAGTCGCGGCACGCCCTGCTAGGAAAAAGAAAGTAACTTAGAGAAAGCATAATAAATATCAATACTATTAGTAAAAACTGCCAGTAGTAGCTCCCTGTAAATATACAGGGAGCAGGAATACAGGTCTATTTAGGTTAAATGCACAATAATTTAGCTCATTACCGGTTAGATTGTTAGTCTTTTTCCAAACGGGACTACCCAAAACTGGAGATTCGTGTTAGCCCCTCCGAGATTCTGGCGAAAAGATAGAGGCCTAGTAACATTCGCCAGAGAACTCGGAAGACAGTAAGCAAATTAAGGCAGACATGCAGGCATAGGCAAGCAAGCAAGCAGTCAAACTAGCAAGCAAGCGCAGCAGGGAGTCAGACGCACGCACGCACGCACGCACGCACGCACCACGCACGCACGCACGCACGCACGCACGCACGCACGCACGCACACACACACACACACACACACACACACACACACACACACACACACACACACACACACACACACACACACACACACACACACGCACACGCACACGCACACGCACACGTACACACGCACAACGTCCATGCAACATGCACAACGCCCATGCAACATGCACAACGTCCATGCAACATGCACAACGCCCATGCAACACGCACAAACCTACACATATACACTAGGAAGCATTTATTGGGACACAATTACAGTCTTCAATGTGCAGCCCCATTACCAAGGTTCACATGTCTTCCCCCACTATAAATTTCACGGCCATGGTCACGTTGGTTACTAATTATTTGTTCTATATTTGGCAAGGAAGATATCCCTTACATGTTTTTTTAGTGTGTTTTTGTTTAGGGGTACATCTTCCGTAGTCCTAAATTTGGCACATAAAGTTTTATTCCAAATTTCTGGTGCAGAACATGTAATAGAAAATTTTCTGTAATTTGTGGTGGCTAAAGGTACTTCAAAATGTTGTACTAGTCTAGTGTTATTTGCTCGGTGGAGTTGAAACATTGAAGACATCACAGTTGGCATCGTACCATTCAATACATTTGATAGAATAACTATTTTTTGTTGCGATACTAGTTCTGGAAACTTCAGAATTTTTAGCTCAAGAAATAGTTCATTCGTTGGATAGTAAAAGGGTTTCTTCGTTATAATTCTAACTGCTCGTTTTTGAAGTTTAATGATTTTATCTAGTCTGGATTCATAATTACTACCCCAGACAAGCGCGCAATAATTTAAATGTTGTAGCACATAGTGGGCCCATTATGTGGTATAGGTTTAAATCCGATAGATTCACCATTTCTTACTTCATTTCTTACTTATGCCACCTTAAACATGTTTTTGAGTTGAGGCCACTTGACCTGCAATAGTGACCTGACCTGAGATGGCCCAGCCCTAAAATTTTAGGGATAGTTGCAGAATTGATCAAGCATAAGGTGTGCCAAGTACAGCGGCGCTTTGCGCCGCCGTTTTTTCGTGCTGCCGGAAAAACCCGAGGGGGTGTTCAAACACTCCCTCCGGGGCGAGGGTTAAGGCTCCTCTCCAATGCGTGTTGACGCCAGGACCTTCTTCACTGTGCTTGTTAAGCCTAATTAACCCTCCCCAATAAAACTATCATTAATAGTCAAATTGTGCATACAAAATGTTCATAACTAAGCCTGCATTTATTACATTTCTTCTTTTCCTACCAATGATTTTTAGGGGAGCTTTCCTAGTTAAATTCTCCTTTCGTATTGGGTATCTAATCGCCATGAATACCCAAGACGATGAAAAAAACCTGCATTTTCGATGGCATAAAATCCGATGTTGCACCAATATAAAGTAATTTGTTAATTGTTGGAACACAACATTGTCATCTATCTTTCATCGATAAAGTCCTATCATGTTCACATTGGCCGAGCAATGAATATGGATGGTCCTTACCAAAGTCAAGCTGTCTTCGGGGCCGTGATGCTGCCCCGAACTGGGCCGTGTCAGCCAGTCCCTCCTGGGAATGTAATCCTATTTTGTCTGCTCCGGCCAACACTGCTCCGGTAGATAAGTATTATATTGGGGACATCTAGGCATAGCCACCATGCAGGGCTATTAAAAATGAAAGAAATAATACATGAGAAAGGAAAAAACCATATCTAGAGCCATGACATGTATTAATTCAGTCATACACAGACAAAGAAAAAGGATGGCACGGGGTTAAGGAACGATGAGTGCGGAGGGGGCAGCTCACAACCCGCCATCTCATCCTGAAAAACCTTATTGGCAATCAGACAGCCGATTTTGATAACCTTTTTGGCTTCAGCTCAGAACTTTCAGCGTTCTCGATATCAAAACTGAATACACTGCTTAAAATTATTCTATATAGTAAATAAATACATCTAAAAGCTCTGATACCAGCATCAAACTACATCTCGCATGCCACACGAAAGCCAAGATGTTATATTAGTTTTCAGGGTCTCTCAGAAGAACAATAATCTTATCCAGAACACACAAAACTGTTTATAAACGGTTCTTCTAAGCATTATCAGCCCTCTTACGGGGAGGGGGGTGGATTTTCGAAAATCATTCGGGGTACCCAAATTTGGAACAACACCAATAATCAACACGAAAAAAACAGATAAAATGATATTATCTTTCTTTTAAGCCCCGGTACAGGCCTGCTGGAGAAAGTAAAACCAGTTTACAGTACTAAATGTGATAAAAATAAAATGTATGGGAATCTTTAACACTATCTCAAAATTTGATCAGGGTGCCCAGGCTGGTCCAAAGAGATATAAATACACACCCCTGTTCTTGTGAAAGCAGCTAAAAGGTCCTTCACTAAGACTAGTATTTGTTGTTCAATGAAGTGCCCGAGCTTTAAAACATCTACTTTTATTTGGGGCAAACATGCAGCACTGGAAAATCATCCTCACATAGGCACCTCACATAAGAAACGCTAACTTATTGGGTGTTGACAAATGATTGTAGAGCTCGCCGAACTGATCCAGTAGTATTTCGAAGTTAGGAATCAATTATTCCTCTTGCATTTGTTGTAAGTAATTCAAGAAACATCCTGAGACCCTATCCACGTTAACGTTTTCGGCATGTTTGTAGGTAAGATTGAACATTGCAATTGTATCAGGGCATTCCATGTGTTGTCTGTCTACTCTGCACCGCGAGCGATACACTCCCGCAACTGTCTGTCTACTCTGCACCGCGAGCGATACACTCCGCAACTGTCTGTCTACTCTGCACCGCGAGGGATACACCCCCGCCACTGTCTGTCTACTCTGCACCGCGAGCGATACACTCCCGCAACTGTCTGTCTACTCTGCACCGCGAGCGATACACTCCGCAACTGTCTACTCTGCCCCGCGAAGGATACACTCCCGCAACTGCCTGTCTACTTCTGCACCGCGAGGGATACACCCCCGCCACTGTCTGTCTACTCTGCCCCGCGAGCGATACACTCCCGCAACTGTCTGTCTACTCTTCACCGCGAGCGATACACTCCCGCAACTGTCTACTCTGCCCCGCGAAGGATACACTCCCGCAACTGTCTGTCTACTCTGCACCGCGAGGGATACACCCCCGCCACTGTCTGTCTACTCTGCACCGCGAGCGATACACTCCGCAACTGTCTGTCTACTCTGCACCGCGAGGATACACCCCCAACGTCGTCACTCTGCACCGCGAGGATACACCCCCGCCACTGTCTGTCTACTCTGCACCGCGAGCGATACACTCCCGCAACTGTCTGTCTACTCTTCACCGCGAGCGATACACTCCCGCAACTGTCTCTACTCTGCACCGCGAAGGATACACTCCCGCAACTGTCTGTCTACTCTGCCCCGCGAGCGATACACTCCCATAACTGTCTGTCTACTCTTCACCGCGAGCGATACACTCCCGCAACTGTCTACTCTGCACCGCGAGGGATACACCCCCGCAACTGTCTGTCTACTCTGCACCGCGAGGGATACACCCCCCGCCACTGTCTGTCTACTCTGCACCGCGAGCGATACACTCCCGCAACTGTCTGTCTACTCTGCACCACAAAGGATACACTCCCGCAACTGTCTGTCTATTCTTCACCGCGAGCGATACACTCCCGCAACTGTCTACTCTGCCCCGCGAAGGATACACTCCCGCAACTGTCTGTCTACTCTGCACCACGAAGGATACACTCCCGCAACTGTCTGTCTATTCTTCACCGCGAGCGATACACTCCCGCAACTGTCTACTCTGCCCCGCGAAGGATACACTCCCGCAACTGTCTGTCTACTCTGCACCGCGAGGGATACACCCCCCGCCACTGTCTGTCTACTCTGCACCCGCGAGCGATACACTCCCCCAACTGTCTGTCTACTCTGCACCGCGAGGGATACACCCCCGCCACTGTCTGTCTACTCTGCACCGCGAGCGATACACTCCCGCAACTGTCTGTCTACTCTTCACCGCAAGCGATACACTCCCACAACTGTCTACTCTGCCCCGCGAAGGATACACTCCCGCAACTGTCTGTCTACTCTGCACCGCGAGGGATACACCCCCCGCCACTGTCTGTCTACTCTGCACCGCGAGCGATACACTCCCGCAACTGTCTGTCTACTCTGCACCGCGAGGGATACACCCCCGCCACTGTCTGTCTACTCTGCACCGCGAGCGATACACTCCCGCAACTGTCTGTCTACTCTTCACCGCGAGCGATACACTCCCGCAACTGTCTACTCTGCACCGCGAAGGATACACTCCCGCAACTGTCTGTCTACTCTGCCCCGCGAGCGATACACTCCCACAACTGTCTGTCTACTCTTCACCGCGAGCGATACACTCCCGCAACTGTCTACTCTGCCCCGCGAAGGATACACTCCCGCAACTGTCTGTCTACTCTGCACCGCGAGGGATACACCCCCGCCACTGTTTGTCTACTCTGCACCGCGAGCGATACACTCCCGCAACTGTCTGTCTACTCTGCACCGCGAGCGATACACTCCCACAACTGTCTGTCTACTCTGCCCCGCGAGCGATACACTCCCACAACTGTCTGTCTACTCTGCACCGCGAGCGATACACTCCCGCCACTTGTCAGCGCACACCACGAACAGACGATTTCCGGCCGGAACTATAGTGGCTCGGACGCCGCACGGGCGCACGCGCCGCACTCCCATCCGATACGAAGTCTCGGTTTCATTGGGAAACCGAAACTTATTCTCCTAGCTCTCTTGAATGAACCCTTACATCAACATTGCACGTGCCAAGACCCACGGGAACTTCTCCTATTAGTTCTCCTCGCAAATACTTATATGAAATATTTGTCATTGTCATCAAAGTGCTAAGTACTGAATCTTACGAAAAAAACACTTGTATTCACCTCATTACAGAATGTTACAGCGGAGTTCTTATGAGGCGGTTTTGGGGTGCTGGACATAAGCTTGTGTTGCGGTACAGTCTACTGACACTTATGTGTATTGCGGTACAGTCCGATGTCAGGAGCTACATCGTAGTGCAGCCTATGCTAAACTTCCCTCGCGCCAGGAGAGATATCGACTCTGCAGGTGCTGAGGGTAATCTTATGAGCAGCCTCACAGGGTCACCCTAACCTTTATTGTCCGTTGAGTATTCGTGATGCAGTCCTTGTCTGGTGATTAACACGCGCAGTAACGGGGGTCATAGCCACCTTGGCTTTGACGGGGAGGTACCTGCCCCCTAAGATCTCGGGAACCACGCTAGGTAGCGAAAAACGGTCAATTGCGTTGGGTAGCCCATCCACTTCTCTATGTAAAATATTCAAAATTTTTTTGTCAGGTCACATTTAAGGTCACGAGAGGTCAAACCATGCCGTCATAGGGATAAATGTAAATGCATGTTTTCCGTCATTCCATCTGAACAAGTAAAGATAGAGCAAAACGACTTAAACCCTATGAATCCTCGCAGCAAGCCGAATCGAATGATATATCATTTGACCTTACTAGGTCAAATTAAGGATTTGACCTGACCTGAGGTCAGGTCAGGGTCAAATTATATAAAATGCATATCATTGGAAGCAAAAGCAAGGCGAATCTAATGCAGCTAAAATAAACGCTCTATCACCAGCCGTTACTGAGTTATTCAGTAAAAAAAACTTTTTCACATGTATTTCCCATGGAGAGGTCATGCCTCGTATCTGACACATTTTAGAGAACTTGGCGAGCCCATTATGTGATGTGAGTTTCAATCGGATACGTTCACCCTGTTCCGACTTATGTTATCTTAAACTTTTTTTGAGGTCAGGTCACTTGACCTGTACTGGTGACCTGACCTGAGATGACCTAACCTTAAAATTTTCACAGAAGTTTTAAAATTATAAGAGAAAAGGTATGCCAAGTACGGCGGCGCTACGCGCCGCCTTTTTCTCCTCTTTCTGAAAACCCCGAGGGGGCGGGTACCCACCCCCGTCAATGCGCGTGTTAAAAGGTCAAATGCCTAGTGCACTGTTGTGTGCCATAAGCCATTGATCCTGGGATTTACAGCACAGGAGATTAATGAGACGTTACCCTACTGTCGTTACATCGAATGGCGAGGCATCATTGCCCCTTCATTCCAGCACGTGAAGAGGGAGACAGCGTGCAGAGGTGTAGAAAGTATGCTGACTGCCACAAACTCAGTGGACGTATACATCAGTGGCCGATCCGGGAATTCAATGGGGGGGGCTCAAGCCTCACCCGTCAGTACCTAAGCCAATCCATCGTCTATCATTAACAATAGTGGCTCGGAAATTTTGGGGGACTTGAGCCCCTTGCCCCCTTTGGATCCGAAACTGAATTACAGCATAGAAATGGTAACACAGGTGTTTCCTTTTTTCGGAAGGAGCATTTCGAATTATGGGTCCCTCGTATCAACAAAAGGGACACAAATGCCAACAATCTGTTTGGTCAAAGACGCATTGACGTCGAAAACGGGGAGAGGGGGAAGTGGAGATCAATCCTCTAGCTCTCGAATCAGAAAAGGAAGCTTTGACAAACAATTTTGGATCTTAATCTAGTTTTGTTTGCAGCCTTCCCCTATTACCTGCATGGATTAGACCAACATGTGCACTTTAGGTAGCGTTTACAGAGACGTCCCAAATGTTTGAAATTCGCCTGCCACCCCGAATTATCACCTGTCCGCGTCTGTCCTCCTTCAAGCAAAAATACCGAGGCAACGACCCTGCATAGACGTAAGATTATGTCCATGGGCCCAATAGGTATAGAGGTATTGAAATTCTGATGCCAAAGAAAGATCAGGCGCAATCAAACTCTTACCGTAGCTTTATGCAGTTCAGGTTCCTGTGTGTTGCTTACTGAGCTCCATAGACTTAAGGTCCGCCGGCTCTACGTTATCGTATCTACACATGTTTTTTAGTGGCCTTCCTACGATCAACCAACGCACACTGGGGTAACCGGGCTTCGAAATAGGCCAAAACCTCGTAATTAAAAAAATACTTTGATTAGATAGAGTTTTTATGCTCAAATGAAAGCTGTTGCTCTGAACTTCATTTCCCAGCCACAAAACATTGGATATCTACACCAGGTCACATCAGATAAACTAGTTTTCAAGGCTTATAGATGTCGGAATTTGGTTTCGTTCTTTCCAGTTTTGCAGACATTCAATGAGACAGAATCAGATAAGGTGGGTCCAGTGACGATTAAAATGTAAGAAAAAAGTATTACTTAAAAAACCGATCCGACATATTCAAGGGCATCATAGGTCAGTGGTCTTGCTGAGCCAGTGGCGTAGCCAGGATTCGGCCAAAGGGGGGGTCCGACTATCGTCGGGGGGCCCTCCAGGCCGGGGGGCCACCTTAGTAGTCGGGGCCCATCTCCTATATGTGTCGTATAATATTTTGGCATTATAACATTTACACGACGGAAATTTTTCTATCCATTTTTAAGTGTTTGTTACTATTTTGTTTATAGTTTGATTTTTCTCGATCCGACCAAGTGTTGGTAAATTTAGGTCACCAAATATTAAGACTGGCCCATACCTATATGACAGCGTGGCTATAATAACAGTTTTGTGGCACATTTCGGTAATCAAATGTTGCTGCGTGCATGATGTTAAACCTGAATTTACCTCAATTCACTCTGCATCACAAGAGGCAAGGGGCAAGGTGATAGCCAGATACTGTAGCACTGGAGAAAAAAGCATGCAATGAAAGGTCCAGACGAACAAATTTGCCAGAGCAAGATGGTAAAATGGGGCAAGACACGGCTCTGTAAAGGCGCGGTGCTGTTAATAAATAAGCTTTCAAGCAGATAATTTTGTCATTCATACCAATGCAGAAGCATAACTACACCAATTTAATGAAAATACCTCACTCCATACACCTGGGACGGATCCAGCACTTTAATAAGGGGGGCAAAGCCATGAGGGGGGCCTACCTGACGTTAGAGCGCAGCCTGCAATATCATAAAGTGCACCTTTCCGAGACTAAATTTGGCTGTTTTGGATGTCAATTAAAGCACTGCCCAATAACAAAAACAAATAAAAATTCTGGTATTAGCTCAAGATGACCAATCAAAGGTGGCGTGTTCAGTCTTTTAGCTTCAGCCTCGAGAATTGGCAACGAACACATCTAATCAAATTTGAAATTTATCTGGTACGTGAATACTGAAAACCCGACGTTCTTAACTTTCCCGCAGAGTTGTACCGGAGAGTTCACACACACCGCGAAGCTTCCCCGAAGTCATATATGCAAAACATCTACAATAGAAGAATTGTAGCCTTATATGTCTTCCTGACGCACAGGGGTGTAATTTTCTATCTCTTTGGGGGTGCCCGAGCACCCCAATCCTAAGTCGAGCACCCCCCAATCATGTGCTGAGCACCCCCAATGCATGTGCCGCCCCTGGCTTATCATCGCTTCCCTGAAGGGTGTCACTCTATCTTATCACTGCCATCCTGATTCGTGCCGCCCCTGTCAAGTTTTTCCCGTCCCGGGTTCATTACTTCCACTCTGATTGGTTCCACTTCTAGCTAATCAATGCCACCTGACTTATCCTTTCCCCTGATTTATGACCCTACATCACTGCCACCCCCCGCCTGATCACTGTCGTCATCAATTAATCACTGCCCCCCCTCTGGATGATTACTGCCGCCTTTTGTTCATCACTGATCAGCTGGCTGATCACTGACACCCCTGGTTTAATACTGCCGCCTTGCTTCATGCCGCCCCTGGCTAAACACCCCGGTTTATTTCAACACCCGTATACTTGCCCCTCCTGGTTAGTCACTGTCGCCCACCGAATCATCATTGCCGCCCCTGGCTGATCACCGCCGACCCCTGACTGATAACTGCCGCCCCCTGGCAGATCAATTCCGCCCCTTGGCAGATCACTGCCGCCCACTGACTGATAACTGCCGCCCCCTGACTGATCACTACCGCCCCCTGGCTGATCACTGCCGCCCCTGACTGATAACTGCCGCCCCTTGACTGATAACTGCCGCCCCTTGGATGCTAACTGCCGCCCCTGGCTGACTACTGCCGCCACCTGGCTGATTATTGCCACCCCTTGGCTGATCACTGCCGCCCCTGGCTAATCACAGCCGCCCCCTGGCTGATCATTGCCGCCTCCTGACTGAAAACTGCCGGCCCGTAGCTGATAGCTGCCGCCCCAGCGGATTGATAAGTGCCACCCCCTGGCTGATAACTGTTGCCACTGACTGATAGCTGCTGCCGCTTGACTGATAAATTCCGCATCTTGGCTGCTAACTGCCGCCCCTTGCTGATAACTGCCGCACCTTGGTTGATAACTGCGGCCCTTGACTAATCACTTCCCGCCCTTGGCTGATCACTGCCGCCCCTGACTGATAACTGCGGCCCCCTGGCTGATAACTGCCGCCCATGGCTGATAACTGCCGCCCCTGGTTCATCACTGCCGTCTCCCGGGGCAGTGAGCATGTTGGGGATATCTGGGCAGTGAGCGTTCTGGGGGAGCATCCTTCTGTGGATATCACTACTATCATGTTATATGTGAGCAGCGTTATTTTAATGTCATATATTCATCCTAGTAGTCTCAGATTTCACATAACGTCGAGTTTCATGTTACCTATAGTCTCTGACTTTGGTATATGGTGTGAAATTGTCTGTCATTTTTTCAGTATTTGTATTTCATTTCATTTATCTAACAATTATCAATTATCTAACAACAAATTCTTAAGCTCCCCGTTTCTTAATCTCAGTATTGTTTGGATTAATTCTAGAAAAGTGGTCCTGGAGAAGCTCCTTACAACCTTGAGCTTTATGATAACGAAAACATTTTCTAATGTTCGTATAGAAAAACTTATAAAAATATTAAAAAAACAAGCATTTCAAGACGCAATTCAAGTTTTTGAAAACTTCTATGTTTTGAGACCTCTCCAAGCTCGTAAAACTCATCCAAGAACGTCACTCTTTTTATAGTAACAGGTAAAAAACACACAAACGCTTCCAGTGGTGCAAAGTTTTGCCGCATTGCAGTGTGCTGCAATGCGGCTCGATTGCAGTACCCGCATTGAGTGGAAGCGTTTCCCTTCCGTCCAATTTGGCGCTCGTGAGGTCTGAACTGGCGCAGCTCCTGAGCGGGGTTGCAAGGTTGCCGTGTTTCTGCTGAAGGTTGGGTGATTATGAGTCGAAGAATATCAAACCTCACGTCGTGGGGGTTCAAGGGCTACGATTCTGTGAATTAGATTTTTTCATTTCGATGAGCTGCCTCTTAACGCACTAACACTGAGCTTGCCTTGTAACGCTACGCTAACATGGTCGTAGTATAATAATGCTGCTATGTATATGCAATTTCATTGAACACTATTGTAACGTGGCACTACCCTTAACCGATGCCCGGTCATTTCTTGGATCGCCCATTATAAGTCGGTGAGAAATTGCAGATGTTTCTTACAGTGAGCATTAATGGAATCCAACTAAATGCCTTGAGGTCACACTTTGTCATGATGATTTCTGGTTGTTTAATTTAAAATTGTGTATTTGGCAAATTATAAATCATTTAAGCTCTCTTCAATGGCTTGTCGGGCAGTAGTGATCACGCGCCCCACTAGGGGGCGAACTTCACCTCCTACTATTTTTCCCAAATAACGCAAAAAAGGAGAGCTGCAGAACAACGAAACTTACCGTACCTTATTCCTCATTAATTTTACGCATCTGACCAAGTTTTTTAGATTAGGCCATATCAGGCCAAGGAAATATCCAAGGTCAAGCGACCCGACCTCAAGACCTAAAATCGCGAGTTTGAGGCGGTGCCTAAGGAACATCAGCCAACCGATCAGTTTGAAACTGTCACAATATAATGAGGTCTTTAGGGTAAAAAACCTGCTATCTCAAAATTTGGACATTGTTGGCCCAAGGTGGGGTCAATTTTTTCGTCAACCCATAATAAGTATATTGTGAAAAATAGAAAAGGCTCATTTTCCGTAAATACTGGATAGAAAAAGCTGAAAGTCCTTAAACCGTTTATTCTTACCACGATCTTGACCATCAAGTTGAGTTTTTAACCAGCTGACCTCTCAAAGGTCATACCAGGTCACAGGAGCATAAGTGATTGTTCTGCCAATAACTTCTCACTGAATTGAGATAAAACGCTTTATTTTGCTTGCACTGTGCTTATATTGTCACGAGGAGTCGATTGATATGCAACATGACCATACCAGGTCACTCTGTGACCCTGACCTAGCTCGAGGCCATGTCATTTTCACAATTTGACCTAGCAAAGTCATATCAAAGATCATTCGATTCCCCACGATGAGAAAAATTCAATGGCGTGACCTGGCATGACCTTTGAGAAGTCAGATGGTCACAGGAGCATAAATGATTGTTCTACCAATAACTTCTCGCTAAATTGAGATAAAGCGCTTCTATTTTGCTTGCATTATGCTTATATTGTCACGAGGTGTCGATTGATATGCAGCATGACCATACCAGATTACTCTGTGACCCTGACCAAGCTCGAGGTCAGGTCATTTTCACAATTTGACCTAGCAAGGTCATATAAAGTATCATTCGATTCCCCACGATGAGAGAAATCCAATGGTGCATAAATATTTGCTCTAGCTTTGCTGAGTAAAAATCTAGAGGGGGAAACGTACACTGCCCCGTTGTAAGCCTATTGAACCTTCTTTGACCTCTGCTGACCTCAATATTGACCTGACAAAAATACCTCGCATAATATCTCTTTGTATTGTCAAGAGCTTTCCAAAAATATCTGTAATTCTTTATTTAGCCTTCCTAGGAAATACGATACGAAGGGGGCGAAATACGCCCAACAGCGGGGCGCGTCACGCCAGGGACCTCAGCGAGGAGCGAATTAAGACTTGGTACTGAATAATCACTTCGACGTTGCCATGTTCGTTCTATCGTTGGATGCGGGAGTTGATTTGCTTTGTGATCACACGGGATCACTCACTGGCCGACTTTAACCTAGCCTGGGTTATACTGTCTTTACTGTTCGACCAAACGGCTTCGTGTTATATATCATTCCACAGGGCCTGACGAGAGGATCATGTTATGCTGGTGTCTTTTTTACGTGTGAGCTCAATCAAAAGCTGGGTCATTCCACCATAAATCGACCAAGGCATAAAACCCTACTATTTTTAATTTCCTCCCAAATTGGTATATGGGGACTCACAAGGGCATAGAATCCATCCATGGCACCCAATTTTTTTAAATTGTAGCATCGGTAGAAGGCAAACACGGACACAAATACGGAACACTTGGCGGAGGCCCGGCAGGTCGGGGACGCATCCCGGCAGGTCGAGCGGGCCCCAGCGGTCTACCGGGCCGACGCCACCGCGCACCGGCGGCCGCCGGCACCATTTCAGGTCGGCCGCAGAGCGGAGGCGCCGACAGAGGTCGGGCGAGACGGAGACTCAGCCCGCCCGGCCGACAGGCCCACAGCGACCCACAGGGGGCGGCACAGCCTCGCCCCAGCCGCCAAGCGCAGGGCACGGGACCCCACTCTAGGCGCCAAAACATAGTTTGATTTGTTAGCAAGATGGAAGGACAGGGTTAATTAGTTGGTTAGGGCATACAGCAGCAGTAAAGGCAAGTGGATAGTCAGAGGGGTGAACAGCACATTAAGACGAATAAAGATTTCGACAGGGGTGTCGGTGCGGCATAGACCCCAAAATAACCACAGTCAGAGCTCCGCGTTGTTATGTACCAGAAGTGCGTTGTATCTTACTGGTTAATTTCGACCTAGATAATAATATTTGAGATCCATCGTCAGTTAGATTTAGATTAGGCTGGTAGGCCAATATCCGTAATCCAGGTCATTTTTACAGTAAGTGCAGGAAACTGAAAACAGACAAGCAGGGTCAGAGTAGAATTAAGGCGTACGCAAAGGGAACAGAAAATTAATGCAGATTTTTAAATTGCAATTTTTAAATGCATTTAAAATTGGTTTGAGAGAAATAGCCTTCGGCAATTGTCGAAGGCCATTATACAGGCATTGATTAGAATGCCTATAGCTCCAAAAGAGTTTAAGTGATTTCTAAAAATTTTATAATTTTAAGATGTAAATTTTACGGGCAACATTTTGGCTATCTTAAATTGTGAAATTAAACAAAAAATGCTTGGTGACCTCATGACCTAGTTTCATAACGGTGACCTTGACCCGTAGTACAGTGAAATTAAAAATTCTCTTAAAGCGTTTTGACATATGGTAGTAGTCTTTCATATCAAATAAAGAAAAAATGGCTTTCGAAATGCATATACTACTTTTAGCTTCATATATTTAACACTAGGTGTCACTGTGGAGCTATGCTATCGTAACTCATGTTCTAATAAGTTTGCAACTTTAAAATAAAAACATTTGAAGATTCAAAATCAAGCAGTCAACCTAGAGTTCAAGCATTTTAACACAAGCACAGGGATAGGGGTTACCCTCCCTCCCCTCCCCTATTTTGAATTAACATTGTCCCTTTGGGAATGAACTTAGCTGCTGTAAATGTCATGTATGGCTGTTTGGATCATTGTACATCTTTTGAAAAAATGTGTTCCCGTCACATTGAATCACCGAACTATGATGTTGATGTGGTCTCGGCCGGAAAACGCGAATTTCCACTGGCATAGCTATATTGTTGGTGTTACAGATGGAACAATAGAGAGCCGAGGTCTCACACTGGCAGTACCCAGATTGCAACTGCCGGCGCCCGCGCACTCCGGTCACCGGCCCGCCACTGTGACGTCGCTGGCCCGCCCGAGGGCAGGCGCACTGGCCCCGCGCAGGGGCGGGCACAGGTAGCGATCACTACATCTCCCCCCTCAGGACATCGAACAACACTGGAGAGGAACGTAACAAAACAAATTAGCTAAGCATAAATCAAACCAAAACTTATAACCAGAGACCACTCATATCTCCTCGATGAGACGCCGCGGTCGGCGTCGGGCACGTTGTGATCGCCGAGGTGGCCGACACTCCTCGGATACCTCGGCTGGCGTTGCGTGAGCACCATCACCGGCGGATGAGTTCTCGCTGCGTTCTCGCTGACCGGAGGCGATATCGCTTCTCTCTGTCTGAGCCGGAATTATGTAGCCCGGTGCTCCAAGAGTAGTTTGATGGTGATCCGGCAACGCGTAGGCAAAGCAGCGCCGAATGTGACGTCGGTTTCTGGCCAGGACTCGGCCGCTCCGGAGACGGATGAGGTATCGACGGTGTGGCTGCTGCTCCGCGATGACGCCGCGACGATCCCAGCGGCGTGTGCGTGGATCCCACACAGCCACTTGATTGCCGACTTGTAGGGTAGGCAGATCTCTGGCGCGTTGATTGAAGGCTTTCTCCACACGTTCGTTTCTTGCAGTTGCGGATACCTCAGCTTCGTCGACCTTGCGCTGCCATGGTGCGGTGAAGGCTCGTCGGTGAGCGGGGAGAGCGTCCTGCACCGGTCGCCCATACACCAGCTGAGCTGGAGAGATGCCACTGGGCCCCGGCGTATTGCGAAATTGAAGGGATTGCACGAGTCCATCACTCTGAACTCAGCTGTCGCGCTTGTTGGTCCCAGCATCTGCGCAGGAGCTTCTTTGCGATCTTCACGGCTGCCTTTGCGGTGCCGTTCGACTGCGGGTACATCGGTGACGACATCTCATGACGGATTTGCCAATGCTGCAGGAAATCTTGGAAGGCAGACGAAAGTCAGTTGGGGTCCCCCATCGGAGACCACGGTGTCTGGCACTCCGACTTGACAGAAGATGTCTCGGAGAGCGGTATCAGCTTCCTGGCAGTCACACTGGATCCCAGATTGACCACCTCGATCCATCCTGAGTACCGGTCAACCACAACCAAGTACTTGTGACCAGCCTGGTCGGCAAAGTCCAAGTGAATCTCTTCAAACGGTCTTGTTGCTGGGGGTCTGCGCAGAATGGTCTCTCGTTGCTGAGCAGGCAGCTCCCTCTGGCAGAGTTGACATGATCTGACCAATTTGTCGATGTCCCGGGCGATACCGGGCCAGTAGACCATCTGCCTGGCTCGCGTCTTAGTCTTTTCCTTCCCAAGATGGCTGTCGTGGAGGACGGCTAATACTGAAGGCCGGAGGCGATGAGGGATCACCAGGCGGCAGCCACACACAGCTAAACCATCGTATACGCTGAGACGTTCGTGAACGGACCAATACGGACGCAGAGGCTCTGGAAGAAGCGACTTGGAGTCAGGGAATCCCCGCTGGATTGTAGTCACTGGAAGCTGTATCTCAGGATCGTCAACTGCTGCTCGACGCACCTCCTCCAGGCGGATGTCTGTCTTGCTTTTGTGCATTTCCGCAGTGACTATGGAGGCTATGGTGGCCGCATGTTCGTCCTCGCCGAGCTCATCCTCTTCTTCCGGCCTCTGGCAAGGAGACCGAGACAGGGCGCCAGGCCCCTGATGAGTGGATTCAGACCTCCAGGAGGCTGAGAAGGTTCCCACGCAGCTGATCTTCATTCGTAGACGCTGAAGGCGAGGGTTCTCGATCTCAGCTAAAGTCTTGCTGTTCAAGATCGGAATTAGAGGTTAATGGTCAGTCACGATCTGGAAGTGCAGTCCAGAGAGGAAGAGCTGGCACTTCTTTACAGCCCAGGCCACGCCTAGAAGTTCCAGTTCGATCACGGCGTAGCGCTTCTCGCAGTCTGTAAGGAACCTGAAACCGGTTTGGATCACTCTCCATGTCCCGTCCGGTTGCTGTTAACGAAGGAGAAACCCCAGTCCCTTCAGGCGGCTGGCGTCCGTCTCGAGTGAGGTTGGTCTGCCGGGATCATAGAAGCCCAGGGAGGGGACAGACGCCAGTGCTGCCCGGGCGGTGTCGAATTTTCGGCGCCCATGCTGATCCAGTAACAATGTATATATTTTTAATAGGCTGAGATCGGAATTTATATGGAAGCGTTGGCACAAAGCCCCCTGGCTCCTTCCCCATATAACGCATCCAGGAGGCAAGGGGCACTCGCCCCCTCCCTTCCATTGACCCCCAGCAATCCCCCTGAAAGATTTGATGATCGACGCTCCCTGAAAAGTCGCTTCGCCGAGGGCGCGTGTAAGGGCGCCCCGATAGGATTTGGCACCCACCCCATGTTGAATTTCTCATTTTTACGTTGATTATTTAAGGAATTCAAACATACGGTTTCCTATGGTCAAATAGGGGAGACTGGGGTCAAATGTAACACAGGGCAATTGTAACAATGTTGTAATTGTAACAATGTAACCCACCCCATGTTGAATTTCTCATTTTTACGTTGATTATTTAAGGAATTCAAACATACGGTTTCTATGGTCAAATAGGGGAGACTGGGGTCAAATGTAACACAGGGCAATTGTAACAATGGCCATATTGTCTAAGCTAATCAATGGATTGATCTAATGGCACAACCGGAAATGCGCAATCAGCTGCCGCCTTTGTTAGCGAAGTTTCAACTCGGTGCGGCGGGTAAGTCAGACGCTATTCACAATTATGTGTTTTTGAGGGTGTTTTGTAGCTTTCGAAATATTCAAAGTAGATTAGCTTATTGATGGTTATGATAAGGTACAGCGGAAACAGTTTTAGTGCATAAAAGGTGTTTAATTAGCTACGAAATGAGCATAGAATCTGTCGCCTAGGCCAGCCCGTTGAGCGGCAATTTGGTTTAAAAATTGCGCTTGCAATGGGGACAATTGTAACATTTCTCTTGGGGTCAAATGTAACAATGTTACAATTGACCCCTATGGCCTTACGACGTATTAAACTTGCTTCTACTGCACAAATGCAGTAGCTAGGTTAGTGATTTTATGATCAGGCGTGCACCCAGGATGTTCGTTTGGGGGCTGACAAGGGGACGTCAGGCCGATAAAGGGGCGCACTTGTTCACTCAAGGGGCCACTCTTCATATCCTGGGGGAGCGACGATGAACTTTTTGCTTCGCAGACCTGGTGTCAAATGTTTTTGGAGGAGACACTTAACACGTTTGGGGGAGGGGGCTGGCCTGGATCCAGGCCGACCGTTGGGGGAAGTGGCCTAAAATCTGGAAAAAATGGATTTTGAAGGAAATCGACAGAAATTGGGTGATTTGGGGGGAAAATTGCTCTGTTTGCCCCTTGGATCCTACAGTGGGGAGGGGGGAGGGTGGATGTGCGGGCCCGCTGCCCCCTGGGTGCGCTACTGCTTATGATAATCACATTGCTTTCCAATGATATGTTTGTTCGTAAGCTGGTTATGTTTCGGAAAAGTGGCAATGTGGGCTGCCCTGTATAATATCTCTTATATTGAAAAATTAACGATGATAATTGGGGTTCAAGGGCACGTCAGCTCTTAAGGCTATATGTGCCAAGTTTGAAAAATCAACGAGACTTCAGTCAAATTATAAATACATTTTTACATTTGCACTGCCTTGCACTGCCGTTGAGAGATATCAGGGGTACATCCGTGAGAACTGTGGCTCAGACTGAGTACATGCCGACGCCTGAGTGTAGCAGGCTAAAGATGCAGAAGTGTTCGCATTAGGATGTTTTTATGGTACAAATAAATCGCCGAAATTCATAAGGCTTTAACATGGTACAATTGACCCCCGGTGCTGTTACAATTGACCCGCACGTGGGGTCAATTGTAACAGCTGAAGTAAATTTTTAGAAGTGAAATTTTGACCCCTAATTGGTTTTATTTTGGAAATCCTTATACGTCTGTCACATTGCAAAACCTTCAAAGTTGATGAAAACATATTTATAAGTGCTCTAACTCAAAGCAATATTTCTCCAGAACAAGAAACATGAAATTTGTTACAGTTGACCCCAGTCTCCCCTGCCAATCCGGATAGGCGGATTGGCGTGTCCAAGAGGAGTGCAAAAATTAATCTGGCCCATTCAAAACAATCGACTTTCTGCGGTTTTTTATCAAGCCCATGGGTATGCTTTTACACGTTTTTTCATGTTTTGGGTTCCGTTGTTTCCCCATTCGACCAGTGTCGGATCCAGGGGGGCAAAAAGGCATTTGCTCCCCAGGGGGTGTTCAAACTCCCTCCCCCCACCGTAGGTAGGGAAGTGATCTAGTGACCTTGACATGACCTGAGGTGAGGTTATTTTTGTGTTTTGACCTTGCATAATCATATTAAATATCATTAAATTTGCCGTGATGAGGGTAAGCGAATGGTGCATGAAAAATTATTCTAATTAAAGCTAGAGCCCAAAAAACACTATCCAAACATACAGCTTTCTTTGACCTGTCATGAGCTCAATGTTGACAGGAGCCATAAAGTGACCTATGTAGTTTCTTCATGAATTTGTATGAGCTATCCACCAGCTTTCGCGTTCTTTTCACTATCCTGCATAGGAGCCGAGTTCGAGGGGGGGTGTTCAAATACCCGTGCCCATTATGAGACGCTCACGCTTCGAAATGCTATTTGGTATTTGATCAAGTTACTCCAACGATTTCAAGGGGGCGGTTCTAAATTAATGCCTAAATATGTTTCAGACCAGACCATGTCTGTCAATATGCAAGCTTTGGACATTGATAAGTATGAACAAGTACAAACATCAAGTACAAGGAACAAGCAGCAAACAAGTACAAGTACGAACGTCTAATTTTTCCTGAATTTCGTCTGAAACTAAAGTTTCATTTCCCCTCAGAAAAGTGGGGGGGGCAGAGACCCTTGAGCCCCCCGGTTCTTATGCCTGTTTCCTGGATAACCTGTCTCTGCCGGTGGCGGTGCGCGCGTTACGCCCAGGCTGCCCATCAGCCACTTCGTATAAGTGAGATATTAAAATGAGTGCCAAAAACAGTGTTGATTGAAGCCGTTAAAAGTGCGCAATATAGATGTAGCAGTGAAGTCACAATGTGGCGAAAGACACTTTGCGCCAGTTTGTCTGTGTGTTCTGCTTCGGTCCCTGTTTCCAATACAAATTTCCATCAAAAAGTGTTATTTTCAGGTTAATACGCAAGGTGATGGGTAAATGTACCCAGGGGCTGCTTGGATCTAGCAGCGTCATGGTGCTGAAATTCAACATCTAGACAGAAACAGCCTTAGGGTGCTAAAGGGTGCGCGCCCAATGGGTGCTTTGTTTAAGCATCTAAGTGCTAATAAGGTGCTAGGTTCAAGCACCTAAAGGCTATTCAGGTGCTAAGTTCAAGCACCTAAGGTGCTAGTTAGGTGCTAACAAAGCCGTATTATGGGGTGCTAGCTCTAAGCACCCTGCTTGATATAAGCAGTTTTTCCTAAGGGTGCTTAAAATAAGCACCCCTGTGGTGCTAAAATTTGACACTTGGATAGAAGGAGCTTTAGGGTGCTAAATCCTAAGCACCCTATGGGTGCTTACTTCAAGCATCTAGGGTGCTAATTAGGTGCTAAGAAAGCCTTAACTTTGGGTGCTAGCTTTAAGCACCCTGCTTAAAATAAGCACCCTTTTCCTAAGGGTGCTTAAAATCAGCATCCCTGTGGTGCTGAAATTTGACACCTGATTAGCACCATTAGGGTGCTAATCTTTTTTACACTGTAGCTACACCAGTTTCCACCACATCACTAAACCACCTCACCCTCGGACTCATAGCATCTAATCAGTAGTATGATAATAGACCCGCATCATGTTCAGCCACAGATCACACCTGCTACCTCATTCTCGCTGCAGTTTTCATCGGTTTGGTGGCTGCATGCCCCAAGGTGACTCTCTGATCCCTCACATTCCACGTTATCCATGATGAAGTTGTCGCTGCCTGGAAACTCGGAGCAACAAACAGGGGCGCCCCTCTCAAATCCTAGCGAGCGACAGAGCACATTGGCGTCACGCGAATCCCAGCTATCGTCGCAGACAAACTGCCAGGGTCCTCCGTTTTTTCTCACTTCGACGCGTCCCATGTTACAGCTGGATCCCCCAGCCAGCCTGTACTCGAAGTCACCCACGGAAGTCGTAGGACACGAAGAGGTGTCGCACTGACTGCCCGCAGGCGCATAGTCGCAGTTGCTTCCGGACAGGGAGGAGACACTGAAGAGGGCATCCAACCGGTGATTGATGTGGCTCAGAATGGTGTCGACATTAAGCTCCCGAGCAGATGCCCCGCTCGCCAAGGCGATCAGCAGCGTAACCAACAGCATGGTGGCAAGATGGTGAGTGAGGTATAGTTCAAACCAGCGACGACGGCTTTGTGTCGCCGGAGACACCGCTGTGTGTTGTGGTTTCATCCCGCGCTGTCTCGCTTTATATCCAAGCCAGCCGGCGGCCCAGAGCTCAGGCAAGCGACTTTGTTTATGTTAAGTGAACCATCGATCCGTTCTTTATATCATCAAAACATTTCGCCTGGGGAAATGAGATGTTTTTTAAGTAATGCAACGCTGTCGCGTCCAAAAGTGCAGGGCCATGGAATCCAGAAATACATAGGCAAAAGAATGTTTACAACGTTGCAAGGGAAATGATGAGGGAAATGTAACATTTCTTTCTAGTTGACACCATACGGTTAATAACCTTGCCCCATCCCCATTTTGGGGGATAGGACAGGGCTTTCCTAGCCCTTCCCCCTCCAGTTCCTACCATATGTAAAAATACATCGACTGCTCCTGGAATCGATCCGATGCTAAGCCCTTGTCCTGAACCTTACTTTGATGTCATTGTTTTTAACCTCAAAAGAAGCTTAACTATTTGGATGATGTTTTACTAAGATGTGCATTTCGGGTAAGACTACCAAGGAATCCAGGTGAGTTGGCAGAAGTCGGTTAGTCTGGGCTCTTGGCTCGTCCGTTTCATTCTGCATGTTCTGCAGTATCCTCAGTGATCCTCAGTGCATCTTGCGCCATTAAACACCAAAAATTATGATAAGATTAAATGGCACTAGCAGATAAAAAATGTCTCTGTACAATACTTAAGGATATCCAACAAGAAGAAGGCTTAATGATGTGCGTTCGCTGAAGCAAAAGAGTTCCGTCTTTCCTCACACACCTGTTTATTGTTGGAATTTATTTATTGTCTTCTAAATTCAATTCATACTTGAGATAGTTGTACCTACTAGAATAATTTCAGTTGTGGGCTTAGAGAGATCACCAGAGAAAACACTTATACAAATTCAGCGCATGAATCCTTCTTCAGCCGGTTCTCCGGCCTAAAAATAAGCTTACCTCCCTTTAGAACAAACCAGATGTAAAATTTCTTGTACAGAAATCGACCAGGGTTTGCAAATCCCCCTGCTTCGTTTCAAGTCTTTGTTGACTGGTTGAAATTTCTACGGATGAGAGCCAGAGTTGATTTATTTTATTGACTTGTGCTAATGTCACCTGATTGGCTTACCTAATGAGATCCGATGCTTCAAAATAGTGGCGGATAAAAGGGGCCAAGCCCCCCCCAACTTTCTGAGTGTATATAGTTAAAGCATAGTGGAGACTGTTTCGAGTCAATGGAGGCGGAAACTTGAGTCCCTTAGCCCCCCCAAAGTCCAGAATCCACCACTACTTCACAGAACATCAAAGGTCAAGGAAGCAAGAAGAGTCATGGCTAAACTATGTGTTTGAAGAGACGAATGAAAGAAAAGTTGCTTACATGAGTTGCAATTTTCGTGGATATTTTTGCATCACAATAGGCAAGGGGCAAGGTGATAGCCAGATACTGTAGCACTGGAGAAAAAAGCATGCAATGGTAGGTCCAGACAAACAAATTCGCCAGAGCAAGATGGTAAAATGGGGCAAGACAGGGTTCTGTAAAGGCGTGGTGCTGTTAATAAATGAGCTTTAAAGCAGATAATTTTATCATTTATCCCAATGCCGAAGCATAACTACGCCAATTTAATGAATATGCCTCACTCCATAGACCTGGGACGGATCCAGCAGTTAAATTAGGGGGAAGAAGCCTTGAGGGGGCCTACCTGACATTTGAGCGCAGCCTGTAATATCATAAAGTGCACCTTTCCGAGACTAAATTTGGCTGTTTTGGATGTCAATTAAAAGCAGCCGAATAGCAAAAACAAACAAAAATTCTGGTATTAGCTCCAGATGACCAGTCAAAGGTGGCGGGTTCAGTCTTTTTAGCTTCAGCCTCGGGAATTGGCAACGAACGCATCTAATCAAATTTTGAAATTTGTCTGATGTGTGAATACTGAAAACCCGACGTTCTTAACTTTCCCGCAGAACTGTACCGGAGAGTTCACACACACCGCGAAGCTGCCCTGAAGTCATACATATATGCAAAAACACCTACAATCTACAATAGAAGAATTGTAGCCTTAGGTGCCTTCATGACGCAGGGTTAGATTTCAAACCATTCAGTTGGCATCAGTGGGAGCAGTGCAAGCTCAAACAGTTTGAAGATGAAACCACTGAACCTAGACTTGTGACCATACCTAACATCACTTACCTCAAAATTAACCCCAAGTTGCGACAAAGATAAAACAGCTATCCCAATTACAACGGCGCTGCGCCCTGTCGTTTTCTAGATCTGGGGTAAATGGGAAAAATGGCAGGGGGTTAAGCAGAATAAAATGCCTGTATCAAAGAACAGATTTTAGCTTCGACCATAGATAACAGTGGACCGTATTATGTAGGACAACCATCCTACATTTATGATAACAGTAGGTATTATGTTATCTGTTTACTTAGACTAATCTACCAACTCAAATCCTGAGTGAGGTTGAAAAAAATGTATTTTAGCCACAGGCACAGGAACGGGGGTCAGGAGGCCGAGTGGCTCTGACAGAGTTGAGTTAGAGTCAATTTTTTAGGAGCCATTAGCTTCCTCTCGTTACGGCAAATCAAATGATGCATAATATGACCAAGGGACCATACTAGGTCGAAAAATAATAATGACCTGACCTAAGGTCAATTCAAAGTCACTATCTGATAAAAAAGTCAACATGCATATCAATCGACTGGCAACAATAATCCAAACGCAATTATATCAAAATGAAAATTAATTCTACCATCAGTCCCTGCTAAGTTACTAACCCAAGTATGAAAACTTGCTAAAACAGTCTAAGATGACCTCTGAGGCCATATGTTCAAACTTGCAACATAACCCTGGAGAGGGGCCTAAGATACTACGATTTGCAGAATAGGAGGGCATTCTAAACCGAATGTACAGGAATAGAGCCGTTTTTTACCACTTCTGATTTCCCCATGTATGTTCAATGAAGAGGTCAGTGATCTCTACCTGAACCTAGTTTATCTAAATGAAATATCCCGGAATATATTTTTTTCAGTACCCAGTGGGCCCATTATGTGATATGAGCTTGAGATTGATAGATTCACATTGTTCTTACCTATGCTTTCTTAATTTTTGGAAGTGAGTCACCTGACCTGCACTGGTAAACTGACCTGAGATGACCCAAACTTTTTTAACGTTGCAAAATTGTACCAGAGATAAGGTGTGCCAAGTACAGCGGCGCTTCGCGTCGCCATTTTGTCATGCCGCCGCGCCGGAAAAACTCGAAGGAGTGGTCAGTCACCTCCCCCCACTTGGGCGACTGTTAAAATTACGGAGCCAGGAAGAAAAACAAAATAAAGTGCCAGAAGACTCGAAACATAGTTCTGCTGTGGGTATTTCCGTAAATCTCAGAGAAATTGCCGCCCCGGTAGCTCAGTTGGTAGAGCGTTGGGCTCCGGCCCGCTGCTCAGAAGCATGCAGTGGCAGTGCATGTCCAGGCTTGGGATCGGTTCCCCTGAGACGCTCCGGCGCTCAATAGTTTACCCGACGTACAGGTCGGCTGGCAACTGACTGGTGAGAGGGTGACCTGAGCGGGGCGGCCGTCCCTGTGCTTTGTGGGGACGTTAAACTTTGGCTTCTAAATTAACCCTCCATTGAGGGAGTTGCTCGTTCGGGTGGTGGGGTCGGGGTCTCCGTGACAAGTCCCTTGATGACTTTAGTGAGACTCCGACTCCACCAGTCGTACTAAGGAACAACTTGAACAAAATTTATAAAAAAATTGCACCTCTGGTGGAAAAGAACGAATAATAAGCGTGGACGTTCAAATCCTCTTTACTCACACAATAATTGAAAGTGACACTATTGAAAGCGCCATTTTCGCCTCCAAAATAAACGATGACTTGAAACATGACTCCAAACTGCTCGAAAGCCGGGTAGCCACCTATGCTATTATGATTTGTAGGAGGAAAGCCCAGAGCACAGTGCTATCTCTGAAATTTCACAACTATCGGTGCCAATAGGTAACCATTTCGATTCCAAACAGAGAAATATCCGAGTCAGATTAGGGGAACTGGTTCGGACAGGTTGTTCACAAAATGTTCGAAAATTATCGAGGACATTGCTTTGGCTCTCCGCTTTCACAGCAGTGACATTGGATGTACCAGAGCTTCAAACCAGCTAGGTTTTGCCCTACATCCAGTGGTGTTGCCCGCGGAAAATTTTATAACAGAACAACCACTTAAGCCCAGATGATATTGGTAGCGCTTTACCCGCATTTGCCCCTCATTTCTCTCTCAAATTATTTTTACTTTTCACTTTTTCACGCGAGCATGCAGTTGCGACGTAATGATGTGTTTTCGAGCGCGCTGGTGTGCACCGTACCGCGGATGTTCGCGTTGCGTTTTTTGTGCATATTCCTTTATGCATCTGGTATCCGGCTTTATTTCCTGTCGTCGGATCAACCACTCACCTTAGTTTGCCCGCGCTGTGCTGCGAGCCTGCAAACTTTTTTGTGCGCGTATAATTCCGGTTACCACCCGGACACGTTGGTGTCAGGCTAACCCAGCCGCGCCCAGTCGATGTTTATGCTGCGTGTGCTGGGGGCCGGGGCACGGGCTGTCCTGGTATATAAGCCAGAGCCCCGAGACCT